>CM035170.1:21303680-21785566 GCA_020205615.1 Panax quinquefolius | reverse complement strand
AAAAGCGTGAAGAACCTTTTGCTCCTCGGAGCATCCCAAGACATCAAATATCTTGGTGATCTTCTTTATCCATGCTTCCGCTATAAGTGGTTTTGGCTCTCCCTTAAACTTCGGTGGTCCCTCCTTGAATCTGCTTAGCTAAGGATGCACCGAGAGTTTTCAATGTTTCCCCGCATTTTGGGACGGAGCCGCTCTACTTTGTTGTTGCATGAATTGCATAAAGCCCTGAACATTTGATCATTCATCATTTGATCTGTATGTTGTTTGTATGAGGATTTTCGCCTTTCCGATGCACATTATCTCGATTATTGACATGGTGAATCAACTACGCTTTATGCTCCATTCTTATTCTCAAAATTCTAGGATTCCATTTTCGGAATCTTGCCACAAATCAAAGGTTAATTGACATGTAACATATTATCCCTAAAAATTAAATAGACCAATTAAATACCACATAAACATAGGTAGGTCATACTTAGCGAAGGAATTCCCGCCTCAACCCTCCTAGTATTATTCTCACATCTTAGCCGTGGATCATATCCTAAGCTTTGATATTAACCCATGACGCCCCAAAATTAGGTATACATCACCCATCTTGGGTCGTCGGATACATGGTACAAAATTCAAATACAACTTACTAATACAACTATCGTGGTACAATACGACAAAACATAACTGTGAGTTTGAATACAATTATTGTTTACTAGAGATTATACAAACTCGAAAGGAGTCCTCATTACAATTTTAACACACTATTTCATAGAATAGTGAGGACTACTAATGTTATCCTCCGGAATGATCACTCCGATTCCCCGACTAGTCCCCTGTTATGTTCTCATTTCAAGAGAAACGCGTGAAAGAAAGGTGAGCTCAACTAGCCCAAGAAGAAATATTATGACTAAGATAATGCGAGAATAAATTATCGTTAGCCTTATTGATGTTAAAGCGATAAAATATAACAACATCAAGTTTAAGCTGCGGAATAAGCAATCCATTAAAAGAGTCAGTAGAGAATAAAATCTACTATCTTTTATGATTTAAAAGGTTTTCATGACTTTTATCATTGGGACTCGACTTAATAAATAATCCACATCATCGAAGTCACCCATGCATTTACTGACGAGGATATTCTTTTAGTATCACGACCACAAATTATCCATGCACTCTGACCAAGGACATTCAGTGTATTCATTAATGGTCATGATCATGCCAACAACTGTCCATCAATGCACTACGGGCCAATGATAACTTTTACTACATCATTTGTAACGTTACGGTTATGATTACACCGAATAATCCCTGGTCATAATCATACCAAGTCCATCTATGTACTACAGGCCACAGATGACTTTCAACATAATATAAACATGAGGATGATGACAATGACATAAGAATTCAATAAAACAAGTCCAAGAATTAATTTATCTAGGAACTAATAATGTCCAAATTTTTAACATTATACTGCTTTGTAGAGTAAAATTCAAGAATGATCAGAAGAATATTTCCATGAAAAGATACTGGATGAAGCTCAAATATCAATGATATTATACTAATTTCATGGAATATAGAAATCAAAACTTTAACCAACTGAGTATAATAAATAATGGAATAACAAAAGAAATCACCATGCATGCGGTACTTCGCATAGACAGGTTATTCCAACAGAATAATAATAACGGAACCGAGTCGAGGCAAAATTTGCAAGCGGGATGTTCCAACGAGAATAATAAAGAGCGGAACCAGTCTTGTGTAAAACACACGATTGAACGAGGATGATCCAACGGAATAATAATAAAAGAGCGAAACCAGTCCGATGTAAAACACACGAAGAGGATGTTTCAAGAATAATAATAAAGATAGAAACCGAAGTCAGGTGTAAAACACATAGACATGATGTTCCAATGAGAATAATAGAAGAATGTCACCAAGTATAAGGTAAAGCAGCGATATCTGAGTTATTCCAACGAGAATAATAAACAATGGAATAACAACAGTTCTCTTCATGAATTAGAAAGAATAACACCCCTTACATTAGCAGGAGATTGAATACTGCAGTAGTGTAGTAACAGAATACTCTTCTTCTTTCTCTCTTATTCTCTATATACTTTCTCTCTCTATAGCTTGAATGAATTCGTGAAAAATAATGAACCACTAGGCCTCTATTTATAGAAGATTTCTAGCTTAGCACTTGAAATATGAAAAGGAAAGTGGCTTGACGACTGGTGATGTGAAAAGAAAAGTGGTTTGACGCCTGTAATGTGAAACACCAAGTGGTTTGATGCATGTAATGTGAAACGACAATTGGTTCGACGCCTGTAATATGAAACGACAAGTGGTTTGACGTCTGGTAAAGGTAATTACTATTGACGAAGGTAATTACTATTGACGAAGAGACTCTTAGATGATGACATATGCCCTCCCCCCAAAAAAAAAAGAACCAAACTTACCACAAATGTCTCATAATAGACTCTTTATATACTTCAAGGATTGAATAAATATTACCACAAATCATTTTATTTTTAATCAACACATATTTAATCTTTCAACAATTATTAATCATTTATAACTTGTCGTCTCAATTATTGATTTAATAATATAACATATTATACAGATGATATTGTGACAATAATTGAATCAAAAATATAAGAGATATGATGCAGCAATTACTCTAACAATAATTGAGTATAGCTGAGTCACTTCTCACGTAAGCATCAATAATCAATACCGTGTGCTACTATACAACCACGCGTATTACTGTACTTTTACTACTGGGTAGTTCAACAGTTTTAACGGTAACACCTCCGCCGTTATTTTCATAAAGTATTTTTGTCGTTTTCTCAATCCGACAATAATTCCGTTGTTGGGTCCACCAATGATGTGCCGTCGTACGAATATTCCCCGACAAAAAGAATATTCCCCGACCAAACGAAAGTTTTATAACAACTTGCTTACTTTGCAAAATTTATAAATATTACCCACAACTATAACATTATATCAAATTTACTCCATAATATTCAAAAATAATATTTATAGAAAATTCATCTTTATTTATAAAAGTTGGGGTCTTACAACCTCCCCTTCTTATGAAATTTTGCCCTCGAAATTAGGGCACGTACCTGGTATGTCGAAGAGGTAAGGATACCTTGATTTCATTTCAGATTCTAACTCCCAAGTCATTTCCTCAACATCGTGGTTTCTCCACAAAACTTTGACTTGAGGTATAACCTTGGAGCGTAGAATATGTTCCTTCTTATCCAAGATTTGAACAGGAACATCTTCATACGTCAAATCTTCCGCTATTTCGTCCGGTTCTAACTCAATAATGTGGTTCGGGTCTTTCACATATTTACGTAACATGGATATGTGAAAAACGTTATGAACACGAGACATACTTGGCGGTAAAGCGAGTCTATAGGCCACAGTTCCTACTCGATCGACGATTAAAAATGGGCCGATGAATCGAGGATTGAGTTTTCATCTCTTTCCAAATCTCGTAACTCCTTTCCATGGAGCAACACGCAACAACACATGATCTCCTATATCGAATTCCACGTCCTTTCGATGAAGATCATTATATCTCTTTTGTCGATCTTGTGAGGTTTTTATACGTTTTCGGATCGTTTGAATCTTTTCCGTAGTCATATCGCATTACCAACTCCGGTCCCAACAACGTTGCTTCACCCACCTCATCCCAAAGATAATCGAGAACAACACTTTCTTCCATACAACGCTTGAATGGAGCCATGCCAATACTTGCTTGATAATTTGTTGTTGTAGGAAAACTCCACCAATGGTAAGAACTTGTCCCAACTTCCTTGAAATCAAGGACACGTAGTCTTAATAGATCTTCAAGAGTTTTAATAGTCCTCTCGCGATCGTCCGTCCGTCTCGAGGATGATATACGAGCTAAATCGTGAAGTCCGTGCCCATAGCTTTTTGAAAACTAACCCAAAATCGTGAAGTAAATCTTGGGTCTCGATCGAAATTATGGATCTGGGTATACCATGCGGTCTTACAATCTCATTTATGTATATACGAGCAAGACGTTTAAGTGTATAAGTTTCTCGTATCGGTAAGAAATGAGCAGACTTGGTCAATCTATCAACAATGACCCAAATCGCATCTATGCCTTGAGAAACCGTAGGAAGACCGGTAACGAAATCCATGGTAATGTGCTCCCACTTCTATTCTGGAATTTTAAGTGGTTGCAATGGACCTTTTGGTACTTGATGCTCCGCTTTAACTCGTTGACAAGTTAGACACCTTGAGATAAACAACGCTATCTCTCTCTTCATATTGCTCCACCAAAATGTATAACGAATATCATGATACATTTTGGTACTCCCAGGGTGGATTGCAAATGGTGTGTTGTGCGCCTCCATCATGATTTTATACTTTAAATCAGGGTCGTTAGGAACACAAAGTGCGGAGTTGACTCAAGTATTCCTTCTTCATCGATTCTTGCTTCCGGCATAGCACTTTCTTGCACTTTCTTCCTCATATGCATCAGCTCCAGGTCTGTAACTTGAACAGCTTTAACTTTATCGATTAAAGTCGGTTCTACTCGTATATTCGCCATCATCACATGGGTCCTTGGAGTCTTTAACTCTATCTCCATCCTTTGCAAGTCACACAAAATGGGCCTTTACGTTGACAATATCGCACTCGTACTTGCATATGATCTTCTACTAAATGCGTCAGCTACCACGTTCGCTTTTCCAAGATGGTATTGGATGGTATGATCATAATCTTTCAACAGTTCAAGCCAATGTCGTTGTCGTATATTGAGTTCCTTTTGAGTAAAGAAATATTTGAGGCTTTTATGATCCGTAAAGATCTCCACCTTCTCCCCATACAAGTAATGCCTCCAAATCTTTAGTGAGAAGACAACAGCTGCCAACTCTAGATCATGAGTAGGATAATTCCTCTCATATTCTTTGAGTTGTCTTGAGGCATAGGCTATTACTTTTCCATGTTGCATGAGGACACATCCCAACCCTTTGCCCGAAGCATCACTGTAGATGACAAATCCCACCGAGCCAGATGGTATTGTCAGAACAGGTGCCGAAATGAGTCTCCTCTTGAGTTCTTGAAAACTCTTCTCACATTCTTCGCTCCAACCGAACTTTGTATCTTTCTGAGTCAGCTGAGTTAATGGAGTAGAAATTCGAGAAAATCCTTCCACGAATCTCCGATAATAACCGGCTAAGCCGAAAGCTACGCATACATCACTAATTTAGGTTGCTTCCGACTTTGAATTGCTTCAATCTTTCTTTGGGTCAACAGATATTCCATGACTTGATACTACGTGCCCAAGGAATGCTACTTCTCGCCGTAATTCGCATTTCTTCAACTTGGCATAAAGCTTGTATTCATGAAGCTTTTGGAGTGTCAGCCTCAAGTGTTGTTCATGATCTTCACGACTTTTGGAATAAATAAGGATGTCATCAATAAAGACGACCACAAAGTGATCCAAATATTCCTTGAATACTCGGTTCATCATATCCATGAAGGTAGCAGGAGTATTAGTCAATCCAAAGGACATGACTAGGAATTCATAATGCCCGTACCGAGTTCTGAAAGCCGTCTTTGGAATGTCATCGGTTCTAATCTTCAATTAGTGATATTCAGAACGAAGATCAATCTTTGAAAAGAATTTGGCTCCTTGCAACTGGTCAAACAGGTCATCAATACGTGGCAATGGATACCTATTTTTGATGGTGACATGATTCAACTCCCGATAATCAATACAAAGTCGCATACTCCCATCTTTCTTCTTCACGAATAGAACAGAGCACCCCAAGGAGAAGTACTAGGGACGAATAAAAGCCGACGTCTAACAATTCCTCTGATTGGGTCTTTAACTCTTGAAGTTCAATAGGAGCCATTCGATATGGGGCTTTGGAAATGGGTTTTGTACCGGGTTCAAGGTCGATACAAAATTCAATTTCACGCTCAGGGGGTAGGCCATGAAGTTCTTCGGGGAATACGTCAGGAAATTTATTAACAATAGAAATATCGTTCAAAACTGACGTATTTTTGTTTAAATCTGTGACATGAGCTAAGAAAGCTTGACATCCGTTTTTCAATAAACAAATAACTTTATGGCTTGAGATGACCGTGATTGATTTTAATAGTTTGATCGCTTGAATTCGCATAATAGGTTGATTAGGAATATGAAAGCTAACAACCTTACGAAAACAATCAATTTTTGCATGATGAGTAGTTAACCAATCAATCCCTAGAATCACGTCAAATGCAAGTATTTTCAATGAAATAAGATCTACTAGTAATGTGAGGCTATCGATTTGAACCAAACAAGACTTATAAACAGTGGATGTAATGAAGGTTTCTCCCAATGGAGTTTCTACAGATAAGTCAAAGTCTAATTTCTCCGTAGTCAAATTTAATCGATGAGCGCAAGTAGGAGAAATAAAAGAATGGGTAGAACCGGTATCAAATAAAGTATAGATTTCGTTAGAGTTTATGATAAGCTTACCCGTGATGACCTCATTCGGGTTCCTTTCTTTCTGGGAGGTCACCACAAACGCTCTCCCTTGTACTACCGGTTTTGACTTTTCTGGGACAGCCTTTGGTGCCTCCATCCTAGCTGAATTTGTCTTCGGTGAACGACAAAATCGGGTTAAGTGACCATATCTTCCACAATTATAACATGCTTTGACTGACATCGCTAGCTTTTGGGTGATGTGCCCTCCCCTCCGCATTTGAAACATATGATAGGTGGTCGTTCTCTCCTTCCTTAACGGTCAGTCTTTGGTGACGACGTCTTTCCATCATCATTGAATCTCCTCTTCTTTAAATGTCCATTCTTATTGTTTTGGCCACGATTACCACCGAAGTGGTTACCATTTTCGCCCGTTAATTCCCTCACGCTTGTTGTCACCGCTTCGATGGATCGCTACCGGTATTATCATTTTCCGATTGCTCTCTTTTTAGTTGCGTTGACTCGTTATCGCGCTCCCACTAATCGAGCCCTATTTACAACATCCGAATATAAACACGGTTTATGAGAAATAAGATGTTGACGTATCTCTCGCTTCAAACCTCTTAAAACATCCGTGTCATTTCTCTCTTCATTATCCACCAAGTGGGATGCAAAACCAGGATAACTCCGCATAAATTTAGCCTCGACATTGCGACTTGCGGTTATATTGTTTTGTTCCAACTTGATAAACTCCACCTCCTTCATGGGACGAATACTTTCGGGAAAGTATTTGTCATTGAACAACTCTTGGAACTTCTCCCAAGACATCTTCAAGACTGGCGAGTTGAGTACGCGTTTTACCGATTCCCACCAAGTCCGCCTCTCTCGCGCAACATAAAAGGCAAGAAGGAACCTTTACTCCTCGGAGTATCCCAAGACATCAAATATCTTGGTGATCTTCTTTATCCAAGCTTCCGCCATAAGTGGTTTTGGCTCTCCCTTAAACTCACAGTGGTCCCAGCCTTGAACTAGCTTTTAGCGGTGTGCCCGAGAATTTCGATGTTTCCACCTACATTTTGGATGAGAGTCGCTCTACTTTCTTTGTTGCATGAATTGCATAAAGCCCTCGAACATTTGATCATTCATCATTTTAGTCTGTATTTGTTGTTTGTATGAGGATTTTCGCCTTCGATGATGCATATATCCCGATTATTGATATGTGGTGAATCAACGGTATTGCCTATGCTCCATTGCTATTCTCAAAATTCTAGGATGTCATTTTCAGATACTACACAAAACAAAGGTTAATTGACATGTAACATATTATCCCTAAATTCTGACCGACCAATTAAATACCACATAAACTTAGGTAGGTTATACTAGCGAAGGAATTCCCCGTCTCAACCCTCCTAGTACTATTCTCACATCTTAGCCAGGGATCATATCCCTAAGCTTTAATACCAACAGTGACGCCCCCAAAATTAGGTATACATCACCCATCTTGGGTCGTCAGATACATGGTACAAAATTTAAATATAACTTACTAATACAACTGTCGTGTACAATACGACAAAACATAACTGTGAGTTTGAATACAATTATTGTTTACTAGAGATTATACAAACTCAAAAGGAGTCCTCATTACAATTATTAACACACTATTTCACAGAATAGTGAGGACTACTAATGCTATCCTCTGGACCATCACACCGTTCCCCGACTAGTCCTCGTTATGTTCTCATTTCTCAAGAGAAGGCGTGAAAGAAAGGTGAGCTCAACGCCCAAGAAGAAATATTATGACTAAGATAATGCGTAATAAATTATCATTAGCCTTCAACGATGTTAAACCGATAAAATATAACAACATCAAGTTTAAGCTGCAATGAACAAGCAATCCATTAAAAGAGTCAAGTAGAGAATAAAATCTACTAACTTTAATGATTTAAAAGGTTTTTCATGACTTTTATCATTTGGGACTCAAATTTTAATAAATAATCCACATCATCGAATCACCCACGCACTACGGCCAAGGATATTCTTTAGTATCACAACCATAAATTATCCATGCACTACAGCCAAGGACATTTGTGTATTCATTAATGGTCATGATCATGCCAACAATCGCCCATCAATGCACTACGGCCAATAATAACTTTTACCACATCATTTGTAACATTACTACCATGATTACAATCGAATAATCCCTGGTCATAATCATACCAAGTCCATCTATGCACTATAGGCCACATATGACTTTCAACATAATATAAACATGAGGATGATGACAATGACATAAGAATTCAATAAAACAAGTCCAAGAATTAATTTATCCAGGAACTAATAATGTCCAAATTTTTAACATGATACTGCTTTGTAGAGTAAAATTCAAGAATGATCAGAAGAATATTTCCATGAAAAGATACTGGATGAAGCGCAAATATCAAGGATATTCTACTAATTTCATGGAGTATAGAAGTCAAAACTTTAACCAACCTGAGTATAATAAATAATGGAATAACAAAAGAAATCACCATGCATGCGATTGCTTGTAGACAAGTTATTCCAATAGAATAATAATAACGGAACCAGTCGTGCAAAATTTGCAATCGACGCAGGATGTTCAAATGTAATAATAAAGGCGGAACCAGTCCAATGTAAAACACATGCATGTGATGTTCCAACGGAATAATAATAAAAGCGGAACCAGTTAGGTGTAAAACACATGCATGTGATGTTCCAAATGTAATAATAATAAAGACGGAACCAGTCGGTGTAAAACACATGTATATAATGTTCAAATGAATAATAGAAGAATGTCACCAAGTATAGGGTAAACCGTGTATACAAAAGTTATTCCAATAGAATAATAAGCAATGGAATAACAACAATTCTCTTCATGAATCGTAAAAGATTAACACCCCTTACATTAGCAGAGATTGAATCTTTTAAGTAGTGTAGTAACAAAATACTCTTCTTCTTCTCTCTTATTCTCTATACTTTCTCTCTATAGCTTGAATGAATTCGTGAAAATAATGAACCACTAGGCCTCTATTTATAGAAGATTTCTAGCTTAGCACTTGAAATGTGAAAAGGCAAGTGGCTCGATTTAATGGTGATGTGAAAAGAAAAGTGGTTTGACGCTCAGTAATGTGAAACACCAAGTGGTTTGACGCCTGTAATGTGAAACGACAATTGGTTCGACGCCTGTAATATGAAACGGCAAGTGGTTTGAAGTCTGGTAAAGGTAATTACTATTGACGAAGGTAATTACTATTGATGAAGAGACTCTTAGATGATGACATATGGCCCCCCCATAAAATAACCAAACTTACCACAAACGTCTCATAATAGACTCTTTATATACATCAAGGATTGAATAAATATTACCACAAATCATTTTATTTTTAATCAACACATATTTAATCTTTCAACAATTATTAATCATTTATAACTTGTCGTCTCAATTATTGATGTAATAATATAACATACTATACGATGATGATCTTTGTGAGAATAATTGAATCAATAATATAAGAGATATGATGCAAAGAATTATCGTAACAATAATTGAGTATAGCTAAGTGACTTCTCACGTAAGCATCAATAATCAATACCGTGTGCTACTATGCAACCACAGCGACATCGCATTTCTTTACTACCGGGTAGTTCAACAGTTTTAACGGTAACACCTCGCCAAGTTATTTTCATAAAAGTATTTTGTCGTTTTCTCAATCCGGCAATAATTAATTTATGGGGCCCACCAATGATTGTGCCGTCAATCTGAATATTCCCCGACAAAAAGAATATTCCCAGACCAAACGAATATTTTATAACAACTTGCTTACTTCGCAAAATCTATAAATATTACCCACAACTATAACATTATATCAAATTTACTCCATAATATTGAAAAATAATATTTATAGAAAATTAATCTTTATTTATAAAAGTTGGGGTCTTACAAATACCCTAACCTTAGATCTTCTATAAATAGCTAGCTTAATTTTCATTTGTTGCTTGTTATCTGATAAGTGGATTTAATATACATGAATCGATATTCATTTCAAGTTATAATTCGTAGTTATCTTTTTGTTTTGTGTTCGTTTTCATTTGTTTCATGTCATTTTATATGTAGGGTGGTTATGGATGCAAGTGGTGAAGAAAGACGAAGTTTTGGAGCGAAAGTGGAAAAACGCATGAAGTTGGAATTTTTTTAAAGAAGTAGCTATACTGCCGGAAATGGCTTTTTTAAGCTTGTACTCTCGCCGAGGTAAAAGTGCCAAATCTCGAGAATCCTCCGCCGGCTTTTGAAGACTGCTGCAACTTGGATTGTTAATGTTTTGTGAGGCGCCTGGACTCTAAATAAGGGGATCTCGACTAGAACAAGAGAGAGAGCTTAATTTGACGTTGGAAAACAACAATTCACACAACACAAGGAGTATAATTCAGAGACAAATTCGAGGATTTAAGTGCGAGCTTTGGAGGAGTAATTTGAAGAGATTATCGTGACGGTTGCAAATCTAGGCTACGTGAAGGGGTTTTCATTATTATTCGCCTCTTTAGTCTTTTATTTGTAATTGAAAGGATGTTTATATTAGATTATTTAGTTTTTAATTCATTTGTTATGAACTAATTCGCTTATTAGACTTGTGATGGAGCCTTGGTTGAAACAATGATTCTATAACTTTGATTTCCAATTCAATAAAATATTTTCAGTTTATCTATATTAATTCGAGTGTGAATTTATGAATTGCTTAATCAACAATTCCTCGTGGATTTGAATGGAATCGAGAGAGGATATTTAAATCTAGACCTAGTTAATATAGCATGTGCCATGAATTTTGTGAATAGCAGATTTTTTGATTATTATTAAGGTAGAGATATGCTTGACATCACATGTAATCGGATAGAGAACTTAAGCTTAAACCTTCTTTAATTGCAGTTCACATAGAGATATAGTGAGTTGGTTGATTTAGGTGTTTAACTTGTTTCTATCTTAATTGTGGATTTAAGTTAATATGGTATTAGTGCATCGAGAGGTGGCTAGTATTACATTCGTGTTCTTGATTAATAAACTTGAATATTAAATTGAGTTGGAATAAAGGTTTGAAAATCAGAGTGAAGCTCATGGTGAAATTATAAGTCTAATTCTCCATTAATTGTTTGAAATTCCGGATTTTGATATTAGTGATTGTTTTGTGATAGTTTATTTATTTATTAATTTAGTTTCTATAATTTTAAACCATTGATTTGAATAGTTTAATAGAATTAGGATTAATAAAAAATTTATAATTATGAAGTTAAAATTCTTGCTGATTTGTCCTCGTGGGAACGATACTTTATTCACTACTATATTACTTGTTGACAACGTACACTTGCGTGTTTTGCGCGTATCAATTTTACCCAACAAGTTTTTTACGCCGTTGCCGGGGACTATTTAGTATAAATCTTAATAGTTTTACAATATCAGTTTAATTAATCCAGTTTTACTTAGACATTTTTATTTTTGTTTTGTTTCTTCTATTTCAGGTGTGGAAGCAGATTATGCAAACTCGGTCCAAAAATCTAGATTTGCTGCCTTTTGATGACGACATTGAGAAAAGGTTTCAGAGGTTGAGCAAGTGGATCAAGGAAACGAGACAAGAATTTGAAACACCTAAGAAAGAAGAGGAAATGGCAGCCGAAGATCGGAAAGCATTAAGGGACTACGCCAGGCCCAAGGTGACTGAACTGCAATCAAGCATCACCAGGCCCGTAATAGCAGCGAATACATTTGAAATTAAGCCAGGGATGATACAAATGATTTAGAATTTAGTTCAGTTTGGGGGATTGGAAAATGACTATCCGAACGAGCATCTAATCAGTTTTTTGGAACTATGCGACACCTTTAGGTTCAATGGGATGTTAGATGAAGCTGTGAAACTTCGATTGTTCCCATTCTCTTTACAAGACAAGGCGAAGAGCTGGTTATATTCTTTACCATCCGGTTCGATAATTACATGGGAGGATTTAGCTCAGAAATTCCTCGTAAAATTCTTTCCACCGGCGAAAACTGCAAAGATGAGAAACGAGATAACGATGTTTGAACAACAACATGGGGAGTCGTTATATGAGGCTTGGGAGAGATACAAAGAATTGCTTTCGGAAAATGCCCACATCATGGATTGCCCAAGTGGTCGCAAATGAACACCTTTTACAACCAAGTTACATAGGAATCTCAGGACAAGTATTGATGCAGCGTCGGGCGGAGCATTCATGGCTAAGAGTTACGAGGAAACATAAGAGTTGATTGAAACCATGGCGGCTAATAACTACCAATGGCCCACAACAAGAATGACACAAACGAAGGCAGCTGGGGTGTTAGACGTAGATAGTATGACAGCGATGCAAGCACATATATCTGCACTTTCAAAGAAGTTGGATTCGGTAACAGCAGCACAAGCACAACCAACACATCAAGTACAGCAAGCGGCGATAATATGCGAGTTGTGCGCGGGAGAGCACCCAATGGAGCAATGTGCTATTAATCCAACAACTGTGCAGTTCATCAGCAATTACAACAAAATTCCGCAAAACACATATCAGAACACATACAATCAAGGAAATAGGAATCATCTGAATTTCTTATGGAGCAACAACTAGCAAAATCAAGCTTCACGACAATCATATCCACCACGATTTCAGAACCAGCAACAACCAGCTCAATATCAAGAAAGGAAATCCGATCTGGAGGAAGTGTTGACAAAATACATGACTAGCACCGATTTGGCTATAAAAAATCAAGCTATGGCTATGAAATCACAAGAGATGGCTATCAAAAATCTAGAGAATTAGATAGGTCAAATTGCGTTGGCATTGAATAATAGACCACAAGGGACATTACCAAGTGACATCGAGAGAAATCCTAAGGGTAATCACGAGCAGTGTCAAGCTATTATGTTGAGAAGTGGAAAACAACTTGATGGTCAAGAGCAAGAAATTTCGGTTACAAAGGAGGTTGAACCAGAGAAAGAAAATTCAGTGGGTGAGGTTAAGCAAGGGCACGAAAAACACATGGAAAAGAACAAACTAGTTAACGAACCAGCTATTTATCCTCCCCCACAATTCCAGCAAAGAGTTCAAAAACAAAAATTAGACAAACAATTTGCCAAATTTTGGAAGTTTTCAAGAAACTTCAAATCAACATACCATTTGCAGAGGCCCTAGAACAAATGCCGAGCTACGCAAAATTTATGAAATGGATTCTGTCAAGGAAGAAGAAATGGGAAGATTTTGAGACTGTGGCACTAACAGAGGAGTGTAATGCGGTATTACAGTAGAAATTACCACCAAAACTCAAGGACCCGGGGAGCTTCACTATCCCATGCACAATCGTGAATATGCATTTCAAAGAAGTGTTTATGTGATTTGGGGGCAAGTGTAAAACCGATGCCATTGTCGGTATACTTAGAATTGGGTTTACACCCCCAAGGCCGATGAACATTTCATTACAATTGGCGATAAATTGGGTCACATATCCGAGAGGCATAGTAGAGGACATTTTAGTGAAGGTGGATAAGTTTATATTCCTGCGGACTTTATCATTCGGATTTCGAGGAGGATAAGAACATCTGGATTATCTTAGGGAGACCTTTCTTGGCTACTGAGAAGGACACTTATAGACGTGCAAAAAGGAGAACTTACTATAAGAGTCCAAAATCAAGAAATCAAATTTAATGTGTTCAAGCCCATGAAATTCCCTACGGATGAGGAAGAATGTTTTTGGATGAATTTAATTGAGCAAATCATCAGTGAAGATATGAGCAAGAGTTTGGTCAATGATCCATTAGAAACAACCTTAATAGGGGATGAAGAAAAGGACGACCCAGAATTTGTGGACTTCTTACAGATGCTAGACTCATTGCCACGAGTTAACAGATTCAGAGCACCGTTTGAACCTTTGCACACGGAGAAAAAGCTATTAAAAAACTGAAACCGTCATTGGAGGAGCCACCAACATTGGAGCTTAAGCCACTCCCTAAACATCTCGGTATGCGTGCTTAGGCAATTCAAATTCTTTACTCGTAATTATTTCTACTGCACTTAACTAATCTTTGGAAGAAAAGTTTTGAGGGTGCTTAGGGATCACAAATCGGCCGATTGGTTGGATGATTGCGCAGATATAAAGGAATTAGCCCGTCAATTACGCATGCACAAGATTCGATGGAGGATGATGCAAGACCGTTTGTGGAGCATCAACGTCGACTTAACCCAATTATGAAGGAAGTGGTAAAGAAGGAAATTCTGAAATTATTGGATTCCGGTATCATATAT
Organism: Panax quinquefolius; assembly: GCA_020205615.1. NCBI lineage: Eukaryota > Viridiplantae > Streptophyta > Magnoliopsida > Apiales > Araliaceae > Panax > Panax quinquefolius. The sequence continues at coordinate 21,770,808 of CM035170.1, read as the reverse complement.
CCAATTTCCGACAGTAAATGGGTTAGTCCGGTTCATTGTGTGCCAAAAAAGGGGGGGAATGATGGTGGTACAGAATGAGGACAATGAGTTAATTCCAACAAGAACGGTTACAGGATGGAGGGTGTGCATCGATTATAGGAGATTGAATAAGGCAACCCAAAAAGATCATTTCCCGCTGCCCTTTATTGATCAAATGTTAGATAGATTAGTGGGACATGAGTACTACTGTTTATTGGATGGATACTCGGGCTATAACCAAATCACCATCGCTCTTGAGGATCAAGAGAAGACAACATTTACATGCCCTTATAGCACATTTGCATTCAGGAGGATGTCATTCGGGTTATACAATGCACCTGCAACTTTCCAACGGTGCATGATGGCCATTTTTCGGATATGGTGGAGAAGAATGTTGAAGTCTTCATGGACGATTTCTCGGTCTATGGAGACAACTTTGATACTTGCCTAGGGAATCTGGTCAAGGTATTACAGCGATGTAAGGATACAAACCTCACACTCAATTGGGAAAAATGCCACTTCATGTTTGAAGAAGGCATAATTTTGGGCCATAAGGTGTCGGCTCAAGGATTGGAGGTGGACAAAGTGAAGCTGGTTACCATCGAGAAACTGCCTCCACCGAGCTAGGTTAAGGGTATTAGAAGTTTTCTGGGGAATGCTGGTTTCTACAGAAGGTTCATAAAAGATTTCTCTAAGATTGCAAAACCTCTATGCAGTCTTTTAGAGAAGGATGTTACTTTCAGTTTTACTGCAGAATGCAAGTCAGCGTTTGAATTGTTGAAGAAGAAATTAACTACAGCCCCCGTGATAGTCGCACCGGACTGGAATATGCCATTCGAGCTTATGTGTGATGCAAGTGACTGTGCGGTTAGGGCTATTTTGGGACAAAGACGAGACAAGGTGTTTCACGCCATATACTATTCAAGCAAAACACTCATAGAGACTCAAATGAATTACACTACCACGGGAAAAAAATTTCTTGCAGTGGTGTACGCGTTTGACAAATTCCGGGCATACTTGATCGGGACTAAGGTGATAGTCTACACGGATCATTCGGCGATTCGGTACCTCATAGCGAAAAAAGATGCTAAGCCACGCCTAATCCGATGGATTCTCATACTTCAAGAGTTTGACTTAGAAATTAAAGATAGAAAGGGGATGGATAATCAAGTTGCCGACCATTTATCAAGGCTGGAAAATCCAGAGAAAAAGGATGAAGATAGATGCGCAATTAATGAGTCATTCCCGGATGAGCAATGTGACGCCTCCAAAATTAGGTATACATCACCCATCTTGGGTCGCCAGATACATGGTACAGAATTCAAATACAACTTACTAATACAACTATCGTGTACAATAAGACAAAACATAAACTGTGAGTTTGAATACAAATATTATCTACTAGAGATTATACAAACTCAAAAGGAGTCCTCATTACAATTATTATCATACTATTTCACGTAATAGTGAGGACTACTAATGTTATCCTTGGACCATCACTCCGCTCCCCGACTCGTCCCAAAGAATATTCTCATTTTTTCAAGAGAACAAATGAAAGAAAGGGTGAGCTCAACTAGCCCAAGAAGAAATATTATGACTGAGATAATGCAGAATAAATTATCATTAGTCTCCAACAATGTTAAAGTGATAAAATATAATAGACATCAAGTTTAATTGCAGCGGAACAAGCAATCTATTAAAAGAGTCAAGTAGAAAATAAAATCTACTATCTTTTATGATTAAAAGGTTTTTCATCACCATTATCATTTGAGACTCGCTTAATAAATATTCCACATCATCGAATCACCCACGCACTACTACCAAGGATATTCTTTAGTATCACGACCACAATTATCCATGCACTACGGCCAAGAATATTTGTGTATTCATTAATGGTCATGATCATGCCAACAATCGTCCATCAATGCACTACGGGCCAATGAGAAATTTTACCACATCATTTGTAACATTACGATTCATGATTACAAACGGAATAATCCACGGTCATAATCATACCAAGTCCATCTATGCACTTTGTGAAAGCCACAAATGACTTTCAATAAAATATAAACATGAGGATGATGACAATGATATAAGAATTCAATAAAACAAGTTCAAGAATTATTTTATCCAGAATTATTAACGCCCAAATTGTCAACATGATCTTTGTTTTGTAGAGTAAAATTCAAGAATGATCGAGAAGAATATTTCCATGAAAAGATTTGGATGAGCCTTGAAATATCAAGGATATTCTACTAAATTCATGGAGTATAGAAGTCAAAACTTTAACCAACTGAGTAAAATAAAGAATGGAATAACAAAAAAAATCACCATGCATGTGGTACTTCGCATAGACAGGTTATTCCAACAGAATAATAATAACGGAACCAGGTTAGGCAAAATTTGCACCGACAGGATGTTCCAATAGAATAATAAAGACGGAACCGTGTCAGTGTAAAAACACAGACATGAGATGTTCCAATGAGAATAATAATAAGGCGGAACCGGGTCCGTGTAAAACACACGAGCAGGATGTTCCAAGCGGAATAATAATAAAGAAGCGAACCCAGTCCGGTGTAAAACACATGCATGTGATGTTCCAACGAATAATAATAAAGAGCGGAATCAGTCCTAAATTGTAAAACACATGAATGTGATGTTCCAATGTAATAATAGAAGAATGTCACCAAGTATAAAGTAGATCAGCGTATACAAGTTATTCCAATGTAATAATAAGAAATGGAATAACAATGATTCTCTTCATGAATAAGAAAAAGAATAACACCCCTTATTTAATACAACAAATAATATTCCATACCTTAAGAAGAAGAGTCTGGATATATAAGTAGTGAAGTAGCGAGAATACTTTCTTCTTTCTCTCTATAGTTTATCTCTCTAGAGTTCAGTGAATTCGTAAGAAAATAATGAAGGAATGAGCTTCTATTTATAGAAAAATGGACTGCATAATAACTAACTCATGAACGATCTAGATTGATTTACTTTAATCTGACGGTCCATATTTAAAGTAAAATCTTTTAAATAAAATATAATATATTTTATTTATAATCTAATAAAACGAATAACTTTATAAAAGATTTTACTATGCAAACACTATGCATAATAAAATATAATATATTCTAATTATTGTCTAATAAAACATATAGCTTTATAAAAGTATTCTATTTTATATAAAAAGATTTTATTATGCAAAACACTACGCATATACTATGCAACACTATGCATAATAGAATATAATATATTACATTTATAGAATAACTTTATAAAAGTATTACATTTTATATAAAAGATTTTTACGTATTATTACATTAATAATACCAACAAAAGCCGAGTGACTTATCACGTAAGCATCAATAATCAATACCGTGTGCTACTATGCAACCACGCCGTACATCGCATTTTTTAACACGCAGTGTGTTTCAGCAGGTTAACGGTGAAACTTTCACCGTTATTTTCATAAAGTATTTTTGTCATTTTCTCAATCCGACAATAATTCCGTTGTGGGGTCCACCAATGATTGTGCCGTTGTACTAATATTCCCAGTTAAAACGAATATTCCCCGACTAATCGAATATTATATAACAACTTGCGTACTTTGCAAAATTTATAAATATTACCCACAACTATAACATTATATCAAATTTACTCCATAATATTCAAAAATAATATTTATTGAAAATTCATCTTTATTTATAAAAGTTGGGGTCTTACAACCTCCCCTTCTTATGAAATTTCGCCCTCGAAATTAGGGTACATACCTGGTATGTCGAAGAGGTAAGGATACCTTGATTTCATTTCAGATTCTAACTCCCAAGTCATTTTCTCAACATCGTGGTTTCTCCACAAAACTTTGACTTGAGGTATAACCTTGGTGCGCAGAATATGTTCCTTCTTATCCAAGATTTGAACAGGAACCTCTTCATACGTCAAATCTTTCGCTATTTCGTCCGGTTCTAACTCAATAATGTTGTTCTGGTCTTCCACATATTTACGTAATATGGATATGTGAAAAACGTTATGAACACGAGACATACTTGGCGGTAAAGCGAGTCTATAGGCCACAGTTCCTACTCGATCAAGGATTAAAAATGGGCTGATGAATCGAGGATTGAGCTTTCCTCTCTTTCCAAATCTCGTAACTCCTTTCCATGGAGCAACACGTAACAACACATGATCTCCTATATCAAATTCCACGTCCTTTCGATGAAGATCAGCAAAACTCTTTTGTCGATCTTGTGAGGTTTTTATACGTTGCCGAATCGTTTGAATCTTTTCCGTAGTCATACGTACCAACTCTGGTCCCAACAACGTTGCTTCACCCACCTCATCCCAGCATACTGGAGAACGACACTTTCGTCCGTACAACGCTTCGAATGGAGTCATGCCAATACTTGCTTGATAACTGTTGTTGTAAGAAAACTCCACCAATGGTAAGAACTTGTCCCAACTTCCCTTGAAATCAAGGACACAGAGTCTTAATAGATCTTCAAGAGTTTGAATAGTCCAATCCGATTGTCCGTCCGTCTAAGGATGATATGCCGAGCTAAATCGTAAATCTGTGCCAATAGCTTTTTGCAAACTAACCCAAAATCGCGAAGTGAATCTTGGGTCTCGATCAGAAACTATGGATTCTGGCATACCATACAATCTTACAACCTCATTTATATGTACATACGAAGCAAGACGTTCAAGTGTATAAGTTTCTCAGATCGGTAAGAAATGAGCGGACTTGGTCAATCTATCATCAATAACCCAAATCGCATCTATGCTAGAGAAACTTTGGGAAGACCGATGCTTGAAATCCATAGTAATGTGCTCCCACTTCCATTCTGAAATTTTAAGTGGTTGCAATGGACCTTTTGGTACTTGATGCTCACGCTTGACTTGACTCGTTGACACATTAGACACCTTGAGATAAACAACGCTATCTCTTTCTTTATATTGCCCCACCAAAATGTATGACGAAGATCATGATACATTTTGGTACTCCCGAGATGGATTGCAAGCGAGTGTGTTGTGCGCCTCCATCATGATTTTATACTTTAAATCGGTCGTTGAGAAAACAAAGTGCGGAGTTGACTCAAGTATTCCTTCTTCATCGATTTTTGCTTTAGATCGTAGACCTTCTTGCACTTTCTTCCTCATACGCATCAGCTCCGGGTCTGTAACTTGAGTAGCTTTAACTTTATCGATTAAAGTCGGTTCTACTCGTATATTCACCATCATCACATGGCTCCCTGGAGTCTTTAACTCTATCTCCATCCTTTGCAAGTCTCACAAAATGGGCCTTTGCGTTGACAATATCGCACTCATACTTGCATATGATCTTCTACTCAATGCGTCAGCTACCACGTTCGCTTTTCCAAGATGGTATTGGATGGTATGATCATAATCTTTCAACAGTTCAAGCCAACGTCGTTGTCGCATGTTGAGTTCCTTTTGAGTAAAGAAATATTTGAGGCTTTTATGATCCGTAAAGATCTCCACCTTCTCCCCATACAAGTAATGCCTCCAAATCATTAGTGCGAAGACAACAGCTGCCAACTCTAGATCATGAGTAGGATAATTCCTCTCATATTCCTTGAGTTGTCTTGAGGCATAGGCTATGACTTTTCCATGTTGCATGAGAACACATCCCAACCCTTTGCCCGAAGCATCACTGTAGATGACAAATCCCTCCGAGCCAGATGGTATTGCCAGAACAGGTGCCGAAATGAGTCTCCTCTTGAGTTCTTGAAAACTCTTCTCACATTCTTTGCTCCAACCGAACTTTATATCTTTCCGAGTAAGCTGAGTTAATGGAGTAGAAATTCGAGAAAATCCTTCCACGAATCTCCAATAATAATAACCACTAAGCCGAGAAAGCTACGATATTTCGATCCATCGATTGAGTTGCTCCCAGCTTTGAATAGCTTCAATCTTTGCTGGGTCAACAGATATTTCATGACTTGATACCACGTTCCCAAGGAATGATTCTTCCTCAAGCCAGAACTCGCATTTCTTCAACTTGACATAAAGCTTATATTCACGAAGCTTTTGGAGTATCAGCCTCAAGTGTTGCTCATGATCTTCATGGGTTTTGGAATGTATGAGGATGTCATCAATAAAGACGACCACAAAGTGATCCAAATATTCCTTGAATACTCGGTTCATCATATCCATGAAGGCAGCAGGAGCATTAGTCAATCCAAAGGACATGGACTAGGAATTCATAATGCGTCTTAGGAGTTACGAAAAGTCGTCTTTGGAATGTTATCGGTTCTAATCTTCAATTGGTGATATCCGGAACGAAGATCAATCTTTGAAAAGAATTTGGCTCCTTGCATCTGGTCAAACAGGTCATCTATACGTGGCAATGGGTACCTATTTTTGATGGTGACATGATTCAACTCCCGATAATCAATACAAAGTCGCATACTCCCATCTTTCTTCTTCACGAATAGAACAGGAGCACCCCAAGGAGAAGTACTAGGATGAATAAAGCCAATGTCTAACAATTCCTGCAGTTGATTTTTTAACTCCTGAAGTACAATAGGAGCCATTCGTTATGGGGATTTAGAAATGGGTTTTGTACCGGGTTCAAGGTCGATACAAAATTCAATTTGACGCTTTGGGGGTAGGCCAGGAAGTTCTTCAGGGAATACGTCAGGAAATTCATTAACAATAGAAACATTATTCAAAATTGACGTATTTTTGTTTAGATCTGTGACATGAGCTAAGAAAGCTTGACATCAATTTTTTAATAAACGAATAGCTTTATGGCTTGAGATGACAGTGATTGATTTTAATGGTTTGGTTGCTTGAATTCGCATAATAGGTCGATTAAGAATATGAAAGCTAACGATCTTGAAAAAACAATCAATTTTTGCATGATGAGTAGTTAACCAATCAATCCCTAGAATTACATCAAATGCAAGTATTTTTAATGCAATAAGATTGACAGGTAATGTGTGGATACCAACTTGAACCAAACAAGACTTATAAACCGTGGATGTAATGAAGGTTTCTCCCAACGGAGTTTCCACAGATAAGTCAAAGTCTTATTTCTCTGGATTCAAATTTAATCGTTGAGCGCAAGTAGGAGAAATAAAAGAATGGGTAGAAGCGGTATCAAATAAAGTGTAGACTTCGCTAGAGATTATGATAAGCTTACCCGTGATGACCTCATTTGGGTTCCTTGCTTTCTGGGAGGTCACAACAAACGCTCTCCCTTGCACTACCGTCTTTGACTTTTCTGGGACAGCCTTTGGTGCCTCCATCCTAGCTGAATTTGTCTTCGGTGAATGACAAAATCGGGCTAAGTGACCTTCTCTTCCATAATTATAACATGCTTTGGATGGCATCGCGCAGTTTGGACTGATCTTCCCCTCCCCTCCGCATTTGAAACATATGATAGGTGGTCACTCTCCTTCCTTAATGATGGTCTTTGGTCTTGACGTCTTTCCATCGTTGTTGAATCTCTCTTCTTGAAATGTCCATTCTTATTGTTTTGGTCCCGATTACCACGAAGTGGTTACCATTTATATTTTGTTGATTCCTCCACGCTTTTTGTCACTTTTCGATGATTTGCTCTCCACCGGTATTATCATTTCTTGTATTTGCTCTCTTTTGGTTGCGTTGACTCGTTATCGCTCTCCACCAACTGAGCCCTATTTACAACATCTGAATACAAACACAGTTTATGAGAAATAAGATGTTGACGTATCTCCGGCTTCAAACCTCTTAAAAACATTCGCGCCATTCTCTCTTCATTATCCACCAAGTGGGGATGTGGCAAGGATAACTCATAAATTTTGCCTCGTATTGCGACACGGTCATATTGTTTTGCTCCAATTTGATAAACTCCACCTCCTTCATTTGACGAATACTTTTGGGAAAGTATTTATCGTTGAATGACTCTTGGAACTTCTCCCAATACATCTTGATCTGGCGAGGTGTTAAATCGTTTTACCGATTCCACGAGTAATCTGCCTCTCATGGCGCAACATAAAGGCGATTAAAGGGAACCTTTTGCTCCTCGGAGCATCCCAAGGCATCAAATATATTGGTGATCTCGCTTTATCCATGCTTCTCGCCATAAGTGGTTTTGGCTCTCCTTAAACTTGGTGGTCCCGGCTCCTTCAAGCTATTTAGCGGTGATTTGAGAGTTTTCAGTGTTTCCACCTACATTTTGGACAGGAGCCGCTCTCGCCTGCTGTTGCATGAATTGCATAAAGCCTCTGAACAATCCATCATTCATCATTTGGTCAGTGTTGTTGTTTGCATGAGGATTGTCGCCTTCTTGATGCACATTCTCCTGATTATTGATATGTGGAGACTCAACGGTCTCTTGTGCTCCATTGCTATTCTCAACACTTTCGTATGTTATTATCAGATACTGCCACAAAACAAAGGTTAATTGACATGTAACATAATATCTCTAAACTCTGACCAACCAATTTAAATACAAAATAAATTTAAGTAGGTCATACTAGCGAAGGAATTCCCGTCTCTCCTCCTAGTTCTAGTCTCACATCTTAGCCAGGATCATATCCTAAGCTTTGATACTAAATTGTGGCGCCCCCAAAATTAGGTATACATCACCCATCTTGGGTCGCCAAATACATGGTATGTAATTCAAATACAACTTACTAATACAACGTATGGTGTACAATACGACAAAACATAAACTGTGAGTTTGAATACAAATATTATCTACTAGAGATTATACAAACTCAAAAGGAGTCCTCATTACAATTATTATCACACTATTTCACGAGAATAGTGAGGACTACTAATGCTATCCTCCGGACCATCACTCCATTCCCGACTCGTCTCAAGTACTATATTCTCATTTCACGAGAGAAAACGGTGAAAGAAAGGGTGAGCTCAACTAGCCCAAAGAAGAAATATTATGACTAAGATAATGAGAATAAATTATCATTAGTCTCCAACAATGTTAAACCGATAAAATATAATTGACATCAAGTTTAAGCTGCGTAATTGAACAAGAAATCCATTAAAAAGTCAAGTGGAAAATAAAATCTACTATCTTTTATGATTAAAAGGTTTTTCATCAACTTTATATCATTTGAGACTCGACTTAATAAATATTCCATATCATCGAATCACTTACGCACTACTACGGCCAAGGATATTCTTTAGTATCACGACCACAATTATCCATGCACTACGGCCAAGAATATTTGTGTATTCATTAATGGTCATGATCATGCCAACAAGCGTCCATCAATGCACTACGGGCCAATGAGAACTTTACCACATCATTTGTAACATTACGATCATGATTACACCGAATAATCCACTGGTCATAATCATACCAAGTCCATCTATGCACACTACGGGCCACAGATGACTTTCAACAAAATATAAACATGAGGATGATGACAATGATATAAGAATTTAATAAAACATGTTCAAGAATTATTTTATCCAGAATTATTAACGCCCAAATTGTCAACATGATCTTTGTTTTGTAGAGTAAAATTCAAGAATGATCGAGAAGAATATTTCTATGAAAGAGATTTGGATGAAGCTCAAATATCAAGGATATTCTACTAATTTCATGGAGTATAGAAGTCAAAACTTTAACTTAACTGAGTATAATAAAGAATGGAATAACAAAAGAAATCACCATGCATGCGGTACTTGCCGCATAGGCGAGTTATTCCAATGTAATAATAATAACGGAACCGAGTCGTGCAAATTTGCAAGCGGCTGGATGTTCTAACAGAATAATATAGATGGAACCGAAGTCGGTGTAAAACACACAAAAGCAGGATGTTCTAATAGAATAATAATAAGAGGCGGAACCAGGTCAAAGTGTAAAAACACAGCGAGCGAGGATGTTCCAACGGAATAATAATAAAAGCGGAACCGGTAAGGTGTAAAACACATGAGCAGGATGTTCAACGAATAATAATAAAAAAGGCGGAACCGGTCAGGTGTAAAACATATACAGATTCCAAGGATGTTCCAACAAAATAATAGAATAATTTCACCTAGTATAGGGTAGGCCAGCAGTATACATGTTATTCCAATGAGAATAATAAGAAATGGAATAACAACAGTTCTCTTCATGAATAAGAAAGAATAACACCCTTACTTAATACAACAAATAATATTCCCTACCTTAAGAAGAAAAGTCTTTGGATATATAAGTAGTGAAGTAGCAGAATACTTTCTTCTTTCTCTATAGTTTATCTCTCTAGAGTTCAATGAATTCGTAAGAAAATAATGAAGGAATGAGCTTCTAGTTATAGAAAAATGGACTGCATAGTAACTAACTCATGAACGATCCAGATTGATTTACTTTAATCTGACGGTCCATATTTAAAGCAAAATCTTTTAAATAAAATATAATATATTCTATTTATAATCTAATAAAGCGAATAACTTTATAAAAGATTTTACTATGCCAACACTATGCACGAGCACTTTATACAAACACTATGCATAATAAAATATAATATATTCTAATTATTGTCTAATAAAACAAATAGCTTTATAAAAGTATTACATTTTATATAAAAAGATTTTACTATGTAAAACACTACGCAGACACTATGCAAAATAGAATATAATATATTCTATTTATAGAATAACTTTATAAAAGTATTACATTTTATATAAAAGATTTTCAGTATTATTACATTAATAATACCAACAAAAGCTGAGTGACTTATCACGTAAGCATCAATAATCAATACCGTGTGCTACTATGCAACCACGACAGACATCGTATTTCTTTTAAACACCGGTGTTTTCAACGATTAACAGTAAAACTTCCGCCGTTATTTTCATAAAGTATTTTTGACGTTTTCTCAATCGACAATAATTCCATTGTGGGGTCCACCAATGATTGTGCATTGTACTAATATTCCCTGTTAAAATGAATATTTCCACCAATCGAATATTATATAACAACTTGCTTACTTTTGCAAAATTTATAAATATTACCCACAACTACTATTATATCAATTTCACTCCATAATATTCAAAAATAATATTTATAGAAAATTCATCTTTATTCAAAAAGTTGGGGTTTTAAACAACTATTTGGGTTAAATGCTGAAATTTCCTTGGTATCTTCGACTTGAATTATCTGGCCGAGCAACATGCTTCCCCGATCTTACAAGACTTGAGAAAAAGAAGTTTCTTCACGACGTCAAGTGGTACATGTGGGATGAGCCTTATCTATTCAAACAGTGCACCGATAAGATGATTCGACGATGTATCCCCCTACTGATTCGATGCACAACATATTGAAGGAATGCCACTCATCGACATATGGGGAACATTATGGGAGTGAGCGCACCGCGGAAAAAGTGCTTCAAGCCGGGTTTTATTGGGCGACATTGTTCAAAGACGCCCACCAATTTGTGAAAACATGTGATAGATGCCAAAGGGTGGGAAACATCTCTAAACGGAATGAGATTCCCCTACAAACAATTCTTGAAGTGGAAATCTTTGATGTATGGGGCATCGATTTCATGGGACCATTCCCTTCGTCAATCAATATATTCTACTCACGGTGGATTACGTCTCGAAGTGGGTTGAAGCTGCAGCACTACCGTCCAACGATGCCAAGGTGGTTCTCAAATTCCTACATAAAAACATTTTCATGAGGTTTGGCATGCCAAGAGCAATAATCAGTGACGAAGGTAGTCACTTCTGCAATAAGTCTTTTACAACTCTGTTGGCTAAGTATGGGGTTAACCACAAGGTGGCTACAACGTATCACCCTCAAACAAATGGACAGGCTGAGGTATCAAACAGAGAAGTTAAGAAGATATTGGAAAAAGTCATAAATCCGAGTCGGAAAGATTGGTCACTTCAGTTGGATGACGCAATATGGGCTTACCGAATTGCATACAAAACACCAATCGGGATGTCACCATATCAACTCTTGTATGGAAAAGCATGTCACTTACCAGTAAAACTACAGCACAAGGCCTACTGGGCAATACAAAAATTGAACTTTGACCAATCCGCTGTGGGAGAAAAGAGGCTACTCTAACTAAATGAGCTCGACGAATTTCGACTTCAAGCATACGAGAACGCCAAGCTATACAAAGAAAAGGTTAAAAGATGGCACGATCAAAAAATTGTGCATCGAACATTCGAGCCAGGTCAATCAGTCCTCTTGTTCAACTCACGGCTGCGACTGTTTCCAGGAAAGCTTAAGTCAAGATGGTCAGGACCATTCACTATAAAGTGAGAATTCCCTCATGGCGCCATTGAACTCTACAGTCGTAATCCATTAGAGACGTTCAAGGTCAATGGTCAACGGATAAAGCATTACTGGGGTGGTGAATCAAACTGGGATGTCGTCAACATCACCCTAGCCGATACACAGTAAAACAGGGAGTAGTCAGGCTGAACGACTTAAAATTAAGCGCTAATTGGGAGGCAACCCAATATTTTGTTATTTTTCGTAGTTTTATTTATAATTGTTAGGATGTAGTTTTTATTAAGCACTAGGTAGGTATTCTTAAGTAAAAGTTTTGTTGAAACTTTAAATCATATTCGAAGTCATCAATAATCTAACATCTTGCATGTTTATGGTTGCAGGAGGGGTCAAAAGTGAGTAGGAGCAACAACGTACAAGAAAACAAGGAAAATAGGAGAATTTTGCATCACCAAATTTTAGGCCAAAAAATCAAGTCAGTGGCATGGGCATGTCACGTAAGGTGTGCTTAAATAGTTTTGTACCACGGGGTTTGGGGTCCTTGATTCTCAAGCGCATACGTTCAACATATACACACACTGCCTTCTTATTTCCCCACTTCACGTTTTTTGTTTATCTCATTCTCCTTCACCCAAACCAACCACCCTCCATTACAAGACCACTTAACCCACTCCTTCTACCACGATTACACTAGGATTCACCCTCTCACCCCATTACCAAACTTACATCCATTAATCCCATCATCAAGATTGGGCTACGTCCTCTCCCCTACATAACCTCTATATAAACCCTACCACATACCTCCCATATTCATCACCACAAATTTTGAATTCATCAAGAAATTAGGGAACACAGAGCACACTTGAGAGTAAATTACCTTCTTATTGAGTTTTCATCCTCTCTCCACTGAAGTACCATAGAAACAATCGAGTTTTCGGGGGAAGAACGGACTGTGTGCACCAAGTGTTTGACAAATTGAGTGAACCAAGTGTAAGGGGAAGCTAGTGTGTGCTAGCAAGTTTTAACATCCGGAATTCAATGGATTCACAACCGACAGCCAAACGCCAAAGGGGAGAGAGTTCAAGATCCGCTCAACCGACACGAACATATGATCGACGAAAATTTGTGAGTGCCACCGCCGCTGACCAGTATGTTTACATGCTAACCAAAGCCCTTACGCCGGAGCATGGATTGGCCCCCGAGGGAAATGATGGGGAGATGATGTCTCAAATTTATCAAAAGGGGTGGCTCAAACTCACCTAACATCCGGCCCCTGCCGTTGTCAACATTGTCAAGGAATTTTATGCAAACGCCAAAGACAAAACCCCATTCAATGTGTTTGTGCGGGGTCGCATGGTCCCATTCAGTGACGATGCCATTAATGCTTATTATCAGTTGCGGGTGCCACGATAGTGTCAGTATGCATAATTGAGGGATTTTGATCCTGACTACGAGGAAGTTATTACAAACATGACAAAGCCGGGAACATCTTGGATCAAAGGTCGAAAGGGAGGTACAGTGTTCCATAGCAAGGACCTTAGCCGATATGGCAAAATATGGTATGCCTTCTTATATGTTAAATTGCTTCCATCCCAACACACTTCGGACGTCACCAAAGAGAAGGCGTTCTTGTTATGCCTTAATTGTGCAAGATTTCATTATTGACGTCGGGGCAATTATCGGTTTCTCCATCATGGGGTGTTTACATGGAAATTTTTCGGGCTGGCCATACACTCCATCCTCATCTCATGCGTTGTGTCGCAATGCGGTGGGTGAGATGGTCCGATGATGAGCCAACTCAAATGCCGCTCGCTTTGCTTGATTCTAGAATGATAAGCGGTATTATTACGTATGGCAGGGAGGCGAGTCACATCCACGAGGTGCAGGTTTAATTTTTCCATCTACGTCTTAAAAGTGAAGTCGATGCGAGAAGATACCTCGGAGGATGAGGATGAAGCTATGGAGATCAAGGAACGAAAGGAAGTACATGCATCGAGGCAATATCCATCCTCGCCTTGAGTTCCAAAATCGGATGATTTGCCATTAATAGGTGTGACGCCCCAAAATAGGTATACACAACACCCATTACGAAAGTCGCCAAATACATGGTGCGTAAACAACTACATCTTTACTATTACAATCAGTAAAACTATGAGTTTGAATACAAATATTATCTTCTAGACAATATCTATACTCAAACAAATCCCCATCGTAATTATTGATACATTATTTTACAAAAATGGTGAGGACTACTAAACAATCCTTTCTAAAACCTTCATTCCATACCCACTGTACATTCGCTATATTCTCGCCTCCCGAGAAGAATGGAACAAAAGGAAAAGGGTGAGCTCAACTAGCTCGGTAAAGAATATTATGACTAAGATAATATACAACAAATTATCGTTAGTCTTCAACGAGGAAAAATCGATAGAATACAATAGACAACAAGTTTCGGATCAATATTCGCGTGGAAATAATAATTCATAGAAGAGTTACGTAGAATGAAATCTACTATAATCTATGAATTTAACGGTCCATCATCAATATTTTATCCCCGTAACATCAATCAATATTCATCTCAAATCAAATATTCATCTTTGCACTACAGCCATAGATATTCATCAATCGGTCGTGTTCATCTCAACACTGTTCATCTTTGCACTAAAGGCCAAAGATATTCATCGATCGATCATGTTCATTTAAACACCGCTCATCTTTGCACTACTGTGCCAAAGATATTCTTCAGAAATCATTCATCTTTGCACTACTGTGCCAAAGATATTCAACAACAGTCATCTTTTGCATTACGAGCAAAAAGATATTCATCAATAATTCATCTTTGCATTGGTTTTATCCACGCCCAAAAATACCTCAAAAATAATCATAGTGGTGTAAAATTCAAGAATGATCAAAACATGGATACAATCAAAGCTAGTATCCGAATAGATATTTTGGACGAAAAGAAGAAATTTTATTTTTTGATGAATAGTCTTGATATCGTGAATAGTGTCAGATATCGTGAATAGTCTTAGTATCGTGAATAGTAACTCAGACACCAAAAGATAGAAATTCCACAAAAAAAACATTTTCACGCTTCATGAATAGTACTCGTGAATAGTAACTCGTGAATAGTAACTCATGAATAGTAACTTCGTGAATAGTAACTCATGAATAGTAACCAGAGCATGAAAAAGTTCCAAATTTGATAAAACTTCAGATCAATATTTCAACATAATGATATTGAAGAAATAATATCATTACGAAAAAAATAATATCCCTTACCTCAAAGAATCAAGATTGCTTGGAAGGAAAGGTCGGGAAGTGATCTTTGAATGAAACTTATCTTGATCAATAGCAACTCTCAAAGTATCTAAATACTCACAAAAACGCTCAATAATAGAGAGAGAAAGAGAGAAAACTTTGTTTACGGTGTGATTTTCAATTCTAACTTAGCCCTCTATTTATAGGAAAATGTTAGCCCGTGGCAAGGCGGACTTGACACTGCCACTGATGGCTTTACCGCTACTATTTCCACCCACCACATTTGAAATAAAATTCAGCACATTTCTTCACCAACCACAAGTGGGGCCCACTCAATTCTAGAATTTTCCACCAAAATCAATTATAACCCTAATTTAGAATCAGACACCTCTTAAAATTCATAACAAATCATTCGTGCATTTTAACGGTTCAAAATTTGTGGACATATACTCAACTTATGTATGTATAACATATCCAAAAATTACAACGATCCAACGGTCGGATTAAATATTATAACTCACACAATAAAGCTATAATAACACCGATTTGATCTTTTAATACCTCCAATCCGACAAAATAAAACATCTCAGCATTAATTCCTTCATTAATAACCACATAAATAAATCCATCATTTATATTCATATAAAATAAATATTTCCTTATCATATGAATCAATAATTAATTATTCACAAATAATATTACAGAATCACATTTATGACAACCAAATTTGTTCCCGAGAAGAGGGGCTTTCCAATAAGGATCTCTCTTCTTCTTTGGCATGCAATTAGGTGACCAAACCTCTCCTTAAGTGAGAACTTTCTAGACATTGCCAATAATGTTATCTAATAATATTATTCAAATAATATGAATTATTGATCGATAATGGAAAATCATGCGATGACAATTATTGAACAACAATAATATAAAATATCAACGCTTGACAATTATTGAATCAATAAAATAAAATATTGAGCGGTAACTACTTGTGAAAATTATTGAGTAGTGCCATCTTTACGTGAATCAATAATTCAACAATCTTTGTGTAATCTTAGTGTATCTTTATGCGACGCGTATTCATCGTATTTTAACCATAGGGTATTCCAAGCGATCTTAATTCAGTAATAACTACGCAAGTTATTTATAACCACCCAAACTTTGTCGTTTTCCTCATCCATATCGCTTTTAGTTATGGGGGCCCTTACATGTTGCTTGCCGCCGTAAATACGAATATTCCCCGAAGCGACGAATATTCCACGACCAAACGAATATTCCCCGACAAAAATGAATATTTTATAACCACTTGCTTATTTTGAAATATTTGCGTATTTAACCCTTAACTATCCACATTGATCAAATCAACCCTTACTATTTCAAAATAATAAATAAAGGAAATTCCTTTTATTTAAAAAATTTAGAGGTCTTACAACCTCCCTCCTTATAAAATTTAGTCCCTCGAAATTGACGACGATACTGTGTGTTTGAAAAGGTGAGGATACCTCGCTTTCATTTCCGTTTCAATTCGGGTCATTTCCTCTATAGCATGATTCCTCCACAAAACTTTAACTTGTGGTATGACCTTTCTTGGCGTGGGACATGCTCCTTCCTATCCAAGATCTTGGTGGTACCTCCTCATACGTTAAGTCTTGGCTATCTCGTCCGGTTCTAACTTCAATAACGTGGTTGGTCTTTCACATATTTCTGAAGTACGGATATGTGAAACACATTATGAACACGAGACATACTTTCGAATGTAACGCAAGTCTATAGGCTACATTTCCTACCTCGGTCAAGAATTTGAAATGGACCGATAAATCGTGGATTGAGCTTTCCTCTCTTCCCAAATCTTGTAACTCCCTTCCATGGAGCAACTCGCAACAATACATGACCCCTACATTAAATTCCACATCCTTTCGATGAAGATCCGCATAACTCTTTTATCGATCTTGTGCCGGTTTGTATCGTTTGTCGAATCATTAGTCATACGCATACTAACTTTCGGGTCCCAACAATGTTGCTTTACCCACCTCATCCCAACATATTGGAGAAACGTCATTTTTGTCCATATAATGCTTGAATGGAACCATGCCTATATTTGTTTAATAACTATTGTTGTATGAGAATTCCACTGATGACAAGTACTTATCAACTTCCTTTGAAATCTAGGACACGAGTTTTAATATATCTTCAAGAGTTTGAATAGTCCTCTACGATTGTCCCGTGGTTTTGGGATGGTATGCCGAACTAAATCGCAAATCCGTGCCCATAGCTTTTTGCAAGCTAACCCAAAATCTTGAAGTGAATCTTGGGTCACGATCCGAAACTATGGATACAGGCATGCCATGCAACCTCACAATCTCATTTACGTACATACTAGCAAGACGTTCAAGGGAATAAGTCTCCCGTATCGGCAAGAAATGAGCAGATTTGGTTAATATATCAACAATAACCCAAATCGCATCTATGCCTTGAGAAACCTTAGGAAGACCCGTAACGAAATTCATGGTAATGTGTTCCCACTTCCATTTCGGAATCTCAAGTGGTTGCAAAGGACCCTTAGGTACTAGATGCTCCGCCTTTACACGTTGGCAAGTTAAACACATCGAGATAAACTTTGCAATCTCTCTCTTCATATTATTCCACCAAAATGTATGTCGAAGATCACGATACATTTTAGTACTTCCAGGATGGATTGCAAATGGTGTATTGTGTGCCTCCATCATAATCTTATACCTCAAATCAAATCAGTCGTTAGGAACACAAAGTCTAGAGTGGACTCAAGTATTCCTTCTTCATCAATTCTCGCTTAGGAATAGCTCCTTCTTGTACTTTCTTCTTCATACGCATCATTTTCCGAATTCGGTGGCTTGAAAGCGACTTTAACTTTATCGATTAAAAGTCGATTATACTCGTATATCATCACGTGGGTACCTAGAGTTTTCATCTCCATCTCTATTATTTGTAAATTATACGAAATTAGTCTTTGACAATATCATTTTCGTACTTATATCGATCTTCTACTCAACACGTCACTACCACGTTCGCTTTTCCGGGATGGCATGGTCGAACATGTCTTTGAAATGAGTCTCCTCTTGAGTTCTTGAAGCTCTTCCCACATTCCTTGCTCCATTCAAATTTTGTATCTCTACGAAGTCATTTGCGATAATGGAATAGCGATTCGAGAATATCCTTCAACGAATCTCGATAATAACCAACTAAGCCTGAAAGCTACGTATTTCGATTCTCGACTTAGGTTGCTCTCAAGCTGTGACTCATATCCCAATCTTGGATAACACGTCACAATGACACCTATCGGTTTACTATCACACGAATATGGCGTCCCCTACGGAATGCGGCGGTGCATTCCACAAAGGAAGTCACAAGATAAAGGCTCGGTACCAAATTATATAGTTGAATTTTAACTCACGAAGTTCAATAGAGCCATTCGATATGAGATTTTAGAAATGAGTTTTGTCTTAGGGTTCAAATTCGATACAAAATTTAATATCGAGGCTTTGGGAGTAAGCAAGAAATTCTTCAGAAATACATCGGAAAAAATCAATAACAACAGAATATTATTCAAATCGGCGTGTCTTTATTCAAATCCATAACATGGACTAAGAAAACTTGACATCCGTAATAAACGAATGACTTCATGGCTTGATATGAAAATGTTTGATTACAATGGTTTGATTGCTTGAATTGAATAACAGTTGCTTAGGAATATGAAAACTAATAACCTTACAAAAGCAATCAATTTGGCATGATAAGTAGTTAACCTTAAAATCACATCAAAAGTAAATATCTCTATAGAAATAAGGTTAACGGGTAATGTGATAGTGCAACTGAATCAAGCAAGATTTCTAAACAACGGATGTAATGAAAGTTTCTCTAACTGAGTCTCCATAAATAGGTCAAAGTCTAATTTCTCCGTAGTCAAGTTCAAACGTTGGTGTAGTAAGAGAGATAAAAGAATGGGTAGAACCAAAGGTATCTAGTAAGGTATAAACTTTGCAAGAATTTATAATTAACTAACCCGTGCTAACCGTTCGGGTTCCTCGCATTTTGACCGGTCACGACAAACGCTCTTCCGAGAATCGTTGACTTTGACTTTTTTCGGGACATCCTTTCGAGTCACCATTCATTGGCCGGATGGGTTTCGATATCGTACAATCTCGAGCGATATGTCCTTCTTTTCCACAATTATAGCATACCTTAAACTGTTGTGGGCAGTTTGGGCTGATATGTCCCTCTTTCCCGCATTTGTAACATATGACCGGTGGTCGTTCTCCTCCCTTAGAACCAGTTACTACTGGCGCTGACGTCTTCACATGGTCGTTGTTGAATCTCCTCTTTTTAAAATCTCCTCCCGACTCGCTTCTTCTATTTTCATGGCCACGATTACCACCAGAGTGGTAACTACCTTTGTCCGTATTCTTCTTTCTCCACTTGTTATCGTTATTCTGACGACTGCTATCTTCGGTATGATCCTGGTTATGGTCCCTCGGTTTAACGTACTCGTTATCTCGCTCTAACAATGATCCTGTTGACAACATCCCGAATAGAGAGAAAACTTATGAGAAATGAGATCTTGGCGTATGTCGGGTTTCAAACCTCTCGAAACATCCGCGTCATACGTTCCTCATTCTCCACCAAATGAGGTGCAAACACGGATAACTCCGCGAACTTCGCCTCGTCTTTGGGACACAATCGTGTTATTCTCGCTCTAGTCTAATAAACTCCACTTCCTTCATATAATGAATAATTTTCGGGAAGTACTTGTCATTGGCTGCTTTCTGAAATGTCTCCCATGACATGCCGAGTGCTGTTGGATGGGTGCGCTTCACGATTCCACCGATGTCTCGCTTCGCCACGGAACATAAAGGTAGCGAATGGAACCTTACTGTTCCTCGCGTCATCAAGACATCGAATATCTTGGTAATTTGTTTGACCCATGTTTCCACCATGATCGGATCGGGCTTTCCTTAAATTACGGTGGTCCCGACTCTTTGAACTTCTTGGTTTGTGACCACCCGTGAATTGCTATCATCTCCTCTCTGTATTTTGAACACGAGTCTCCTAAATGCGATTTTGCATGAGCAAAAAGCTTCTAAACATCCCCTCGTTCATCATCTCTTTCGATGGTGTTATTCACGGGAGGTACATTGCCGACTGTTTGCACGTTCTCCTCGTTATTAAAAATACGAGGCATCTCCACGGTCTCATTTACTCCACTATTAATATTCTCGTTCGACATTCTCAAATCATCGTCATAAAACAAGGGTTAATTAAGAAAATCAATATATCACATAATATCCCTATATCTTGACCAACTAACAAATAAGCTTAGGTAGGACACACATGAATGAAGGATTTACTCGTCTCTCCCTCCTAGTTTTATTCCCTAGATCTCATGGGAGATCATATCCTAAGCTACGATACCCATTTGTGGCGACGCCCCAAAATAGGTATACACAACACCCATTCTGAAGTCGCCAAATACATGGTACGTAAACAACTACATCTTTACTATTACAAAGTCAAAACTATGAGTTTGAATACAAATATTATCTTCTAGACAATATCTATACTCAAACAAATCCCCATCGTAATTATTGATACATTATTTTACAAAATGGTGAGGACTACTAAACAATCCTTTCTAAAACCTTCATTCCATACCAGGCTGCGTACTCATTATATTCTCGCCTCCACGAGAAGAATGGAACAAAAAGGAAAAGGGTGAGCTCAACTAGCTTTCGATAAAGAATATTATGACTAAGATAATATCTGACAAATTATCGTTAGTCTTCAACGAGGAAAAATCGATAGAATCTGATAGGCAACAAGTTTCGGATCAATATTACATGGTGAAATAATAATTCATAGAAGAGTTACGTGAGAATGAAATCTACTATAATCTATGAATTTAACGATCCATCATCAATATTTTATCCTGTAACATCAATCGATATTCATCTCAAATCAAATATTCATCTTTTGCACTACTGGGCCATAGATATTCATCAATCGGTCGTGTTCATCTCAACACTGTTCATCTTTGCACTAAAGGCCAAAGATATTCATCGATCGATCGTATTCATTTAAACACCTGCTCATCTTTTGCACTACTGGCCAAAGATATTCTTGAAATCATTCATCTTTGCACTACGGTGCCAAAGATATTCAACAACAGTCATCTTTGCATTCTGAAAAGATATTCATCAATAATTCATCTTTGCATTGGTTTTATCCACGTCAAAAATACCTCAAAAATAATCATAGTGGTGTAAAATTCGAGAATGATCAAAACATGGATACAATCAAAGCTAGTATCCGAGAATAGATATTTTAGACGAAAAGAAGAAATTTTATTTTTCGATGAATAGTGCCAGTATCGTGAATAGTCTTTGTATATCGTGAATAGTCTTAGTATCACGTGAATAGTAACTTTCAGAACACCAAAAGATAGAAATTCCACAAAAAAAACATTTTCACGCTTCATGAATAGTACTCATGAATAGTAACTTCGTGAATAAGTAACTCATGAATAGTAACTTCGTGAATAGTAACTCATGAATAGTAACCCAGACATGAAAAAGTTCCAAATTTGATAAAAACTTCGGATCGATATTTCAACATAATGATATTGAAGAAATAATATCATTACAAAAAAATAATATCCCTTACCTCAAAGAATCGATTACTGCCGGAAGGAAAGGTCGGAAGTGATCTTTGAATGAAACTTTATCTTGAGCAGCAACTCTCAAAGTATCTAAATACTCACAAAATCGCTCAATAATATAGAGAGAGAAAGAGAAAACTTTGTTTACGGTGTGATTTTCAATTCTAACTTAGCCCTCTATTTATAGGAAAATGTTAGCTTAGAAAGCGAGACTTGACTGCTACACGATGGCTTTACGCTACTATTGCCACCCACCACATTTGAAATAAAATTCAGCACATTTCTTCACCAACCACAAGTGGGGCCCACTCAATTCTAGAATTTTCCACCAAAATCAATTATAACCCTAATTTAGAATCAGACACCTCTTAAAATTCATAACAAATTATTCGTGCATTTTAACGGTTCAAAATTTGTGGACATATACTCAACTTATGTATGTATAACATATCCAAAAATTACAACGATCAACGGTCGGATTAAATATTATAACTCACACAATAAAGCTATAATAACACCGATTTGATCTTTTAATACCTCAATCCGACAAAAAAATAAAACATCTCAAAGCATTAATTCCTTCATTAATAACCACATAAATAAATCCATCATTTATATTCATATAAAATAAATATTTCCTTATCATATGAATCAATAATTAATTATTCACAAATAATATTACGAGAATCACATTTACGATAACAACAGTGCATGTTCTCAGAAAGAGGGGCTTTCAATAAGGATCTCTCCTTCTTGGCGGCGCAATTAGGTGACCAAACCTCTCCTTAGGATGAGAACTTTCTAGACATTGCCAATAATGTTATCTAATAATATTATTCAAATAATATGAATTATTGATCGATAATGGGAAATATTGTGCGATGACAATTATTGAACAACAATAATATAAAATATCAACGCAAGCAATTATTGAATCAATAAAATAAAATATTGAGCGATAACTCTTGTGAAAATTATTGAAAGTAGTGCCATCTTACGTACGAATCAATAATTCAACAATCTTGTATGCAATACTGGTGTGCTCTTCTTGCAAACACGCCGTATTACATCGTATTTTAACCACCGGGTATTCCAACAGTCTTAACGGTAACAACTACGCTGTTATTTATAACCACCCAAACTTTGTCGTTTTCCTCATCCAATCGCTTTCGTTATGGGGCCCAAGACACATGGTCGCTGTTGTGGTAAATACGAATATTCCCCGACGATCACGAATATTCCACGACCAAACGAATATTCCCAAACAAAAATGAATATTTTATAACCACTTGCTTATTTTGAAATATTTGCGTATTTAACCCTTAACTATCCACATTGATCAAATCAACCCTTACTATTTCAAAATAATAAATAAAGGAAATTCCTTTTTATTTAAAAATTTGGGGTCTTCTGATAGGAAGCGACCTATTTTTGAATGCGGCGATTAGCGATCGTGACAAGTTCACATGTTTGATACTATGAACGCATCTTTTGCCTCACTCAACACAACACTCCAAAGCTTCAACCCGACTACTCACTATCCATATCAACAACCCGACTAACGCCTCGATTTCCTCCAAGTGATTCAGGATGATGAAGAGCACCAACCACCTCCCCGGACTTAGGCGATTCTTGGGGAAGTCCTCATGCACTTAATTTTATTTTTATCCAATGAGGGCATTGTGTTACTTAAGTTTGGGGATTTAATTGTTTAGTTGCATGCATTTTGTTATTTTGTTTTCATTTCTAGTTTGTATAGTAGATTAGGTGTTTTGCATAGTAGTCTAGGATTTTGCATTGTTTTCAATTATGTTATTTTCATAATAAAAAAAATTAAAAAAAACATAAAAAAAAAATTAGTTTAATATTGTGTTTGCATATGTCCAATTGTGCTGCAGTTTATGTTATTTGTGGGCCAATGATGAGATTGTGAACAAGTTAACCATTACAGTATTGATTATTAGAACTGTGAGACAATTTCTGATATGCATCGACTCTTGAACTTGTTTGAAACTGTTATAAAAAGGTTAGCACTAATAACATCTTTGTTGACCGATCAGTTCAAATTGATACATAAATAGTTTCTAAAGGATCATGCTAGGGTGAATGAAAAAACGACAAGGATAGGTAGTAAAGGCTAAAATTAGGCAAGAACCTAAGTTTAGGGGAGTATATGTGGTTGGTTGAGGAGAAACACTCCTCATAAACACAAGCGTGAGATGGAGCGTAAAACGCACACACCAACCATCTATCTAAAAAAAAAGGGGGAATAATGACGAGAAAAGAGCAAAAAGCCCCCGTGTAAAAAAAAGAAAAAGAAGAAAGTATAAGTATCATGTATGTACCCTTGAATTTGGTATTGTTTAATTTTAGTTGGGTTGTGCCTATCTTTGAAATTTTTAATATTGCACTGTATGATTCCTTCTAAGAAGTTGCTTATGTATTGAATTTGGGTTCGTATCAGTTATCTTAGATGTTGATCACACACGCACTCTATAACAGTGATAATTGTTCAAGATTTGAGAATTAATACGAAAGTGTGGATTGGTTTTGGTAATTAGTATTGTAAAGTTGCTTGTTTTCTCTGAGGCCGATGGGATAATTTAGTTTCTGCAATATTGTTGGAGTCTAAGGCATTTAGATTTTATTTATTTCATTTCATTGCATTGCATAGCATGTAGTCTGTTTTGTGCTCGAGGACTAGCACGGTTTAAGTTTGGGGGATTTTGATAAGTGGATTTAATATACACGAATCGATATTCATTTCAAGTTTAAATTCGTAGTTATCTTTTTGTTTTGTGTTCGTTTTCACTTGTTTCATGTCATTTTATGTGTAGGGTGATTATGGATGCAAATGATGAAGAAAGACGGAGTTTTGGAGCGAAAGTGGAAAAACGCATGAAGTTGGAATTTTTCTTTAGAAGAGTATGCCATGCGTGGGCGGGCTTTTTTTTAAACTCTCCCTCGTAGGCTAAAAGTGCGAATCTGAGAATCTTCTTTGGCTTTTGAAGGCCGGGCTTGCAACATGGATTGTTAATGTTTTGTGAGGCACCTGGACTCTAAATAAGGGGATCTCGACCAGAACAAGAGAGAGAGCTTAATTTGACATTTGAAAACAACAATTCACACAACACAAGGAGTATAATTCAGAGACAAATTCGAGGATTCAAGTGCGAGCTTTGGAGGAGTAATTTGAAGAGATTATCATGACAGTTGCAAATCTAGGCTACGTGAAGGGGTTTTCATTATTCTTCTTCTCTTTAGTCTTTTATTTGTAATTGAAAGGATGTTTCCATTAGATTATTCAATTTTTAATTCATTTGTTATGAACTAATTCGCTTATTAGACTTGTGATGGAGCCTTGGGTGAAATGATGATTCTATAACTTTGATTTCCAATTCAATAAAATATTTTCAGTTTATCTATGTTAATTCGAGCGTGAATTTATGAATTGCTTGATCAACAATTCCTCGTGAATTTGAATGGAATCGAGAGAGGATATTCAAATCTAGACCTAGTTAATATAGCATGTGTCATGAATTTTGTGAATAGCAGATTTTTTTGATTATTGTTAAGGTAGAGATTCTTTAATTGCAGTTCACATAGAGATATAGTGAGTTGGTTGATTTAGGTGTTTAACTTGTTTCTATCTTAATTGTGGATTTAAGTTAATATGGCATTAGTGCATCGAGAGGTGGCTAGTATTACATTCGTGTTCTTGATTAATAAACTTGAATATTAAATTGAGTTGGAATAAAGGTTTGAAAATCAAAGTGAAGCTCAAGGTGAAATCATAAGTCTAATTCTCCATTAATTGTTTGAAATTTCAGATTTTGATATTAGTGATTGTTTTGTGATAGTTTATTTATTTATAAATTTAGTTTTTATAATTTTAAACCATTGATTTGAATAGTTTAATAGAATTAGGATTAATAGAAAATTGATAATTGTGAAGTTAAAATTCTTGCTAATTTGTCATCGTGGGAACGATACTTTATTCACTACTATATTACTTGTTGATCACGTACACTTGAGTGTTTTGTGCGTATCGATTTTACCCAACATTATCTCATCCAACAAACTCTCTCTCAAACAACTTATTGGTTAGAGCAAATAAGCACTTTGAGCTTAACCTTTCATTGTTAGATTTCCAAAGTAAGAGAAGTAATCTTCAAAGGTAATGATCTTGTCTAATACATCTTCATCTCTATCATGGTAGGTTGATAAGAGAAGTGTAATCTAATGAACTTAGATGTTAAGAACATATAAGTATTGATTAAGAAATGGACTTAAGTCGAATAAAGTTATGATTAAGTAACTTAACCCTAAATAAGTTATTAACTTATGATGAACTTGTCATATAATGATCATATGAAAGTAGTATGATGGATAAGATGTGAAAACATCGGTGTAAGGACTTAATTCAATAATAAGTCCTAAGAAATGAAAAATGTAGTTATACATTGATTAAGTCATAAACTCATGAAGGATAAGTCAAAACTTAACTTGAAAATAAGTTGTTATAATAAGTAGGTTGACGTGACCATTTGATGTTTAGAATCTATTTAGAACCATGGTCATATCTTTAATATTGAAGTTTTGCCGGAATTACACGATTGGACGATAATCGTCGAATTCGTGAAATTTTCAGAATGAGGGTCGTATTTTGTGTTTGAACTCGGAAATGTTAGTTTTCGATGGAGACAAGTCATATTTGGCATTATAGAGTTGCGGACTCGAAAATGACCGGATTCCGACTAAGAACGAAGAAACGAGCGTTGAACGTTCGCGAACGTTTACCGTTTTTGTTAAAAATGGACTAATGGGTGAAATATGAGCAAACGAAGTCGAATAGATAAAATTCTTGCACGAACGCATAGAGTACGTGATTTGTGAACCGTAGGCTCTTGAACGAGCCAATTCGAACTTATAACGAAGAAGTTATGAGTCCGGGAATCTCAACATTTGAAAAATCTGTCAAATATTTCTGTGACACAAAGTCGCAGCGCCAGCTTCTTGACCTAGACAATAGAGAATGTTTACAAGTTAAACATGAAGAGTAATTGATAAGAAATTAAATAAATATCTTAATGAAACATTGTTAAGACATAATTAAGCCTTAAGTATGAACACTTAGGGTTAAGTTAAATCAATTACATATGAACGTAAGAATGACCTAACGGAAAGCCGGAACCAATAATAACAAATCTAATACGTAATTAGATTGAGAAGAAGGGTAAGATTCTTTAGGAACAATGTATGATCATTCATAACCTAATGTTCTATGTTATGTTATCATCTTCTGTAGAGACTTAAGGACCTAAAGTGCATGTGTTATAAACTGTAGCAGACACTAAAGGCAAGTACTCTAACCCTTGTTCTAGTTCGATGTGGACAAGTCTTTGTGATTCATGTATTCCTCGCATGAGTTAATGTCTGAGGAAGTCAAAGCCAAATCTTTTGGCTAAACGTATGATATGTTATTCTATCAAATGTTGATGAGGATTTACCAAACTAATATTGTTGTGGTTTTCAAAAGTATACTGAGAATGCTTAAATTGTTTTGTCGTCAAACGATAGGCACGTGAGGTTGCCACAACTTAAACGTATACACGTTTAATGAATGTAGTGTTGATCAACATAGAATACTATAGGTTGATCACCTAGACGTGCTCGTAAGCTATGCCGGACTTACGGACTTCGTGTCGGGATGTCCTTTTCAAAGTAATTATGAAATACTTACGGTTTTGAACCGGAATTGATGTTTTACTGAATATTTTCGTTGTAAAATATTTTGAATGAAAAGAAGTGCTATTTTGAATTATCGATAGTACTTCGTAACTATTGTTCAGTTATTGAAGATATACGATTCCTATGTTTCAAGCATGCTATTTTCCTAGAATTGTTGTACTTGCTGAGCTAGTTAGGCTCATTCTTGCTTGAACCATATGAATGCAGCTAAGACCGAATGGACCGATGGATCTGATAAGGATAAAGGGAAGGCAAAGGCGAACCCGTAGACTACATATGTAATAGTATAGGTTTTGTTAGAATAATACTAATATTATGATAAAGACAATTGTATTGGTTGTAAAGAACCTGGGGAATGTAAATATCCTTTATATATATATAAGACATATCCGTTCTTTTGAGGCATTTCAATTGAATGTTTATGTTAACTATAGCACCGTGTAGCACCATCTGTCGGGTTGGAAGATACCCGGATTTGGGGGCGTCACAGGTTGGTATCAAAGCATTAGGTTATAAAACTTAAGGGGGGGAAATAAAACCTTAAGACATAACCTTAAGAAAAGTCAAAGAATAAAAGATGGAAATTAACCTTATAAAAATGCATTATATATGTTATGTGTTTTTATTATGCTACTAACATGTACTAATCAAACTTTTGTGTTGTTGTAGATGTCAGGAGAAAATAGAGATGTGCGTAAGTAGTCGGTCTGAAGTGGTTAATCGGTAGAGATTATACAAAGAGTCCCATAGCGGCAGATCCAGAGATAGTGGTGGTTGAGTCTGGAGACTCAGAAAGTTTAGATCTCATGTCAGTGTTTGATGGCATGATAGAAGAAGAAGTGGAAGTAGTGTCCTTCTGTGACACCCCCAAATCTGGGTAATTCGATTCCACGGGATTTGGTGTTCACTGTACAAATATCATCTATTTATCTACCCATAATAAATGCAAGTCATGCAATAGATAGAATAAAAATCTTCCCCTTAAGGGTTACAACATCCGAATAATAATAATACAATCCTAGGTTAAACTAAACTTAAACATTTGTGTGGAATCATAAACAAATAAACAACATTATTAACTCAAGTCTTAAGCATAAATACATCATCTAATAAAAATTACAAGTCTTCATCACTTGCTAACTTTGCCCTTGCCTTTACTAGTGGAAGGTTCATCTGTTCTTTCGTTCTTAACTGTAATGTTATTATTACGCAAGAGTGAGCACTATTGCCCCACAAGTATAATAATGAAATAACAGTATAATAACATGCGAGTAAATCAAAGACATCTGAATAAAAGCTCAACTTTTGAATCAAGAATGAATAACAAGAATCAAAAGAATTCTGAGGGTCATAAGACCTTGAACTATGTCCTAGGTTATCAAGGGTTATACTTGAAACCTTTAACAGTCATAAGACTATGGACCTTTCTACTCGTACTTAGGGGATCAACCCATAGTACTACATCATGCACACAATATCCTAACGCTAACGCATAAGTAAATCCCTTTCAGTAGGGTTGTTCATCTCAGTTTGACATTCGAGTCCGCACCAAAGGAAGTTTGGTTTGGATAATTCAATAAAGGTTCTAAAATTTAGAACGTTCATCAACTAAGGACTAGTTGAATCAATAAAGTTCACTAGTTTAATAAGGTTTAACAATAATGATATTCGATTTGAATAATAATCTCAAGAAGTATACAATAGAACAATTATTGTATAACTGAATCATGCTTTGAAAAGATAATAAATCTTTAATATAACAATTGAACTTGAATAATAGTAACGATAATTTACTCGAGGTAACTAATAACGAACAATAATGACAAGTAGGTTAGGAAACTTGCCTCACGCCAGAGGCTAAACGATTACTACTTAGTTCATCACAAATCCTACACACATACCATATGTATTCACGACATTCATTAGTTACATTTTCACTTAATTATTTAATATAAACTCCACTTTATTTAACAAATCATTACCCTTCTAATTTAATTACTTAATTAAATTAGAATATTTTCATTCTCTTACTATTATTACACTTTCGAATAAATTACGTCACAATAATTTCCATCGAATATTTATTTTATTCCATAAATATCTCAATTAAAATATTTAATTTATTTTATAAATATTTTAATAATAATTTTCATCGAATATTTATTTTATTCCATAATATCTCAATTAAAATATTTAATTTATTTTATAAATATTTTAATAATAATTTTCATCGAATATTTATTTTATTTCATAAATATCTCAATTAAAATATTTAATTTAGTTTATAAATATTTTAATAATAATTTTCATCAAATATTTATTTTATTCCATAAATATCTCAATTAAAATATTTAATTTATTTTATAAATATTTTAATAATAATTTTCATCAAATATTTATTTTATTCCATAAATATCTCAATTAAAATATTTAATTTATTTTATAAATATTTTAATAATAATTTTCATCAAATATTTATTTATTTATTTATTTATTTATTTTATTATTTTATTTATTTATTTATTTATTTATTTATTTATTTTTTTTATTGGTAGTATGAGGTAATTTAGTTTAGTACGCTTGCGTAAGGGGCTAAGTTACTGAACTCATTTTCTCGATTTACTCTTGATTACGTAGTTCTTGAACATAACAAGGCCAAATTAGGCCAAAAATCAATCACAGTAAAATTATACGTGAATATGACCATAACTTCCAATTAGTTATTTTTACACTAATTTAGACTTACCAAATCATTGTAATACATATATAATCATTACTTAACCCATCTAGCATGATTTTTAACAAGTTACAACACATAATTTGCAAAATCAACACATTTACTTCCTTCGTTCTTGATGTTCTTGAAGGTTTTGAACATAAAACATAATTTCAACACTACTGGATTCGTTATAACAAGAATCCATTCAATTAAAGTTTGGTCTCTTCATATTAACATGCATAATAATATACGACAGTATAAATTTTAGGGATAATATATGATCAACACATGAAATATCACGTATAAGACCATATGGCCAAAACCCAAACTCTGTAAATTTTGAAATAACAATTCATCAGTATTATGAAACAAATGATATGGTTTGTGAAATATATATAATTAAATACAATATGGTAACATTTAACACATATATAACACATAATCCATACCCTTTATAAATACAGAGACTTTACAGAAAACTTGAAAGCCATTTTCATAAAACTTAAACAACGTAACTTTAAAAATTTGGGAAGGAGGAGATTACCCTAAGTGTAAGGTATAGATTAGAAGACTCAGATGTTTTCTTAAATTCTCCTTTTTCAATCTCTTTCACAATATCTTAATTCTCTCGGCAGGTTCTCAAACTCTCTCCGAATTTCTCTCGTGATGTGTTATCGAGACTTGGTAAAATAAGAAATAATGAGAAGACGATATAAGAAAAGGCGACGATTTGAGTGGTTAGTTAACCCAAAAATGGGCAACTCGCTTCCAACTCCCATAGGGCCTTGTTTGGCTTAGCAAGAATATATTACAAAACCACTTAATTTAATAAAACCTCTACAATATAGTTTAATTCATGTCACACCCAATTATCTGATAGCTCAATTATATTATTTAATTTAATATAAACTAATTATAACAATTTCTCATAAATTCACATAGTCGATAATTAATTTTCTCATTAATTAATTATATCCCATTACTAAATCTCCAATTACTTATTACATTAATTAAATAACATTAGGCTTATTAAATATTTCATTTAATTCAATAAGCTCACATAATTACATAATAAGCTCACATAATTACATACTTTAATAATAAAAATTCTCCACATTAATTTAATAAATGTAACACATATAATTAAATTAATCTACCACAATTTCATCAATTAATATTTAATCTAATAATTAATTCATCGAAAAATATTTATTCAATTCAATAAATATTAAATTAAATTACAAAAATCTCGTTCGCACACCTTCAACCCAGTAGCTATAGCGTCGGAGATGGCTCCGGGGGAGTCAATGATGTCATTATTCATGTCAGTAATAGATAGGAACATCCACTACTGCCAGGAGGTTAAGGAGCTGAAGGCAGAGCTCCAAGCTGTTATAGAGGATAAGACGGATGTGGAGTCCATGTGAGAGCAGGAACATGATGAAATGGTTTTGGCAAAGGACAAGGTCCATGGGTTGAAACAGGAGGTCTTTGAGCTCGGGGAGGAGCTAAAGACCAAGAAGCAAAAAATAGGAGAATGTCCTATATCTATAAGAATTCTCATGAGGATTTCTAGTTCTAAGTAGTAGTGGTTATCCAGAGAGAGGAGGCGACGCGACGACATACCATCGACCATGATATTATTATCGGTCTTGCCGAAAGCGGATTTTGAGAATGCCTTAAGGAAAATGTAATCTAGTAGTGGCTAGAGTAGTTAGATATGTACATATTTTTGTATCTAGTAGCGACGTAAAACCCTCTTTTGTATAATCAAGGGTAGTCTTTTGTAAATCCCAATTTTTGGAAAGCAATTACGGGAAAGTAATGTATTCAGCTTAGGCTGGGTGATGTAACCGATGTAGTATTATACTACAATGAATTAATATAAGTTTCTTTTTCCGAAAAATGCTGAATAATGAATGTTTAAGTTATTGTTTAACATTGAATAATAACTAACTGGCAAGAAAGGAATAATAAAATATGTGTTTATTGTAACAGCAAAATGCCGCCAAGAAGAGTACCACGTAACCAAGGTGCGAACACAAATCAACCGGAGAGAGGTCCGGTTAACCCCATGCAGGAATGTTTGAACCTTTTAACCGCAACGTTTAATCAAACTGGGGCTAATATCCCCATAAATCTTGGTGTAGTACGAGCTACTACATTCAAGGACTTTAAGAGTGTGGGTCCTCCGGAGTTCAAAGGAACTACGGACCCTATCGAAGCCCAAACGTGGGTGAAGGAGATCGAGAAGGCATTTGTGATAGCAAATGTCGACGAGGCCCAAAAGGTTGCCTTTGCAACCTACATGATGAAGGGAGAGGCCAACTTTTGGTGGGAGGCCAATCAGGCGAGGGCCGGAATAGATGTGATAACATGGGTGAGGTTCAAGGAAATATTTTATGAGAACTATTTTCCCACGAGTATGCAGGGAAGGATGGAGATGCGGTTTCTGGAGTTAAAGCAAGGGGACATGACGGTTCCCCAATATGCCGCCAAGTTTAATGAACTGGCAAGGTTCGCTCCACATCAAGTAGATACTGAGATGAGGAAGGCTCGACGGTTCGAGCAGGGATTAAAACCCTGGCTCTATAACCGTATCTCTATGTTCCAAAGTACTTCCTTTGGAATCATTTTAGAGAAGGCAATAATTGCCTAAGGTGGTAGTGAGGCTTTGAGCCAATACCACAAGGATAAGAAAATCAAGGGGAAGGTGGACGGGGGAGTAAAGAATGAGGGTGCCAGCGGGAGTGGCGAAGGTTATAAGAGGAAGGTAGTTAGCTCTAGGAATACCAGAGTGAAACAGGGAGTCCCGAAGAGGAGGATGGAGGCCTGAAAAACCTGTGGGAAGACTTATTTAGGAGTCTGTCTCAAGGGTAAGGCCGTGTGCTATAACTGTGGACAGGAGGGGCATATTGCACCAAACTGTCCAAGTCCAAAGAAGAACCATGGATGCTTTGTATGTGGGTCAACTGACCACGTGGCAAAGAAATGCCCAAAGAAGGGGACAGACGGGAATAGGGGCACCAATAGTGGTAAGTTAACTATTGGGGGTCCAGCATAGCCGGGTAGGCCGATGGCCCGTACCTTTAATATGACCGTCCAAGATGCAATGGCCTCGGGGGACGTAGTTACAGGTATTATTCCGATCAACGACTTAAATGCATACGTACTGTTTGACTCGGGTGCTACTTGTTCGTTTATCGCATGTGATTTTGCTAGACGATTAAGATTACTTCCCGAAAAGTTGCCTATACCTTTAAATATTAAGGTAGCAAATTAAGAGATAATTCCTGTTGAAGATATTCATAAGAGTTGTTGCGTAGACATTCAAGGTTGTCAATTATCGGTAGATCTGATACTGATAAAGTTAGGAGAATTCGACGTAATTCTCGGAATGGATTGGTTAATAAATCATGGAGCAATAATAGATTGTCAAAAGAAATGCATAAATATTAAAACATTAAAACAATCTCATGTGATATTTTATGGTAATAAATCGTCGGGACGTTCGTGTTGTCTTTCCATGACACAAACTAGGAAATTATTGAGGAAGGGGTGTGTAGGCTACTTGTGTCATGTGGTTGATACCCAGAGAGTTGGAGCGACCATGGAACAAATACCTATAGTGAGTGAGTTCATGGACGTATTTCCAAGTGAGATTTACGGGTCTTCCATTTGGATAGGGAGACCAGAAGTTTGTAATAGATATTGTCCCGTGAGCGGCACATTTCCGAGGCACCGTGATCGTATGGGGCGCCAAATGGAGATGAAGGAGTTGGTGGTGCAATTGCAAGAATTGTTGGACGGGGAAGTATATTCAACCCGAGTGTTTCGCCATGGGGAGCAATTGCAGATCTTTTTTTAAGAAGAAGGACGAATCATTAAGACTTTGTATCAACTACCGAGAGTTGAACAAGTTAACGATAAAGAATAAGTATCCATTGCCCAGGATCGATGATCTTTTTGATCAGTTTAAAGGGGCAAAATATTTTTCCAAAATAGATTTGAGGACGGGGTATCATCAGTTGAAGGTTAGAAATGAAGACGTACCAAAGACGACATTCAGGCTCGTTATGGTCATTACGAGTTTCTGGTAATGTCATTTGGGTTGACTAATGCACCAGCTGTATTTATGGATATGATGAACAGAGTGTTCAAACAATATTTGGAAAAGTTCATTGTGGTGTTTATTGATGATATTCTAGTCTACTCTAAGACGCCAGAAGATCATGTTGAACACCTAAAAATAGTATTGGAGACATTAAGGAAGGAGAAGCTATATGCGAAGTTCACTAAGTGTGAATTTTGGTTAGAGAGGGTACAATTTTTAGGTCATGTCATTGACCACGAGGGATTTCGATGAGATCCAAGTGAAGGTGGAAGCCGTGATGAATTGGGAACAACCGAAAAAACAGAAATCGAGGCAAGAGTTTCCTAGGGTTAGCGGGTTACTATCGGAGATTTATTCAGGATTTTTCAAAGATAGCTACTCTGTTGACTAACTTGACGAGGAAGACGGTGAAGTACGTATGGACTGAGAAATGTGAAGACAGTTTTCAAGAACTGAAGAAGAGGTTGAGTGAAGCACCTGTTTTGTCATTACCCGATAACACATGAAATTTCGTAGTTTATAGCGATGCTTCGCATAAAGGACTAGGTTGCGTGCTCATGTAGCATGGCAAGGACATTGCGTATGCATCTAGGCAGTTGAAGGATTATGAGAAAGTTTACCTACCATGATCGGAACTAGCCATGATGGTGTTTCGCTTTAAAGATATGGCGACATTATCTTTATGGGGAAAAGTGTGAGATATACATGGACCACAAGAGTCTAAAATATATCTTCACACAGAAGGAGTTGAATATGAGATAGAGGAGATGGCTGGAGTTGATAAAGGATTACGACTGTGAAATCCTGTATCACCCTGGAAAAGCCAATGTAGTAGCCAATGCCTTGAGTGGAAAGGGTCGGGAGAAGTTGTCTATGTTAACGGCTCAAACTGAGTTAATAACAGAGATGGCTAGGATGGAGTTGGAGGTGAAGTTGCCAAGTGAGGCGGAGCAGAGACTTTTTGCGACGGAGATACAATCTACCATCGTAGAGAGAGTCAAGGAGCTGCAACTCAAAACTGTTGAGTGTGACCAGATGAAGGAGCAGTTAACCACTAAAAAAGATATTAAGTTTAGTCTTGATAATGAGGGATTATTAAGATTTGAAGGAAGAATTTGGGTTCCGAATGAGATGGAATTAAAGGAGCAAGTTTTGCAAGAGGCTCACAGTTCGAGGTACTCGATTCATCCTGGTAGTACTAAGACGTATCAAGACCTTCGATAGAGTTTTTGGTGGCCGAATATGAAGAGAGAAATAGCCGAGTATCTGAGTAAGTGCTTGACTTGTCAAAGAGTAGCCGAACATCAACGACCAAGTGGCTTGTTACAGTCATTGGAGATTCCAGAGTGGAAATGGGAGCATATCACGATGGACTTTGTGGTGGGACTTCCGACTACTTAGAAAGGGTATGATGTGATTTGGGTAATAGTGGACCGGTTGACAAAGTCAGCTCACTTTTTGCCAATTCGGGTCAAGTATAACTTAGGTCAATTAGCGAAACTTTATGTTAAGGAAATCATTTTCAGACATGGAGTACCAGTTTCGATTGTGTCAGATCGTGACCCACGATTCACATCGAACTTTTGGAGAAGTCTTCAAGAGCAGTTGGGGACGCAGTTAAAGTTGAGTACGACATATCATCCACAAACCGATGGACAGAGGGAGAGAACAATTCATACGTTAGAAGATATGTTGAGATCTTGCGTTATGGATTTCAAGGGTAGTTGGGATGATCATCTGCCATTAGTAGAGTTTACGTATAACAACAGTTATCATGCAAGCATAGGTATGCCGTCTTATGAAGCTTTATATGGGAGAAAGTGTCGAACACCATTGTATTGGGATGAAGTGGGAGAACGCCGAATGCTAGGACCAGACTTGGTGCAGCAAATAGCGGATGTCGTGAAGTTGATACGGATGCGTCTCGTAGCAGCTCAAGACAGACAAAGGAAGTTTATAGATTTGCATCGAGTAAATAGGGAGTTCGAAGTAGGCTCGTACGTATTTCTAAAGGTATCTCCTTGGAACGGAAAGATACGCTTTGGAAAAAAGGGAAAGTTAAGTCCCAGGTTTATAGGACCTTTCGAGATATTTAAAAAAGTGGGAGAGGTAGCTTACGTGGTAGCATTACCTCCAGACTTAGAACGAATATATAACGTGTTTCATATCTCTGTATTACGACCCTATAATCCTGATTACAAACACGTAATAGAGTATGAGCCGATCCATATCGAGAAGGGCTTAACCTATGAGGAAATTTCAATTCAAGTCATTGATCGGAAAGAGCAAGTCCTACGAAACAAAGTTATACCGTCTGTAAAGGTGTTATGGAAGAACCACGATGTCGAAGAAGCAACGTGGGAACTTGAAGAAAAGATGAAAAAGAATTACCCTCAATTGTTTGTGTAATTTTTTTTTTGAGATTCTGGGGACAGAATCCTTATAAGGGGGAGAGAGTGTAACGCCCCAGAAAATCGAACATTTTGTAAATACAATTCTAATGAATAAAATAATATTAATTATTATTCTTATGTGTTAATAAGATGTATGGCGTTCTATAACCTAGAAATGTCGGAATATCATAGTATTCGAACCACGTGAGAGAATTAAAGTATTTGAAATTCCAAGACGAAAATAAAAGTTTTCCTAGAAAGTTTATGAAAAATACTATTCACCGTTTATCGCTCGGGAATTATTTTTGAACTTCCGAGAAATACGTAACGTTATAATATCGAGGCAAGAGGGATTATGTAATAATAATCTAAGTATGGAAAATGTAATGTTTCGGACACGGACTTAATTTGAGAATTTGAAGAATAAAAATCTAATGAAATGGAATAGTGAATATTGTATAAAGAGCAAGTCCAATGAGAATAAGATGTAAACCTATGTGGGATTAATATTAAGCCTAAGTATTATTTATTGGAGCCCAAACTAATTGATGCAAGCCCACAAGGATAATCTAATTAGTTAAATCTAAGCCTAAAGGATGATCCAAGAATTTTCAAATAGTAAGGGTTGATTTGATTAATGTGGTTAGTTATGGGTAATGGGTCATGAAATATTTTAAATAAGCAAGTGGTTATAAAATACTCATTGTTGTGGGAGAATATTCGTTTGGTCGTGGAATATTCTTCTTTGTGAGGGAAATATTATCGACTGATAGCAAATGACCTTGTGTGGCCCCATGTGAAAGCGATTGGATGAAGAAAATGACAAGTATAAGTTGTTTATAAATACTTGGCGTAGTTATTACAATTAATCTTGTTGGAATACCGGTGGTTAAAACGATGTCTGGCGTTGTTGTTGCGATGATGTAGCATACGGTATTGCACCAATTATTGATTCTTACGTAAGAAGGCACTACTCGATAATTATTACGATAATTCTTATTCGGTATTTTATTTTATTGATTGATAATTCTTTGCGTTGATATTTTATATTCTTGTTGTTTTGATAATTGTCACTACACGTATTTTCCATTATCGAAGCAATAATTCATATTATCTGAATAATATTATTAGAAAACATTATTGGCGATGTCTAGAAAGTTACATCTAAGGAGAGGTTTGGTCACCTAATTGCTTGGCGCTTGATAAGGAGAATCCTTATTGAAAAGCCCCCTCTTTCTGAGGAGCGGCACTGTTTTGCGATCTTGTGATTCTGTAATATTATTTGTGAATAATTAATTATTAATTTATATGATGAGGAAAATATTGATTTTATGTGGATATAGATGGAGAAAATTTTTAAAGTGACAATTGTTAAAATTGATATTTTATCTTTTACGATAAAATAATATTTTATTATATTATTATAATATAATAATGGTGATATTTTTTACAATGAATGTGGGATATATGAGTATATATGAGGAGGAAGAGTATTTTTGTTGCAAAAGTTGTTTAAAACATGTTTAAACATGTTGGTGGACCCCATTTCTTGGTGAAATTTGATTATAGCTTTGTAAAATCGTCGGAGTATGTGGATTTTGGTCGATTTACATTTGGAATTTGGAAAAACTTTCTTACTAAAGTTGTAGAGAATTGAATTTCCTATAAAAAGTCACGAGATTTGAATTTTTACGATAAAAAGGGCTATTTATTATGAATTATTGAAGTTAGAAGTTCGAAATAATTGATTTTTGAAGTTTTATTATTTATTTTTTTTAAAAACGTTTTTTTTTATATTAATTGTGGGCCTCATTAATCACATATAAGTGATTTGAATTCAGAATTCAAAAGGTGGGCGTAGAAAATTTATATATATAATATTATTATATTAAATTTTACTGCTTTGGTGTTCTAAGTAATTTTCTATAAATAGGGTGCTTAGGTTAGAATTGAAAATCACACGAAACTAAAATTTCTCTCTCTTTCTCTCTATAATCGAGAGTATTTTGTGAGTATTTTAGTACTTTGAGTATTGCTATACGGTTGCAAGTTCTTTCGACCTTATATCCGATATTCGGTCGGAAATCTTATTCTTTTACGAGGTAAGGGATGTTATTTTTATTCGAAAATGATATTATTTCTTGATATCATTATCTTAGAAATATTGGTTGGAAATTTTTATCAAATTTGGAACTTTTTCATATCGGGGTTATTCATGATTCTTATTCGATTACTATTCATGAGTTCTATTCACGAGTTACTATTCACGAGTACTATTTATTCACGAAGCATGATGATTTTTTTGTGAAATTTCTATCTTTTGGTGTCGGAGTTACTATTCACGTATCGGCCACTATTCACGTATCTGACCTTATTCACGAATCGACACTTATTCACGAGAAAAATTAAATTTTCTTTTTGTGTCCAAGATTATCATTATGATTCCTATCTTTGATTGGATCTATGTTTTGGTCTTCATTCTTGAATTTTACTCCACTCTAGTTATTTATGAAGTATTTTTGAACTTGGATTATTTTTAATCCTTAATATTTGTTCGAATCCTTAATATTTTTTCTTTGTTTAAATGGATTCGAATATTTTCTTTAAAATATTTTTCATCATCCTAAGTCCTAAATGATGAGATAACATAACTTTTGAATATCTTTGGGCGTAGTGCAAAGATGAATGATTTTATGATGAATATCTTTGGCCGTAGTGCAAAGATGAGCAGTGTTTAGATGAACATGATTGGTGATGAATATCTTTGGCGTAGTAGTGCAAAGATGAGCAGTGTGAGAGATGAACATTTGATTTATGATGAATATCTTTGGCCTATAGTGCAAAGATGTTATTTGATTTATGATGTATATTGATTGATGTTACGAGGATAAAATATCGATGATGGACTTTTAAATTCATAGATGATAGTAGATTTCATTCTCTACTTAACTCTTCTAATGAATTGTTGTTTCCGCTGTAGTTGTTGATCTAAAACTTGTTGTCTATTGTATTCTATCAGATTTTTCCCTGTTGAAGACTAAGGATAATTTGTTGTACATTATCTTAGTCGTAATATTCTTTACTGGGCTAGTTGAGCTCACCCTTTTCCTTTTTGTTCCATTTTTCTTCTCAGGAGACGAGAATATAGCGGGAACTAGTCGGGGTGTGGAGTAATGGTTCAAGACAGTTGTTTTAGTAGTCCTCACTATTTTGTAAAATAGTGTATCAATAATTGTAATGAGGACTTATTTGAGTGTGGATATTATCTAGAAGACAATATTTGTATTTAAACTCACGGTTTATGTGTTTCGTATTTTTACGACAATTGTATTAATGAAGTTGTAGTTGTTTACATACCATGTATTTGGCGACTCGAGAATGGGTGTTGTATACCTATTTTGGGGGCGTCACGGTTAAGTATCGAGCTTAGGGATATGATCTCTGGCGGAGATCGGGGAATAGAACTAGGAGGGAGAGGCAGTAAATCCTTAGCTAGTGTGTCCTACTAAGCTTATTTGTTGGTGATCGGTCATAATATAGGGGTATTATGTGATTTGTTAATTTGTTTAATTAACCCTTGTTTTATGGCGATATTTAAGAATGTCAATTGAGAATGTTAATGAGTGGAGTAAATGAGGCCAGTGGAGACACCTTTGCTCACCAGCGAGGAGAAGCGTGCTGTGACAGTGGCAATGTTCCTCTGTGAACAACACCCTTTGGCGAGATGATGAACGATGGTATGTTTAGGAACTTTCTAGAATTCATGCAAAACCAAGCGAGAAAGACTCTTTGTTCAAAATGCGGTGGAAATCTTGGCGACTCACGGATGGTCACCGCTAAGCGATTCGAGGAGTTAGGACCGCCGAGTTTTGGGAAAGCGAGAACCACTTATGGCGAGAGCGTGGATAAAGCGAGATCACTAAGATATTTGATGTCTTGGGATGCTCGAGGAGCAAAAGGTTCCTTTCGCCACTTTCATGTATTACGAGGAGAATGATTATTGGTGGGAATCAAGTAAAGCGTACTCGACCTACTGCCTTGAAGATGTCTTGGGAGAAGTTCAAGAATTGTTCAACGACAAGTACTTTCACGAAAGTATTCGTCACATGAAGGAGGTAGAGTTCATCAATTTGGAGCAAAACAATATGAGCGATGTCATGATCTGAAGCTAAGTTTTGCCGAGTTGTCGATTTGCATCCCATTTGGTTGATAATGAGGAGAGATGGCGCGAATGTTTACTGCGAGGTTTGAAACCCAAAAATCGTCGATACCTCATTTCTCACAAACTTTGTTTATATTAGGATGTTGTGAATAGGGCTCGATTATTGGGTAGCGATAATGAGTCGGCTCAATTTGAAGAATAATGACCAACAACTTCGATGATAATCGTCTGCCGATGGCGGCGGTCGTCGGAACAATGATAACCATCGTGGAGGAAATTATCATGCGAAATGGTAACCACTTGGTGGTAATCATGGCAAGATAATAGAAGAAATAACTTCAGTGGAAATTTCAAGAAAGAAGATTTAACAATAGCGGGAAGGCGTCGGCACCAACACCGACAGCGAATTTTAGAGGAGGAGAAAAGACCGCGGATTAGATGCTACTGAGATGCGGAGAAGAGGGACACATAAGTCCAAAGCTGTTCACAACCTTCAAGGTATGTTATAATTGTGGAAAAAGAAGGTCATATCGCTTCGAGATTTGTATGGTAGCGAAACCCGATCCGGTGAGGGATGGTGACTCAAAAAGCACATCCGGAAAAGTCAAAGTCAGCGGTTCTGGAAGAAGCATTTTTTCGTGGTAGTCGAGAATCGAGGAACACGAGCGAAGTTAGCGGGTTAGTTAATTATAAATTCTTCTGAAGTTTATACCTTATTGAGATCTGGGGTTCTACCCATTCATTTATCTCTCTGCTTATACTCAGCGTTTAAACTTGACTCAGGAGAAAATTAGACTTTGACTTATCTGTTGAAACTCAGTTATGAGAAACTTTCGTTACATCCCTTTGTTTATAAATCTTGTTTGATCCAAGTTGGCACCATCACATTACTGTTGACCTTATTTCTTTAAAGATACTTGCTTTTGATGTGATTTTGGGGATTGATTGATTAACTACTCATCATGCCAAAATTGATTGCTTTTCGTAAGGTTGTTAGTTTTCATATTCTAAGCAACTTTGTTATTTGAATTCAACAACCAAACCATTGAAGTCAAACACTTTCATATCAAGCCATAAAGTCATTCGTTTATTGAAAAACGGATGTCAAGTTTTCTTAGCCCATGTTATGGACTTGAACAAAAATACGTCAGATTTGAATGATATTTCTATTGTTAGTAAATTTCCTGATGTATTTCCTGAAAAATTTCTTGGCTTACTCCCAAAGTGTGATATTGAATTTTGTATCGACTTTGAACCCGGTACAAAACCCATTTCTAAAATCTCATATCGAATGGCTCCTATTGAACTTCAGGAGTTAAAAATTCAACTATAGAAGTTTGTACCCGAGCCTTTATCTGGTGACTTCCTTTTGTGGAATGCTGCAAAGCCGGACTCTCCGTAGGGGGCGCCATATTTGTGTGATAGTAAAGCGATAGGTACCATTGTGACGTCTTTATCAAGATTGGGATATGAGTCGCGAGTTGAGAGCAACCTAAGTCGATAATCGAAATAAGTAGCTTTTAGGCTTAGTTGGTTATTATCGGAGATTTGTGGAAGGATTTTCTCGAATCGATACTCTATTAACTTTCGGTGACTCGAAAAGATACAAAATTGAATGGAAGCGAGGAATGTGAGAAGAGCTTCGAACTCGACATGCGAAGCGCGTTGGCTCGACTTTGTTGAAAGATTACGACTATACCATTGATACCATCTGAAAAAAAAAAGCGAACATGGTAGGTGACGCGTTGAGTAAAAAAGATCGTATCGTTTCTGAGTGCGATATTGTTAACACAAAGACCCATTTCATATGACTTACGGAAGATGGAGATAGAGTTAAAGATTTCAAGAACTGCGTGAAGATAACGAATATCGATTAGAATCGACTTTAATCGATAAATTTAAAATTGCTCAAGCTACGGACTTGAAGTTGATGAATATGAAGAAGAAGATGCAAGAAGTCGTTATTCAAAAGCGAGAATCGGTGATGTGAGAAGAAATCTCGAACCTTGATTTATTAGTCCATTTGAAATCCTCGATCGAATAGGGCGTGGCTATAGACTCATTTTACTAGAAAAGTATGGCGCGTGTTCATAACGTTTTTCGCGTGTCGATGTTACGTAAATATGTGGACGACCCGAACCACATTATTGAGTTAAACGAGATAGAGACGAGATAGCGAGAAGATTTAACGTATGAAGAGGTACCAGTCAAGATCTTGGATAGGAAGGAGCATATCTACGCACGTCGATTTAGGACGAAATTTCATAAGGAGGGAGGTTGTAAGACCCCAACTTTTTATAAATAAAAATTTAATTTCTCTAATTATTATTTTGAAATAGTAAGGGTTGATTTGATTAATGTGGTTAGTTATGGGTAAAATCATGCATAAATATTTAAATAAGCAAGTGGTTATAAAATACTCATTGTTTGTCGGAGAATATTCGTTTGGTCGTGGAATATTCTTCTTTGTCGAGGAATATTCATACTGACGGTAGCTTGACCTTGTGTGGGCCCATGTGAAAGCGATTGGATGAAGAAAAGCGACAAGTATAAGTTGTTTTTATAAATACTTGGCGTAGTTATTATCGATTATCTTGTTGGAATACCGGTGGTTAAAACACGATGTCTGGCGTTGTTGCCGCGATAGCTGCGGTATTGCACCAATTATTGATTCTTACGTGAAGGCACTACTCGATAATTATTACGATAATTCTTATTCGATATTTTATTTTATTGATTGATAATTCTTTGCGTTGATATTTTATATTCTTGTTGTTTTGATAATTGTCACTACGGTATTTTCCATTATCGAAGCAATAATTCATATTATCTGAATAATATTATTAGAAAACATTATTGGCGATGTCTAGAAAGTTACATACAGGAGAGGTTTGGTCACCTAATTAATTGCGCGTGATGAGGAGAAATTCTTATTGGAAAGCCCCCTCTTTCTGAGGAGCGCTTTGGTTGCCCGATCTTGTGATTCTGTAATATTATTTGTGAATAATTAATTATTAATTTATATG
This sequence comes from Panax quinquefolius, assembly GCA_020205615.1. Lineage (NCBI taxonomy): Eukaryota > Viridiplantae > Streptophyta > Magnoliopsida > Apiales > Araliaceae > Panax > Panax quinquefolius. Next base: position 21,726,474 of record CM035170.1, on the reverse strand, counting down.
ATGAGGAAAATATTGATTTTATGTGGATATAGATGAGAAAATTTTTAAAGTGACAATTGTTAAAATTGATATTTTATCTTTTACGATAAAATAATATTTTATTATATTATTATAATATAATAATGATGATATTTTACAATGAATGTGGGATATATGAGTATATGAGGAGGAAGAGTATTTTTGTTGCAAAAGTTGTTTTAAAACATGTTTAAACATGTTGGTGGACCCATTTCTTGGTTGAAATTTGATTATAAGCTTTGTAAAATCGTCATGGTATGTGGATTTGGTCGATTTACATTTGGAATTTGGAAAACTTTTTCTTACGTAAAGTTGTAGAGAATTGAATTTCCTATAAAAGTTCACGAGATTGAATTTTTTACGATAAAAGGGCTATTTATTATGAATTATTGAAGTTAAAAGCTCTGAAATAATTGATTTTTGGAGTTTTAATTATTTTTTAATAAAAAACGTTTTTTTTATGCAATTAGTGGGCCTCATTAATCACATATAAATGATTTGAATTCAGATATTCAAAGGTGGGCGTGAAAATTTTATTTATATATATATTATTATATTAAATTTTTTACGCTTTTGGTGTTCTAAGTAATTTTCTATAAATAGGGTGCTTAGGTTAGAATTGAAATCACACACGAAACTAAAGATTTCTCTCTCTTCTCTCTATATATATCGAGCGTATTTTGTGAGTATTTTAGTACTTTGAGTATTATTATATGACGGTGCAAGTTTTTTCGACACTATATCCGAGTATTCGAGTCGGAAGTCTATTCTTTTACGAGGTAAGGGATGTTATTTTATTAGAAAATGATATTATTTCTTCAATATCATTATCTTAGAAATATTGGTTGGAAATTTTTATCAAATTTGGAACTTTTTCATATCGGGTTACTATTCAAGAGTTTCTTATTATTCATGAGTTCTATTCACATGATTACTATTCACGAGTTACTATTCACGAAAGCGATGATGATTTTTTTGTGAAATTTCTATCTTTTGGTGTCGAGAGTTACTATTCACGTATCGGCACTATTCACGTATCTGACACTTTATTCACGAATACGACACTATTCACAAAAAATTAAATTTTCTTTTTATGTCCAAGATTATGCATTATGATTCCTATCTTTGATTGGATCTATGTTTTGGTCTTCATTCTTGAATTTTACTCCACTCGAGTTATTTATGAAGTATTTTTGAACTTGGATTATTTAAAGTACGAATCCTTAATATTTGTTCTTTTGTTTCCTTTGGATTCGTTTTCTTTAAAATATTTTTCATCATCCTCGGTCCTAAATGATGATATGAATATCTTTCTTGAATATCTTTGGCTTTGGTAGTGCAAAGATGAAAAGATGAATGATTTCTTGATGAATATCTTTGGCTGTAGTAGTGAATGAAGATGAGCAGTGATTTGAGATGAACATGACCGGTTGATGAATATCTTTGGGCGTAGTGCAAAGATGAACAGGTGTTGAGATGAACATGACCAACAGATGAATATCTTTGGCCTATAGTGCAAAGATGACTATTTGATTTATGATGTATATTGATTGATGTTACAGGGATAAAATATCGATGATGGACTTTTAAATTCATAGATGATAGTAGATTTCATTCTCTACTTAACTCTTCTAATGAATTGTTATTTTTCATCTGCGATTGTTGATCTAAAACTTGTTGTCTATTGTATTCTATCAGATTTTTCCCTGTTGAAGACTAAGGATAATTTGTTGTACATTATCTTAGTCATAATATTCTTTACTGGGCTAGTTGAGCTCACCCTTTTCCTTTTTGTTCCATTTTTCTTCTCAGGAGACGAGAATATAGCGAGAACTAGTCGGGGTGTGGAGTAATGGTTCAAGGCAAGTTGTTTTAGTAGTCCTCACTATTTTGTAAAATAGTGTATCAATAATTGTAATGAGGACTTATTTGAGTGTGGATATTGTCTAGAAGACAATATTTGTATTTAAACTCACGAGTTTATGTGTTTGTATTAATACGACAATTGTATTAATGAAGTTGTAGTTGTTTCTGTACCATGTATTTGGCAACTCAGAATGGGTGTTGTATACCTATTTTGGGGGCGTCATAGTTGGTATCAGAGCATAGGGATATGATCTCTGGGGGAGATCGGAGAATAGAACTAGGAGGGGAGAGACGAGTAAATCCTTCGCTAGTGTGTCCTACCTAAGCTTATTTGTTGGTCGGTCATAATATAGGGGTATTATGTGATTTTTTAATTTGTTTAATTAACCCTTGTTTTATGGCGATATTTAAGAATGTCAATTAAGAATGTTAACAGTGGAGTAAATGAGGCCAGTGGAGACACACTTTGCTCACCAACGAGGAGAGCGTGCAACAGTGGCAATGTTCCTCTGTGAACAACAACACCAGCTGAGCGGATGATGAGCGATGGTATGTTTAGGAACTTTTAGAATTCATGCAAAACCAAAGCGAGAAAGACTCTTGTTCAAAATACGAGGTGGAAACACTGGCGACTCACGGATGGTCACCGCTTAGCGATTCGAGGAGTTAGGATGCCACGAGTTTTGGGAAAGCGAGAACCACTTATGGCGAGAGACGTGGATAAAAAGATCACTAAGATATTTGATGTCTTGGGATGCTCGAGAGGAGCAAAAGGTTCCTTTTCGCCACTTTCGTATTACGAGGAGAGGCAGATTATTGGTGGGAATCAAGTAAAAGCGTACTCGACTCTCATGCTTGAAGATGTCTTGGGAGAAGTTCAAGAATTGTTCAACGACAAGTACTTTCTGAAAGTATTCGTCACATGAAGGAGGTAGAGTTCATCAAAATTTGGAGCAAAACAATATGAGCGATGTCGCGATCTGAAGCTAAGTTCTTAGAGTTGTCGATTTGCATCCCATTTGGTTGATAATGAGGAGAGAATGCCGCGAATGTTTACTGCGAGGTTTGAAAACCAAAATACGTCGATACCTCATTTCTCACAAACTTTGTTTATATTAGGATGTTGTGAATAGGGCTCGATTATTGGGGTAGCGATAATGAGTCGGCTCAGTGAAGAATAATGACCAACAACTTCGATGATAATAAATCTTGGTGGCGGCGATCGTGAACAATGATAACCATCGTGGAGGAAATTATCATGCGAAATGGTAACCACTTGGTGGTAATCATGCCAAGATAATAGAAGAAATAACTTCAGTGGAAATTTCAAGAAGAAGATTTAACAATAGCGGGAAGGCGTCGGCACCAACACAAACAGCGAATTTTAGAGGAGGAGAAAGACCGCCGGTTAGATCTACTGAGATGCGGAGAAGAGGGACACATAAGTCCAAAGCTATTCACAACCTTCCAAGGTATGTTATAATTATGGAAAAAAAGGTCATATCGCTTTCGAGATTTATGCAGTGGCGAAACCTAATCCGGCATGGATGGTGACTCAAAAATTTTGTCCCGGAAAAGTCAAAGTCAGCGGTTCTGGAAGAGCATTTTTTCGTGGTGGTCGAGAATGCGAGGAACGAGCGAAGTTAGCAGCGGGTTAGTTAATTATAAATTCTTACGAAGTTTATACCTTATTAGATATTGGTTCTACCCATTCATTTATCTCTCTGCTTATACTCAGCGTTTAAACTTGACTCGGAGAAAATTAGACTTTGACTTATCTGTTGAAACTCAGTTATGAGAAACTTTCGTTACATCATTTGTTTATAAATCTTGTTTGATCCAAGTTGGCACCATCACATTACTGTTGACCTTATTTCTTTAAAGATACTTGTTTTTGATGTGATTTTGAGGGATTGATTGATTAACTACTCATCATGCCAAAATTGATTGCTTTTCGTAAGGTTGTTAGTTTTCATATTCTAAGCAACTTGTTATTGAATTCAAGCAACCAAACCATTGAAGTCAAACACTTTCATATCAAGCCATAAAGTCATTCGTTTATTGAAAAATGGATGTCAAGTTTTCTTAGCCCATGTTATGGACTTGAACAAAAATACGTCAGATTTGAATGATATTTCTATTGTTAGTAAATTTCCTGATGTATTTCCTAAAAAATTTCTTGGCTTACTCCCAAAGTGTGATATTGAATTTTGTATCGACTTTGAACCGGTACAAAACCCATTTCTAAAATATCATGGCTCCTATTGAACTTTAGGAGTTAAAAATTCAACTATAGAAGTTTGTACCCGAGCCTTTATCTGGTGACTTCCTTTGTGGAATGCACCGCAAAGCGAGACTCTCTCGTATGGGGACGCCATATTTGTGTGATAGTAAAGCGATAGGTGTCATTGTGACGTGCTTTATCGAAAGATTGGGATATGAGTCGCAGTTGAGAGCAACCTAAGTCGATAATCGAAATAAGTAGCTTTACAAATAGTTGGTTATTATCGGAGATTTGTGGAAGGATTTTATCGAATCGATACTCTATTAACTTCGGTGACTCGAAAAGATACAAAATTCGAATGGGGCGAAGAATGTGAGAAGAGCTTCGGGAACTCAACATGCGGCAAGAGCGTTGGCTCATTTGTTGAAGATTACGACTATACCATTGATACCATCACGAAAAAAAAAGCGAACATGGTAGGTGACGCGTTGAGTAAAAGATCGTATCGTTCTGAGTGCGATATTGTTAACACAAAGACCCATTTCGTATGACTTACGGAAGATGGAGATAGAGTTAAAGATTCCAAGAACTGCATGAAGATACGAATATACGATTAGAATCGACTTTAATCGATAAATTTAAAGTTCGCTCAAGCTACTGGACTTGGAGTTGATGAATATGAAGAAGAAGATCTGAGAAGTCGTTATTCAGAAAGAGAGAATCGGTGATGTGAAGAAAGCTCGAACCTTTGATTTATTAGTCCATTTGAAATCCTCGATCGAATAGGAAGCGTGGCCTATAGACTCATTTTACCGGAAAGTATGCCAGCGTGTTCATAACATTTTTCGCGTTTCGATGTTACGTAAATATGTGGACGACCCGAACCACATTATTGAGTTAGAACTGGACGAGATAGCCGAAGACTTAACGTATGAAGAGGTACCAGTCAAGATCTTGGATAGGAAGGAGCATATCCTACGCACGTCAATTTCGAGGACGAAATTTCATAAGGAGGGGAGGTTGTAAGACCCCAACTTTTTATAAATAAAAATTTAATTTCTCTAATTATTATTTTGAAATAGTAAGGGGTTGATTTGATTAATGTGGTTAGTTATGGGTAAAATGCGCAAATATTTCAAATAAGCAAGTAGTTATAAAATACTCATTGTTGTCGAAGAATATTCGTTTGGTCGTGGAATATTCTTCTTTGTTGGGAATATTCATACGACGGACTTGAGCCTTGTGTGTGGCCCATAATGAAAGCGATTGGATGAAGAAAGCGACAAGTATAAGTTGTTTATAAATAACAGCGTAGTTATTGTTATCGTTAATCTTGTTGGAATACCCGGTGGTTAAAACACGATGTCTGGCGTTGTTGCCACGATAGCTTTGCGGTATTGCACCAATTATTGATTCTTACGTGAAGGCACTACTCGATAATTATTACGATAATTCTTATTGATATTTTATTTTATTGATTCAATAATTCTTTGCGTTGATATTTTATATTCTTTGTTGTTTTGATAATTGTCACTATCGGTATTTTCCATTATCGAAGTAATAATTCATATTATTTGAATAATATTATTAGAAAATATTATTGGCAATGTCTAGAAAGTTACATCTAAGGAGAGGTTTGGTCACACTAATTGCGGCGCCCGATAAGGAGAAATCCTTATTGGAAAGCCCCTCTTTTTCAGGGACGACACGGTTGCCGATCTTGTGATTCTGTAATATTATTTATGAATAATTAATTATTGATTTATATGATGAGGAAAATATTAATTTTATGTGGATATAGATGGAGAAAATTTTTAAAGTGACAATTGTTAAAAATTGATATTTTATCTTTTACGATAAAATAATATTTTATTATATTATTATAATATAATAATGGTGATATTTTACAATGAATGTGGGATATATGAGTATATGAGGAGGAAGAGTATTTTTGTTGCAAAAGTTGTTTAAAACATGTTAAACATAATCGTGGGCCCATTTCTTGTTGAAATTTGATTATAATTTAAAATTTGGTTTATGGATTTGGAATTTGGAAAACTTTCTTACGCAAAGTTGTAGAAATTGAATTTCCTATAAAAGTTCTGCGTGATTAAATTTTTTACGATAAAAGGGCTATTTATTATGAATTATTGAAGTTAGAAGTTCCAAAATAATTGATTTTTGGAAGTTTTAAATATTTTTTAATAAAAAGCGTTTTTTATGCAATTAGTGGGCCTCATTAATCACATGCATTGCTAAGTTGATTGAATTAGGATATTCTAAGGTTGGGCTAGAATTTTTTATATATATATTATTATTATATTAAATTTTTTGCTTTGGTGTTCTAAGCGATTTCTATAAATAGGGTGCTTAGGTTAGAATTGAAAATCACACATAGAAACTTCTGATTTCTCTCTCTTTCTCTCTCGATATAATATCGGCGTATTTTGTGAGTATTTTAGTACTTTGAGTATTGCTATACGGTGCAAAGTTCTTTCAAGACACTATATCCAGTATTCGGTCGAAGTAATATTCTTTTTAGGTAAGGGATGTTATTTTATTCGAAAATGATATTATTTCTTGATATCATTATCTTAGAAATATTGGTTGGAAATTTTTATCAAATTTGGAACTTTTTCATATTGGGAGTTCTTATTCATGAGTTATTATTCATGAGTTACTATTCACGAGTACTATTCACGAAGAGTGATGATGTTTTTTTGTGAAATTTCTATCTTTTGGTCGAGGAGTTACTATTCACGTATCGGCCTTATTCACGTATCTGGCTTTATTCACGAATCGACACTATTCACAAAAAATTAAATTTTCTTTCTATGTCCAAGATTATGCATTATGATTCCTATCTTTGATTGGATCTATGTTTTGATCTTCATTCTTGAATTTTACTCAATCGGTTATTTATGAAGTATTTTTGAACTTGGATTATTTAAAGTACAAATCCTTAATACTTGTTCTTTTGTTTCCTTTGGATTCGTTTTCTTTAAAATATTTTTCATCATCCTAAGTCCTAAATGATGATATTCTTTGAATATCTTTGGCTGTAGTGCAAAGATGAATGATTTTATGATGAATATCTTTGGCCCGTAGTGCAAAGAAGATGAGCAGTGTTGAGATGAACATGATGGTGATGAATATCTTTGGCTAGAGTGCAAAGATGAGCAGTGTTGAGATGAACATGACCAATAGATGAATATCTTTGGCTATAGTGCAAAGATGACTATTTGATTTATGATGTATATTGATTGATGTTCTGAGGATAAAATATCGATGATGGACTTTTAAATTCATAGATGATAGTAGATTTCATTCTCTACTTAACTCTTCTAATGAATTGTTATTTTTGATTGCGATTGTTGATCTAAAACTTGTTGTCTATTGTATTCTATAGATTTTTTCCTGTTGAAGACTAAGGATAATTTGTTGTATATTATCTTAGTCATAATATTCTTCTTGGGCTAGTTGAGCTCACCTTTTCCTTTTTGTTCCATTTTTCTTCTCGGGAGGCGAGAATATAGCGAGAACTAGTCGAGTAATGGAGTAATGGTTCAAGAAGTTGTTTTAGTAGTCCTCACTATTTTGTAAAATAATGTATCAATAATTGTAATGAGGACTTATTTGAGTGTGGATATTGTCTAGAAGATAATATTTGTATTTAAACTCAGTTTATGTGTTGTCGTATTATTTTGCACGACAATTGTATTAATAAAGTTGTAGTTGTTTTACGTACCATGTATTTTGGCGACTCGAAGAATGGGTATTATGTATAAGAGAAGTGTAATCTAATGAACCTATTTTGAAATGGGCGTAAAGTTCAAATATTTACGTGACCACGAGTCCATGCGCATGTGACGACTCAAGCCAAAAAGTCCGTGCGCATGAGCCAAAGTGGCCTTAGTCCCCTGCAAACTCAAATGCAATTCTTGCGACTAGTAACAAAGGGACTCACGCAACGCAAGAAGTCGGTTTACAGGCAATAATAGTGTGCCGCATGACGTGGCACCAAGTGTAATAACCGGTGGCCATAGCTGACTTCTTGACCTAGACAATAGAGAATGTTTACAAGTTGAACAAGAAGAGTAATTGATAAGAAATTAAATAAAGATCTTAATGAAACATTGTTAAGACATAATTAAGCCTTATGTATGAACACTTAAGGTTAAGTTAAATCAATTACATATAAACGTAAGAATGACCTAACGAAAAGCTGGAACCAATAATAACAAATCTAATACGTAATTAGATTGAGAAGATGGGTAAGATTCTTTAGGAACAATGTATGATCATTCATGACCTAATGTTCTATGTTATGTTATCATCTACTGTAGAGACTTAAGGACCTAAAGTGCAATTGTTATAAACTATAGCAGACGCTAAAGGCAAGTACTCTAACCCTTGTTCCCGTTTGATCTGGACAAGTCTTTGTGATTCATGTATTCCTAGCATGAGTTAATGTCTAAGGAAGTCAAAGCCAACTCTTTCGGCTAACGTATGCTATGTTATTCTATCAAATGTTGATAAGGATTTACCAAACTAATATTGTTGTGGTTTTCAAAAGTATACTGAGAATGCTTAAATTGTTTTGTCGTCAAACGACAGGCACGTGAGGTTGCCACAACTTAAACATATACACGTTTAATGAATGTAGTGTTGATCAACATAGAGTACTATAGGTTGATCACCTAGACGTGGTCGTAAGCTATGCCGGACTTACGGACTTCGTGTCGGGATATCCTTTTCAAAGTAATTATGAAATGCTTACGGTTTTGAACCGGAATTGATGTTTTACTGAATATTGTCATTGTAAAACGTTTTGAATGAAAAGAAGTGCTATTTTGAATTATCGATAGTACTTCGTAACTATTGTTCAGTTATTGAAGATATATGATTCCCATGTTTTAAGCATGCTATTTTCCTAGAATTGTTGTACTTGCTGAGCTAGTTAGGCTCATTCTTGCTTGAACCATATGAATGCAGCTAAGGCCGAGGCAGATAGATGGATCCGCGAAGGATTAAGGGAAGGCGAAGGCGAACCCGTAGACTACATATGTAATAGTATAGGTTTTGTAAAAATAATACTAATATTATGATAAAGACAATTGTATTGGTTGTAAAGAACCTGGGGAATGTAAATATCATTTATATATATATATAAGACATATCCGTTCTTTAGAGGCATTTCAATTGAATGTTTATGTGAACTATAGCATCGTGTAGCACCATCTGTCGGGTTGGAAGATACCGGAATTTGGGGCGTCACATGCACCACCTCCTCTAATAGTAAATAATGTGAATTAATAGTTCAATCATGTGAACCAATAGTTATAATCATGTCAAAATACGAATTACAGTATAGTACCTCCATCTATACCTCCATTTTTAACTTAGTCATGCAAGTATTATCAATCTTGCACCAACTCCCCTAATAGTACAAGAATGTGATTCAAATCGTACACACATGTGAACAAATAGTTATATAAGCATGTGAATTAGTAGTAATTAATTGCTCATTTATCCGATAAATTACTCGATTTATCAATATAACCCCTAGACATCAATTATCATCGGAATAGATGTCGATTGTGAGACCCCAGATTTTATGAATAAATATTTAATTTTCTCGAAATAATTTTTTTTAATATTATGGTGTGGATTTGATATAATGTTATAGTTGTGGGTAATATTTATAAATTTTGCAAAGTACGCAAGTTGTTATATAATATTCGATTGGTCGGGGAATATCCGTATGACGGTACAATCATTGGTGGAATCCGCAACGGAATTATTATCGGATTGAGAAAACGACAAAAATATTTTATGAAAATAACGCAGAAGTTTTATCGTTAATAATGTTGAACTACTCGGTAGTAAAAGTACAATAATACGTGTGGTTGCATAGTAGCACACGGTATTGATTATTGATGCTTATGTGATAAGTCACTCAATTTTGTTTTGTTGGTATTATTAATGTAATAAAATAGAATACTTTTATAAAGTTATTCTATAAATAGAATATATTATATTCTATTATGCATAGTGTCTGCATAGTATTTTTCAATAGTAAAATCTTTTATATAAAATAGAATACTTTTATAAAGTTATTCATAAATAGAATATATTATATTTTATTATGCATAGTGTTGCATAGTGTTTGCATAGTGTTTTGCATAGTAAAATCTTTTTATATAAAACAAAATACTTTTATAAAGTTATTTGTTTTATTAGACAATAATTAGAATATATTATATTTTATTATGCATAGTATTTGCATAGTGTTTGCATAGTAAAATCTTTTATAAAGTTATTCGTTTTATTAGATTATAAATAGAATATATTATATTTTATTTAAAAGATTTTGCTTTAAATATGGACCGTCAGATTAAAGTAAATCAATCTGGACCGTTCATGAGTTATTTACTATGCAGTCCATTCTTCTATAAATAGAAGTTCATTCATTTGTCATTTCTTACGAATTCACTGAAACTCTAGAGAGAGAAACTATAGAGAGAAAAAAGAAAAGTGTTCTGCTACTTCACTACTTCTATATCCAGTACTCTTCTTTCTAAGGTAGGGAATATTATTTGTTGTACTCGTAGGGAATATTATTTGTTGTACTCGTAGGGAATATTATTTGTTGTACTCGTAGGGAATATTATTGGTTGTACTCGCAAGGGGTATTATTTCTTTCGTATTCATGAAGAGAACTTCTGTTATTCCATTCTTTATTATTATGTTGGAATAACACATACATCTGAATATCGCATACATGGTGAAATTCTTCTATTATTCCATTCTTTATTATTATGTTGGAATAACCTATCTATGCGAAGTACCGCATACATGGTGAAATTCTTCTATTATTCCATTCTTTATTATTATGTTAGAATAACCTGTCTATGCAAAGTACCGCATACATGGTGAAATTCTTCTATTATTCCATTCTTTATTATTATGTTGGAATAACATGTCTATGCGAAGTACCGCATACATGGTGAAATTCTTCTATTATTCCATTCTTTATTATTATGTTAGAATAACTTTTATGCATGCAATCTTTGCATACATGTTGAAATTCTTCTATTATTCCACTCTCTATTATTATGTTGGAATAACTTTGTTTATCGCAATCTTTCGCATACATGGTGAAATTCTTCTATTTATACATTCTTTATTATCATGTAGGAATATCCTGTCGGTGCGTATTATTACGCCGACTGGTTCCATTATTTATTATTTAGTTCTTTATTATTCGCCGAAATATATCACGCTAAATGCGTTTTCGTAGAACTGGTTCCATTATTTATTATTACGCCGGAATATCACATGTACATGCGTTCTTGGGACGGATTCCATTATTTATTATTACATTGGGAATAACCTATCGATTGTTGTCTATCGATGCGCATGGTGAATCATACATTATTCCATTCTTTATTATTACATTGGAATAACTTTGTCATGTGGATTACCACATGCATGGAGATTTTGCTATTATTCCATTCTTTATTATTACATTGGAACATCACGCCGGTCTGCGAATTTACTTTGACACGGTTTAGATTATTATTATTCTGTTGGAATAAACATCTATGCTAATTACCGCATGCATGGTGATTTCTTTTGTTATTCCATTTTTTATTATACTCAGTTGGTTAAAGTTTTGACTTCTATACTCCATGAAATTAGTGGAATATCCTTGATATTTGCGCCTCATCCAGTATCTTTTCATGGAAATATTCTTCTGAGCATTCTTGAATTTTACTCTACAAAGCAGTATAATGTTGACAATTTGGACGTTTTTGGTTCCTGGATAAATTAATTCTTGAACTTGTTTTATTGAATTATTATGTCATTATCATCATCCTCATGTTTATATTATGTTGAAAGTCATACGTGGCTCTGTTGTAGTGCATAGATGGACTTGGTATGATTATGATTAGGGATTATTCATTATAATCATGGTAGTAATGTTACAAATGATGTGGAAAAAAAGTCCTCATTAGTAGTAGTGCATTGATGGGACGCTTTTGGTATGATTATGGCTATGGATTCTCTTGACCAAGGGTGCAAAGATGAATTGTTTTATGGCATGATCGGGACCAGATTGATGAAAACATGATTATCTTTAGCCCATAGTGCATGGATAATTTGTGGTCGCGATACTAAAGAATATCATTGGCCTGTAGTGCAGGGATGATTTGATGATGTGGATTATTTATTAAGCTGAGTCTCAGCGATAAAAGTGATGAAAAACCTTTAAAATCATAGAAGATGGTAGATTTTATTCTTTACTTGGATCTTCTAATGGATTGCTTTTTCCGCTGCAGTTAAACTTGATGTTTGTTATATTGTATCAATTTAAAACTGTTGAAGGCTAACGATAATTTATTTTGCATTATCTTAGTCATAATATTTCTTATTGGGCTAGTTGAGCTCACCCTTTTGTTTTCATTGTTCTCTTCAAAAAATGAGAACGTAGCAGGGACTACTCAGGGGAAACAGAGTGACGGTCCTAGATGGTGCATTAGTAGTCCTCACTATTCTGTGAAATAGTGTGATAATAAATGAAATGGGGACCCCATTGAGTTTGTATATTGTCTAGATGACAATATTTGTATTAAAACTCATAGCTTATGTTTAGTCGTATTTTACACGACTGTTGTATAATTAAGTTATATTTGTATAAAGTACCTTGTATCTGGCGACCCAAGATGGGTGATGTATACCTATTTTGGGGGAATCACAGTTGGTATCAGAGCTTAGGGATATGATCCCTGGCTGAGATGTGAGACAAGAACTAGGAGGGGAGAGATGGGAAATTCTTTCGCTAGTATGACCTACCAAAGTTTATTTGATATTTAATTAGTCGGTCAGAGTATAGGAATAATATGTGATATGTTAATTAACCCTTATTTTGAAACTATGTTCTAGAATGATATTTGAAATACAGGAGATGAGAAATGGGAAAATCATGATAGAGCGGAATTAACTGGGAAGGTACAATCCAAAAAGAAAGCAATGTATTCTCATCTCTTCGAATATCAGGTACGTACGTAAATTTTGAGGGCAAAATTTCACAAGGAGGGGAGATTGTGAGACCCAAGATTTTATGAATAAATATTTAATTTTCTCGAAATAATTTTTTTAAAAATATTATGGTGTGGATTTGATATAATGTTATAGTTGTGGGTAATATTTATAAATTTTACAAAGTACGCAAGTTGTTATATAAAATTCGATTAGTCGGGGAATATCCGTATGACGGTACAATCATTGGTGGACCCCGCAACGGAATTATTCTCGGATTGAGAAAATGACAAAAATATTTTATGAAAATAACGGCAGAAGTTTTACCGTTAATAATATTGAACTACTCGATAGTAAAAGTACAGTAATATGTGTGGTTGCATAGTAGCACACGGTATTGATTATTGATGCTTATGTGATAAGTCACTCAGTTTTGTTTTATTGGTATTATTAATGTAATAAAACAGAATACTTTTATAAAGTTATTCTATAAATAGAATATATTATATTCTATTATGCATGGTGTCTGCATAGTATTTTGCATAGTAAAATCTTTTTATATAAAATAGAATACTTTTATAAAGTTATTCTATAAATAGAATATATTATATTTTATTATGCATGGGGTTGCATAGTGTTTGCACAGTGTTTTGCATAGTAAAATCTTTTTATATAAAACAAAATACTTTTATAAAGTTATTTATTTTATTAGACAATAATTAGAATATATTATATTTTATTATGCATGGTGTTTGCATAGTGCCTGCATAGTGTTTGCATAGTAAAATCTTTTATAAAGTTATTCGTTTTATTAGATTATAAATAGAATATATTTTATTTTATTTAAAAGATTTTGCTTTAAATATGGACCGTCAGATTAAAGTAAATCAATCTGGACCGTTCATGAGTTATTTACTATGCAGTCCATTCTTCTAAAAATAGAAGCTCATTCATTCATTATTTCTTACGAATTCACTGAAACTCTAGAGAGAGAAACTATAGAGAGAGAGAAGAAAAGTGTTCTGCTACTTCACTACTTCTATATCCAGTACTCTTCTTTCTAAGGTAGAGAATATTATTTGTTGTACTCGTAGGGAATATTATTTGTTGTACTCGTAGGGAATATTATTTGTTGTACTCGTAGGGAATATTATTGGTTGTACTCATAAGGGGTATTATTTCTTTCGTATTCATGAAGAGAACTTCTGTTATTCCATTCTTTATTATTATGTTGGAATAACCTGTCTATGCGAAGTATCGCATATATGGTGAAATTCTTCTATTATTCCATTCTTTGTTATTATGTTGGAATAACATGTCTATGCGAAGTACCGCATACATGGTGAAATTCTTCTATTATTCCATTCTTTATTATTATGTTAGAATAACTTTATACATGCAATCCGCATACATGGTGAAATTTTTCTATTATTCCATTCTTAATTATTATATTGGAATAACCTGTTTATGCGAAGTACTGCATACATGGTGAAATTCTTCTATTATTCCGTTCTTTATTATCCTGTCGGAATATCCTGTCAGTGCGTATTACGCCTGACCTGGTTCCATTATTTATTATTCCGTTCTTTATTATTCTATCGGAATATCTTGTCTGTGCGTTTACGCCGGACCTGGTTCCATTATTTATTATTCTGTTAGGAATAACCTATCGATGCAGTCTATGGCATGCATGGTGATACCTTCTGTTATTCCATTCTTTATTATACTGTTGGAATAACCTATCTATGTGGATTACCACATGCATGGTGATTTCTGTTGTTATTCCATTCTTTATTATTCTGTTGGAACATCATGTCGGTGCGAATTTCGCCTGACCTAGTTCCATTATTATTATTCTGTTGGAATAACCTGTCTATGCGAAGTACCGCATGTATGGTGATTTCTTTTGTTATTTCATTTTTTATTATACTCAGTTGGAAAAAGTTTTGACTTCTATACTCCATGAAATTAGTGGAATATCCTTGATATTTGTGCTTCATCCAGTATCTTTTTATAGAAATATTCTTCTGAGCATTCTTGAATTTTACTCTACAAAGCAGTATAATGTTGAAAATTTGGACGTTGTTGGTTCCTGGATAAATTAATTCTTGAACTTGTTTTATTGAATTATTATGTCATTGTCATCATCCTCATGTTTATATTATGTTGAAAGTCATTTTGTATTCTGTAGTGCATAGATGGACTTGGTATGATTATGACCGAGGATTATTCGGTATAATCATGGCCAGTAATGTTACAAATGATGTGAAAAAAGTCCTCATTCTTAGTAGTGCATTGATGGACGCTTTTTAGTATGATTATGGCTATGGATTCTCTTGACCAAGGTGTAAAGATGAATTGTTTTATGGCATGATCAGGACCGTTGATGAAAACATGATTATCTTTGGCCCGTAGTGCATGGATAATTCGTGGTCGTGATACTAAAGAATACCATTGGCCTGTAGTGCAAGGATGATTTGATGATGTGGATTATTTATTAAGCTGAGTCTCAGCGATAAAAGTGATGAAAAACCTTTTAAATCATAGAAGATAGTAGATTTTATTCTCTACTTGGCTCTTCTAATGGATTGCTTGCTCCGCTGCAGTAAAACTTGATGTTTGTTATATTGTATCATTTTAACACTGTTGAAGGCTAACGATAATTTTTTCTGCATTATCTTAGTCATAATATTTCTTACTGGGCTAGTTGAGCTCACCCTTTTGTTTTCATTGTTCTCTTCAGAAAATGAGAACGTAGCAGGGACTAGTCGAGGGAAACAGAGTGATGGTCCTAGATGGTGCATTAGTAGTCCTCACTATTCTGTGAAATAGTGTGATAATAAATGTAATGAAGACCCCATTGAGTTTGTATATTGTCTCAGATGACAATATTTATATTAAAACTCACAGCTTATGTTTAGTTGTATTTTACACGACTGTTGTATAATTAAGTTGTATTTGTATACAGTACCTTGTATCTGGCGACCCAAGATGGGTGATGTATACCTATTTTGGGGGAATCACAGTTGGCATCAGAGCTTAGGGATATGATCCCTGGCTGAGATGTGAGACAAGAACTAGGAGGGGAGAGATGGGAAATTCTTTCGCTGGTATGACCTACCTAAGTTTATTTGATATTTAATTGGTCGGTCAGAGTATAGGAATAATATGTGATATGTTAATTAACCCTTATTTTGAAACTATGTTCTAGAATGATATTTGAAATACAGGAGATGAGAAATGGGAAAATCATGATAGAGCGGAATTAACTGGGAAGGTACAATCCAAAAAGAAAGCAATGTATTCTCATCTCTTCGAATATCAGGTACGTACGTAAATTTTGAGGGCGAAATTTCATAAGGGCGGAAGATTGTGAGACCCCAGATTTTATGAATAAATATTTAATTTTCTCGAAATAATGTTTTTAAATATTATGGTGTGGATTTGATATAATGTTATAGTTGTGGGTAATATTTATAAATTTTACAAAGTACGCAAGATGTTATATAATATTCGAATGGTCCGGGAATATCCGTATGACGGTAGAATCATTGGTGGACTCCGCAACGGAATTATTATCGGATTGAGAAAACGACAAAAATATTTTATGAAAATAACGGCGGAAGTTTTACCGTTAATAATGTTGAACTACTCGGTAGTAAAAGTACAATAATACGTGTGGTTGCATAGTAGCACACGGTATTGATTATTAACGCTTATGTGATAAGTCACTCAGTTTTGTTTTATTGGTATTATTAATGTAATAAAACAGAATACTTTTATAAAGTTATTCTATAAATAGAATATATTATATTCTATTATGCATAGTGTCTGCATAGTATTTTGCATAGTAAAATCTTTTTATGTAAAACAGAATACTTTTATAAAGTTATTCTATAAATAGAATATATTATATTTTATTATTCATAGTGTTGTATAGTGTTTTGCATAGTGTTTTGCATAGTAAAATCTTTTTATATAAAACAAAATACTTTTATAAAGTTATTTATTTTATTAGACAATAATTAGAATATATTATATTTTATTATGCATAGTGTTTGCATAAAGTACTACATAGTGTTTTTGCATAGTAAAATCTTTTGTAAAGTTATTCATTTTATTAGATTATAAATAGAATATATTATATTTTATTTAAAAGATTTTGCTTTAAATATGGACCGTCAGTTTAAAGTAAATCAATCTGGACCGTTCATGAGTTAGTTACTATGCAGTCCATTCTTCTATAAATAGAAGCTCATTCATTCATTATTTCTTTTAATTCTTTGAAACTCTGTGAGAGAGAAACTATAGAGAGAAAGAAGAAAAGTGTTCTGCTACTTCACTACTTCTATATCCAGTACTCTTCTTTCTAAGGTAGGGAATATTATTTATTGTACTCGTTGGGAATATTATTTTTTGTACTCGTAGGGAATATTATTTGTTTTACTCGTAGGGAATATTATTGGATGTACTCGTAAGGGGTATTATTTCTTTCGTATTCATGAAGAGAACTTCTGTTTTTCCATTCATTATTATTATGTTGGAATAACCTGTCTATGCGAAGTACCGCATACATGATGAAATTCTTCTATTATTCCATTCTTTATTATTATGTTGGAATAACATGTCTATGCGAAGTACCGCATACATGGTGAAATTCTTCTATTATTCCATTCTTTATTATTATGTTAAAATAACTTTGTCATCACAATACCGCATACATGGTGAAATTCTTCTATTATTCCATTCTTTATTATTATCTTTGGAATAACTTTTTTTAAGCAATCTGCATACATGGTGAAATTCTTCTATTATTCCGTTCTTTATTATCACGTCGGAATATCACGCCGGTGCGTATTACGCTTGACTTGGTTCCATTATTTATTATTCAGTTCTTTATTATTACGTCGAGAATATCACATGCATGCATTTTTACGGGACTGGTTCCATTATTTATTATTCGCTTGGAATATCACCGTATAATGCGTTCTTTTGGGACTTGATTCCATTATTTATTATTCGTTGGGAATAACTTTGCTTGCGGTGCGATCTATCGCACGCGTGGTGAATCCTACATTATTCCATTTTTTATTATTCTGTTTGAATAACATGTCTATGTGGATTACCACATGCATGGTGATTTCTGTTGTTATTCCATTCTTTATTATTCTGTTGGAACATCATGTCGGTGCGAATTTCGCCTGACATGGTTCCTTTATTATTATTCTGTTGGAATAACCTGTCTATGCGAAGTACCGCATGCATGGTGATTTCTTTTGTTATTCCATTTTTTATTATACTCAGTTGGTTAAAGTTTTGACTTCTATACTCCATGAAATTAATGAAATATCCTTGATATTTGTGGTTCATCAAGTATCTTTTCATGGAAATATTCTTCTGAGCATTCTTGAATTTTACTCTACAAAGCAGTATAATGTTGACAATTTGGACATTTTTGGTTCCTGGATAAATTAATTCTTGAACTTGTTTTATTGAATTATTATGTCATTGTCATCATCCTCATGTTTATATTATGTTGAAAGTCATCTGTGGCCTGTAGTGCATAGATGGACTTGGTATGATTATGACCAGGGATTATTCGGTATAATCATGACCGTAATGTTACAAATGATGTGGAAAAAGAGTCCTCATTGGCCGTAGTGCATTGAATGACAGTTTTTGGTATGATTATGGCTATGGATTCTCTTCGGCCAAGGGTGCAAAGATGAATTGTTTAATGGCATGATCAGGACCGTTGATGAAAACATCATTATCTTTGGCCCGTAGTGCATGGATAATTCGTGGACGTGATACTAATGAATATCATTGGCCTGTAGTGCAGGGATGATTTGATGATGTGAATTATTTATTAAGCTGAGTCTCAGCGATAAAAGTGATGAAAAACCTTTTAAATCATAGAAGATAGTAGATTTTATTCTCTACTTGGCTCTTCTAATGGATTGTTTGTTCCACTGCAGTTAAACTTCATGTTTGTTATATATTATCAGTTTAACACTGTTGAAGGCTAACGATAATTTATTCTGCATTATCTTAGTCATAATATTTCTTACTGGGCTAGTTGAGCTCACCCTTTTGTTTTCATTGTTCTCTTGAGGAAAATGAGAACGCGAGGGGACTAGTCTGGGAAGCAGAGTGATGGTCCTAGATGGTGCATTAGTAGTCCTCACTATTCTGTGAAATAGTGTGATAATAAATGTAATGAGGACCCCATTGAGTTTGTATATTGTCTAGATGTCAATACCAAAAACTATTGTATAATTAAGTTGTATTTGTATACAGTACCTTGTATCTGGCGACCCAAGATGGGTGATGTATACCTATTTTGGGGGCGTCACGTCGATTTCCACTAACACTAATAATCCCAACACAATGGAACTATCAAATTCTTCTTTAATCAACACGAACTTATTCATCATTAATATTATAACTCACAATATTTAAGAACCAGGTCGTTCCCAGGAAAGAAGGGGCATTCCGATAAGGATTTCTTCTTATTGGAGCGCAATTAGGTGACCAAACCTCTCCTTGACAGAATTTCTAGACATTGTAAATATTTCAATTTAATAATATGAATAACTTTGTCGTCTCAATTATTGATTTAATAATATATCATATAATGCAGATGATACTGTGACAACAATTGAATCAATAATATGAGAGATATGATGCAACAATAACTGTAGCAATAATTGAGTATAACTGAGTGACTTCATACGTAAGCATCAATAATCAATCTGGTAGTTGCTCTTGCACTATGCAACCACGCAGACATCGTACTTTTACTACCTACCGAGTAGTTCAATAGTTTTAACGGTAACACTTTCGTAGTTATTTTTAATAAAAGATAATTCATTGTTTTCTTACTACGACAATACTTGGTTGTGGGGTCCACTAATGATTGTGTAAATGCACGAATATTCCCTCGTTAAAACGAATATTCCCGACTAATCGAATATTATATAACAACTTGCTTACTTTGTAAAATTTATAAATATAACCCACAACTATAACATTATATCAAATCCACACCATAATATTAAAAAAAATATTTCGAGAAATTTAAATCTTTATTCATAAAATTTGGGCTCTCACAATCTCCCCTCCTTATGAAATTTCACCCTCTAAATTTATGTACGTACCTGGTATGCCGAATAGGTGAGGATACCTTGACTTCACTTCAAATTCTAACTCTTGAGGTATAACCTTTGAGTGCTGAATATAATCCTTCTTATCCAAGATGTTAACACGTATCTCCTCATACGTTAAATCTTCTGCTATCTCGTCTAATTCCAATTCAATAATGTGGTTCGGGTCGTCCACATATTTATGTAACATCGATACGTGAAAAATTTAATGAACACGTGACATACTTGGTGGTAAAACGAGTCTATAGGCCATAGTTCCTACTCGATCGAGGATTTCAAATGGGCCAATTAAATCGAGGGTTGAGATTTCCTCTCTTCATCGATTCTTGCTTCTAGAATAACGCCCTCTTGAACCTTCTTCTTCACATTCATCAGCTCTGAGTATGTAGCTTGAGCGACTTTAACTTTATCGATTAAAGTCGATTCTAATCGTATATTCGTTATCTTCACGTGGGTCCCTAGAGTTTTTAACTTTATCTTCATCATTTGTAAGTTATACGAAATGGGTTTTTGTGTTAACAACATCGCACTCGTAAACGCATATGATCTTCTACTCATCGCATCAGCTACCACGTTCTCTCTTCCACGATGATATTGAATGGTATAGTCCTAATCTTTAACAGCTCGAGCCAACGTCTTTGGCACATGTTACGTTTGTTTTGGGTGAAGAAAATATTTGAGGGTTTTAAAAATGGGTTTTTTTCTGGGGTCAATACGAAATTCGACTTCACGCTCTAAGGGTAGGATAAGAAGTCTTCAAGAATACGTTAGGAAATTTATTAACAATAGAAATATCATTCAAAACTGTGACTCTCATCCAAGACTTGGATAGAACGTCAAATTGATACCTATTAACTTGCCATCGTCATTCATGACGTCGCCTACAAAAAGTCTGGCTTCGGTGCATTCCACACAAGGAAGTCACCAACGAAAGGCTCGGGGCTCTTTACTTATGGCTTGATATGACAGTAGTGGTTTGGTTGCTTGAATTAGCATAACAGGTTGGTTAAGAATATGAAAGCTAACAACCTTATGAAAAGCATGATGAGTAGTTAAACAATCGATTCCTAAAATCACATCAAAGGCAAGTATTTTCAAAGAGATAAGATCGACAGGTAACGTGAAAGTGTCGATTTGAATCAAACAAGACTGTTAGATCTAGAAGGGGGGGGTTGAATAGATCCTTTTTCTTTCAAATACTTTTCTGGTTTATATTATATTGTTCATAATTAACATATGACAAACATAAGAATCTTTTCAAGCACAGCGAAATAAGTAAAAGATCCCCTTCATTGATATATTCATAATCATACATACATTGTTCGTAGAGTAAGTTTAGTTGTAAGCATTTAAAACATACATAGTGCTTATAGCGATTTATAGTACATAATGTAAATGACATAATATAAAAGACACAAGAGGTTTTAAGTGGTTCGGAGACTCAAGCTCCTAATCCACTCTTACATTTTTCAACCAGCAGAATTCCACTAAGGAAGGCAAGACACGAATCACTAAGATTCCTTCAAGGCCGTGACCTTGGGACTTGATTCACTAAGAACTCTTCAAGGCCAGCAGCTTTGGAACTTCTCTAGTTCCCTAGGAACTCTTCAAGCCCAGCAGGCTTGGAACTTCGTTTAGTCCCTTCAGACAAGGACCCTTCTGGCCCTGCTTCATTTAGTCCCTCCGGATAAGGACCCTTATGGCCCTGGCTTTGTTGAGTTGTTTGTTTGTTGTTGTTGGAGTCGGTGCAGAGCTGCTAAGATGTCTTCATGCTCTGAACATCTTCTGTACTTAGCAGCTTGGCTTGATCATCCTTGAAGTGCAGCTGAGTGTTGCATGATGCTCAACTTCTTCAGTTGCTCAACCACTTCGGATGACTCCTTGATGAACTGCCTTGAAGATCCTTCTCCATGGTACTTGATGGCTGCACATGATAGGCTTCTAAGATGACTGTAAGCTCTTCTGTTAGGTACTTAAAAGCTTTTCTCATGCTTGACACCAAGATGACATTTGTGATCTCCCTTCTTGCTACTTGATGCCTTCTCATGATGGACTTGCTAAGATGACTGTAGGCTCTTCTCTATTGTACTTAGAGTCTTCCCATGATGGACATCAAGATGATATGATGCTCTTCTTTCTCTCGTCAGTTCAGAACACTCTTTTAAGTAGTAGAACTCTCACTTCTACATCTTTCTTTGCATGTCTCTGGTTGTTCTTGGTGGATCGTAGAGTGAGCCTTCGGACTCACTATCTCACATGGTTTAGATCAGTCCACCTTCTCTCCAAAATCGACAACTCCAGCAACCTTTGATCTTTAAAGCTTTTTCTCATTTATACTTCTTCCCAATCCTTCCGTTGGAAAGTAGTCGTTGAAGGCAATTCAAATATCTTCATAGATCTCGAGTTGCTTGAAGTAGACTGCTTAATGTGACTTGTCATACTTTTTCTGATGCTGCAGTCTACTGCTTCACCTACCCTGTCAGATGTATCACTTTAATGTCTTGGGCAGGTCGAAGACTCTATTACCTCTTTCTGATTTCTCGATCAGAGGTTGTCCTATTGCATCAATGCTCTCAATAAGCACTTATCTGAATATTACCCTTTAGATTGAACCTTTGTCAATGCTTTAGTCTTCAGCTATTCGAACTCTACGATTCTGATGCACGTCTTCAAGGACCAGATCGTAGTGTCTTGTTGAGTGTTGCTCATTGACTGGTAGAGTTAACACTACGATCTTGAAGAGTGTTGATTGGATCTTCAATGTAGAACGCCTCTTTCTTCTATTGTGCAATGCTTCAGTACTTCTATTTGCTTCGACTGTTCTCAGAGACTGATGGCCTAAATCCTTGCTCTCGTCCCCTTCTGAATAACAAGACACTTCAGATTTGTGGCGCGTCCAGCTTGCTTTCTCCTTGTGATCTCCCGTTCACTTATCATCAATGAACTGACCTTGCACTTAATCACTTTAGCCTTGCTCTTTAGAAGTTGACCAGTATCTCGATTCACCTTCCATCAGTTCCTTCTTTGTTTGGCAAACACTACGATCTTGGTTGCTTCCAAGATCGTTGTCTTCTGTTCACTTGATAGCTACTGCATTAGCTGACTTTCCTTAGTCAGCTTCTGAAGTCTTCTTTGGATCTCCTTGTGGAAGACTTCATCACGAATGGCCTTACAACTCAATCTTGACAATCGATTGGGTTGGTGCTTAGATCTTCGCTAGCTGCATGCCATTCGTTGAAAGTGCTCTGGTTTCCTTGGATGTAGCTTGCAGCTTGAACCAGAGGCTTCGTTCCTTTGGATATTCTGGGAGTGCTCATTTGTTGAGAACCGTATATGCTCTACGATTCTGCCTTGGCATTGTGAGCACTTCTGTCGAGGTCATAGTTTTACACTCTACGATTCAGCTTCGACTTGTGCAGACACTACGATCCCGAGATCAGATCTTGACACTACGATTTCTGCCTTGTGCTTGTTGTCTTCATTTGATCTTGCTTGACTCCGATCTCTGCATGTAATCCATAGGCTCTACGAACTCAGAGTGTGATCCTTGACTTGGCTTCGGCATCAGTAGACTCTACGACTCTGAGTGTAGTCTACGTTTCTGTCTTGGCTTCGGCAGATGATCGGTCTTCTCGTAGACAGGCTGTCTCTACGATTCTAAACATGATTTCCTCAGCACACTACGATCCCGAAGAAGCTCTACCCGATACACTACGATCCTTCTTCGTTTCCCCTGGCAGTTTACGAACTCCGAGATCTACTATCTTGCATACACCTATTCTGCCTCGATAGCTCTCGAGTTAACCTTGACTCACTGGAGACTCGACTTACAGTGCGGTGCTTTCGACGATCGAGACAAGCCTATCTATTACATCATAAGATCAACCTAACGAGCTTGATCTTTCTATATTTATAGTCCTTGTACATCATTTCTTTTAAAGGACTTTACAAAGCTGTTATGCTTATGTAGGATCAACCTAAAATATTTGATCAATTCATTCTAAGTCTTTGTACATATATTTCTATTATCTATCAAAGGATTTTACAGCTTTTCTTAATGCAAGCATACTTGCATATTATTCATTCTTATATATATCATAATCAAATCATATATAAATAGGAATAGCATTCACATGTTTATTCCTGACAAAGACTTATAAACAGTGGAGGTAACAAAGGTTTCTCCTAACGGAGTTTCAACCAATAAGTCAAAGTCTAACTTCTCTGGGGTCAAATTTAAACGTTGAGCACAAGCAAGAGAGATAAAAGAATGGGTAGAACCGATATCTAATAAGGTATAGACTTCACAAGAATTTATAATTAACTAACCCGTGCTAACTTCATTCTAGTTACTAGCTTTTTGAAAAATCACGAAAAACGCTCTTCTTGAAACCACCGACTTTGTTTTCTCTGTATCCGCCTTTGGTGCCACCGTCCCAGCTGGACTTGATTATACACAACTATCACATATCACAAAACAAGGGTTAATTGACATATCACATATTATCCCTATACTCTGACCGACTAATTAAATACCAATAAACTTAGGTAGGTCATTCTAGCAAAGGAATTCCCCGTCTCTCCCCTCCTAGTTCTTGTCTCACATCTCAGCCAGGGATCATATCCCTAAGCTTTGATACCAAATGTGACGCCCCCAAAACAGGTATACATCACCCATCTTGAGTCGCCAAATACATGGTACATAAATCAAATACAACTTAATTATACAACTGTCATGCAAGATACGACAAAACGTAGCTGAGAGTTTTAATCAAGAATATTGCCTTCTAGAAAATATCCACTATCCATGGAGTCCTCATAGACAGTATATAAACTCAAATTCAGTCCTCATTACATTTGTTATCACACTATTTAACAGAATAGTGAGGACTACTAATGCTATCATCTGGACTGTCACTCCATTTCCAGACTCATCCCAGCTATATTCTCATTTCCTGAAGAGAACAGTGAAAGAAAGGGTGAGCTCAACTAGCCCAGTAAGAAATATTATGACTAACATAATATAAAATAAATTATCATTAGTCTTCAACAATATTAAACTGATAAAATACAATAGACATCAAGTTTAACTGCAGCGGAATAAGCAATCCATTAGAAGAGTCAAGTAGAGCATGATATCTACTAACTTCTATCATTTAAAAATGTTTTCATCAATTTTTATCATTGAGATTTGACAATAAATAAACCACATCATCGAATCATCCCCCTTTACGGGCCAAGGATATTCATTAAATCATCAATGGTCATGACTATACCGAATAATCCCTGGTCATAATCATACCAAAAACTGTCCATCAATGCATTACAGGCCACTGAGGATTTTTACCACATCATTCGTCACATTACGGTCCTGATTACACCGAATAATCCCTGGTCATAATCACACCAAGTCCATCTATGCACGTAAGCCAAAGATGACTTTCATCACAATATAAGCATGAGAATGATGACAATGATATAAGCATTAATCAAATGAAAACAAGGATAACTATTAAAAACTTTAAATTTATCCAAATATTATCAATCACTTAATAAACTCATAATCTAATATTATTAATATTATAACAATATTTCAATCACTTCTTAAACTTATAAACAATTTATTTCAATTGTTTACACTTTACCAAATAATACATTTAATCATTCAAAAATGCCATACTCATAAGATTTCATCACCAATGATCAAATCCCTAATCAAAAATCTGCATATACCCTATATAGGATTCCCAAGCCATAAAATCCTATTTTCTAATTTTTTTACTTGACATAACATATTTAATTCATTTACTCATAACTAGTTCATTTTCATGAAAAATACCAAATCAATCCCAAAAATATTTCTTTTCTGGGATTTAGCAGAATATAGTCCCATATATTTAACATATATTTTTCTCAGAATTTTTAAAATTCATTTACTATTTTCATATGGCTAAAGCTATAGAATATTTAGACATTTATCATAAATTGTACTTTTTGTCCAAAATTCCGAAATTTATAGGGTATACTCTGTTATATACATGTACTCCCAATAAAAATTTTACCAATTTTGGAGTTAACCACAAGGAGTTATAAGGGTTTACTTTTAAAATAGTATTTTCCTATAAAATTCATAACTCTTAATCTATACATCCAAAAATTGCCATTTTTGGACACAATCTAGAAAACTCATCAAATTATCATTTCAAATTTTTCCAGAATTTTTGAGGGTCAAAAAAATTACAAAACTACCCCTGGCAGAAACCCCTTTTGAATGAAAATACTATTCATATGAATACAAATGATCATTCACCATGCATGCAGTAATCCACATAGGCAAGGTTATTCCAATGAGAATAATAAAAATGGAATAATGAAGAATTCACCATACATACCAGAGTCCGCGTGACATGAGTTATTCCAACATAATAATAAAGAATTGAATAATGAAGAATTTCACCATGCATGCGATGTAGGCCGCACGCATGAGTTATTCCAATGAGAATAATAAATAACGGAACCGGTCAGTCGCGTAATTACATGCAGATAGGATATTCCAACGAGAATAATAAAGAATGGAACCGTGTCATGCGTAATCGCATGCAGATGAGGATATTCCAATAGAATAATAAAGAATGGAATAACAGAAGAATTTCACCATATATACGGTAGTCCGCGTATACAAGTTATTCCAACAGAATAATAAGGAATGGAATAACAATATCTCTCTTCATGAATACGAAAGAAATAATACCCCTTACTACAATAATAATATCCCTTATGTAAGACCCCAAATTATTAATAAATGAAATTTATTTTCCTCTATTTATTATTTTGAAATAGTAAGGGTTGATTTGATTAATGTGGATAGTTATGGGTAAAATATGCAAATATTTCGAATAAGCAAGTGGTTATAAAATATTCATTATCGTCGGGGAATATTCGTTTGGTCGTGGAATATTCGTCTTGTCGGGGAATATTAAATGCAATGTAGCTGTGATCTTTTTGTGGGCCCCATAACAAAAGCGATTGGATGAAGAAAACGACAAATATAAGTTGTTTATAAATAACGGCGTAGTTGTTACCATTAATATTGTTGGAATACCCGGTTGGTTAAAACACACTAATCTGCGTTGTTGAGCAAGAATAACACCTGGGTATTGCACCAATTATTGATTCTTACGTGAAGGCACTACTCAATAATTGTTACTGTAATTCTTTATTCGATATTTTATTTTATTGATTCAATAATTGTTGCGTTGATATTTTATATTGTTGTTGTTTCAATAATTGTCATTACACACGTATTTTTATTATCGAAGCAATAATTCATATTATCCGAATAATATTATTAGATAACATTATTGGAAATGTCTAGAAAGTTCATCTAAGGAGAGGTTTGGTCACCTAATTGCGCCGCCAAGAAGAAGAAATTCTTATTGGAAAGCCCCCTCTTCGGAAGGCGCTGGTTGTCAATATTGTGATTACGTAATATTATTTGTGAATAATTAATTATTGATTCATATGATGAGGAAAATATTGATTTTATGTGGATATAGATGGAGAAAAATTTTAAAATGACAATTGTTGAAAATTAATATTTTATCTTTTTACGATAAAATAATTCATTTAAATATATTATTTTAATAATATATTAACTTGTGATATTTTATAATGAATGTGGGATATATGAGTATATGAGGAGGAAGAGTATTTTTGTGGCATTAAATGATTAACACATGTTTTGTGTGTCGGTGGACCCCATTTATCGATTGAAATTTGATTATAGCACATGTAAAATCGCTTGGTTTGTGGATTTCGGTCAATTTCTGTTTGGAATTTGGAAAAAATTTCTTCTAGAAAGTTGTAGAGAATTGAATTTCCTATAAAAAGTCGCGAGATTTGAATTTTCTGATAAAAGGGCTATTTATTATGAATTATTAAAGTTTCGGAGTTCCGAAATAATTGATTTTTGGGAGTTTTAATTAATTATTTTGAGAAAAACGTTTTTGGTGAGTTTGTGAACCTCATTTAACATGTGCTATGGCTGAAATCAGATTTCAAAGGTGGGCTAAGGAATTTTATTTATAAATAATATTATTATATTCAATTTTCTACTTTGGTGTTCTAAGCATTTTCCTATAAATAGGGAGCTTAGGTTAGAATTGAAAATCACACCAAAAACTGAAGTTTTCTCTCTCTATATTAACGAGCGTATTCTTGTGAGTATACTTTGAGTGTTGATATACGGTGCAAGTTCAAGTCATAGCCTATATCCAGGTGTTTTAACTAGAAGATCTTGTCTTTCGAGGTAAGGGATGTTATTTTATTCGAAAATGATATTATTTCTTCAATATCATTATCTTAGAAATATTGGTTGGAAATTTTATCAAATTTGGAATTTTTTATGTCGGGGTTACTATTCACGAGTTACTATTCATGAGTTACTATTCATGAGTTACTATTCACGAGTTCTTATTCACGAGTACTTATTACATGAAAGCGTGAAGATGTTTTTTGTGGAATTTCTATCTTTTGGTGTCGAGAGTTACTATTCACGATATCAAGACTATTCACGATATCTGGCACTATTCACGAATACGGCACTATTCATAGAAAAATAAAAATTTTCTTTTTGTCTAAAATATCTATTCTCGGATACTAGCTTTGATTGTATCCATGTTTTGATCATTCTTGAATTTTACACCACTATGATTATTTTGAGGTATTGTTGGACATGGATAAAACAAAGTACGAATCCTTAATCCTTAATCCTTGTCATTTTGTTTCCTTTGGATTCGTTTCTTTTAAAATATTTTCATCATCTTTAGTCTTAAATGATGATATTCTTTGAATATCTTTGGCCGTAGTGCAAAGATGAGCAGTGTTGAGATGAACATAATCGATCGATTAATATCTTTGGCCCGTAGTGCAAAGATGAGCAGTGTTTAGATGAACATGACTAATTGGTGAATCTTTGGCTTTGTAGTGCAAAGATGAATATTTGATTTGAGATGAATATTGATTGATGTTCTGAGGATAAAATATTGATGATGATCGTTAAATTCATAGATTATAGTAGATTTCATTCTCTACGTAACTCTTTTATGAATTATTATTTCCGCTGCGAATATTGATCTGAAACTTGTTGTCTATTGTATTCTATCAGGTTTTTCCTTGTTGAAGACTAACGATAATTTGTTGTACATTATCTTAGTCATAACATTCTTTACTGGGCTAGTTGAGCTCACCCTTTTCCTTGTTGTTCCATTTTTCTTCTCAGGAATCGAGATTATAGCAGGAACTAGTCGGGGTATGGAATGAAGGTTCTAGAGAGAGTTGTTTAGTAGTCCTCACCATTTTTGTAAAATAATGTATCAATAATTATGATGGGGATTTATTTGCGTGTGGATATTGTCTAGATGGAAATATCTCGTATTTAAACTCACGGTTTATATGTTGTAATAATAAAGTTGTAGTTATTTACATGCCATGTATTTTTGGCGACTTCGAGAATGGGTTGGATGGAATGGACCTATTTTGGGGGGCGTCACGGTTGGTATTAGAGCTTAGGGATATGATCTTTGGCGGAGATCGGGGAATAGAACTAGGAGGGAGAGGCGAGTAAATCCTTCGCTAGTGTGTCCTACCTAAGCTTATTTGTTAGTTAGTGGTCATATATATAGGGATATTATGTGATATATTGATTTCCTTAATTAACCCTTGTTTTATGGCGGTGATTTGAGAATGTCATTGAGAATATTAATGATTGGAGTAAATGAGGACCGTGGAGATATCTCATATTTTACCAACGAGGAGAACATGCAACAGTGACAATGTACCTCCGGTGAACAACACCAATGCGAGCGAGATGATGAACGAGGGGATGTTTAGAAGCTTTTTGCAGTTCATGCAAAATCGCACGAGGAGACTCGTGTTCAAAATCTGAGGAGGAAATGATAGCAATTCACGGGTGGTCGCGGCAAGCAGTTCAAAGAGTTGGGACCACTAGAATTTAGGAAAAGCGGATCGATTAAAGCGGAGGCGTGGGTCAAACAAATTACCAAGATATTCGATGTCTTGGGATGCGGAGGAACGAAAGTTCCATTCGCTACTTTTATGTTAAAATAGCGAGGCGATTCTTGGTGGGAATCGTGAAGCGTACTCCATCCACCGCACTTTCAAAGATGTCATGGAGACATTTTAGAAAGCGATTCAATGACAAGTACTTCCACGAAAGTATTAAATATATGAAGGAAGTGGAGTTTATTAGGCGGGAGCGAGAATAACATGGCGGTGTCCCGATCTGGCGAAGTTCAGCGGAGTTATCGAGGTTGCACCTCATTTGGTGGAGAATGAGGAGCGTATGACGCGGATGTTTACGAGAGGTTTGAAACCCGGCATACGTCAAGATCTCATTTCTCATAAATTTTCTCTCTATTCAGGATGTTG
Source organism: Panax quinquefolius (assembly GCA_020205615.1). Taxonomy (NCBI): domain Eukaryota; kingdom Viridiplantae; phylum Streptophyta; class Magnoliopsida; order Apiales; family Araliaceae; genus Panax; species Panax quinquefolius. Next base: position 21,695,706 of record CM035170.1, on the reverse strand, counting down.
TCAGCGAGGCTCGGTTGTTAGAAGCGAGATAACGAGTACGTTTAAGCGAGGGACCATAACTGAGGATCATAGAAGATAGCGGTCATCAAAATAACGATAACCGGTAGGGAAAGAAGAATACGGACAAAGGCGGTAACCACTCTAGTGGTAATCGTGGCCATGAAAATAGAAGAAGCGAGTCTGGGAGGAGATTTTAAAAAGGAGATTCAACAACGACCATGTGAAGATGTCAACGCCTTGAGAGTATGGCCGGTTCCAAGGAGGAGAGAAAGACCACCGGTCGTATATTACAAATGCGGAAAGAGGGACATATCGCCCAAACTACCCACAACGGTTTAAGGTATGCTATAATTGTGGAAAAGAAGGACATATCGCTCGAGATTATGCGATATCGAAACCCGATCCAGTGAGGAATGGTGACTCAAAAGGATGTCCCCGAAAAGTCAAAGTCGGCGATTCACGGAAGGCGTTTGTCGTGACCGGGTCAAAATGCGAGGAACCCGAACGAAGTTAGCACGGGTTAGTTAATTATAAATTCTTACGAAGTTTATACCTTACTAGATCTGGGTTCTACCCATTCTTTTATCTCTCTTGCTTGCGCTCAGCGTTTGAACTTGACTATGGAGAAATTAGACTTTGACCTATTTATGGAGACTCAGTTAGGAGAAACTTTCATTACATCCGTTGTTTAGAAATCTTGTTTGATCCAAGTTGGCACCATCATATTACACCATTGACCTTATTTATTTAAAGATACTTGCTTTTGATGTGATTTTAGGGATTGATTGGTTAACTACTCATCATGCCAAATTGATTGCTTTTGTAAGGTTGTTAGTTTTCATATTCCTAAGCAACTCGTTATTGAATTCAAGCAATCAAACCATTGTAGTCAAACATTTTCATATCAAGCCATGAAGTCATTCGTTTATTATGGATGTCAAGTTTTCTTAGTACATGTTATGGATTTGAATAAAGACACGTCGATTTGAATAATATTCTTGTTGTTATTGTTTTTTCTGATGTATTTCTGAAGAATTTCTTGGTTTACTCCCCAAAGCTTCGATATTAAATTTTGTATCGAATTTGAACCCAGACAAAACTCATTTCTAAAATCTCATATCGAATGGCTCTATTGAACTTGAGGAGTTAAAAATTCAACTATAGAATTTGGTACTGAGCCTTTATCCGGTGACTTCCTTTGTGGAATGCAAAGCCGACTCTCGTAGGGGACACCATATTAGATGCGATAGTAAAGCGATAGGTGTCATTGTAACGTCTTATCAAGGTTGGGATATGAGTCACGATTGTGAACAACCTAAGTCGAGTAATCGAAATACGTAGCTTTCTAGGCTTAGTTGGTTATTATCGGAGATTCGTTGAAGGATATTCTCGAATCGCTATTCCATTATAGCGGTGACTCGTAGAGATACAAAATTGAATGGAGCAAGGAATGTGGGAAGAGCTTGAAGAACTCGAGAGGAGACTCATTTTTACGTGTTACGACCATGCCATCCTGGAAAAGCGAACGTGGTAGCTGACGTGTTGAGTAGAAGATCGTATACAAGTACGAGTACGATATTGTCAAAGACTCATTTCGTATAATTTACAAATAATAGAGATGGAGATGAAAACTCTAGGTACCCACGTGATGATATATGAGTATAATCGACTTTAATCGATAAAGTTAAAGGCAATTCAAGCTACACACCGGAGCTGATGAATTTGAAGAAGGAGGTGCAAGAAGTTGTTATTTCAAAAGCGAGAATCGGTGAGGTGAGGAAAGCTCAAACCTTCGATTTATTAATCCTTTTGAAATTCTCGATCGAATAGGAGGCGTGGCCTATAAACTCGTTTTACCGCCAAGTATGGACGCGTGTTCATAACGTTTTTCACGTATCGATGTTACGTAAATATGTGGACGACCGAACTACGTCATTGAGTTAGAAGCTCGGACGAGATAGCCAGAAGACTTAACGTCACGAGGAGGTACTGTCCAAGATCTTGTAGAGGAAAGAACATGTCCTATGTCCGGGGTTATACCACAAGTTAAAGTTTTGTGGAGAAACTATCTATTGAGGAAATGACACTGGGAGTTGGAAGCGAAATGAAAGCAAGGTATTCTCATCTTTTGAAACACACCGGTCGTCACGTCAATTTCGAGGACGAAATTTCATAAGGAGGGAGGTTGTAAGACCCAAATTATTAATAAATGAAATTTATTTTCCTCTATTTATTATTTTGAAATAGTAAGGGTTGATTTGATTAATGTGGATAGTTATGGGTAAAAATATGCAAATATTTGAATAAGCAAGTGGTTATAAAATATTCATTATCGCCGAGGAATATTCGTTTGGTCGTGGAATATTAAATGCTGTCGAGGAATATTAAATGCGACGGCGCTTGATCTTTTTTGTGGGCCCCATAACTAAAAAGCGATTGGATGAAGAAAGCGACAAATATAAGTTGTTTATAAATAACGGCGTGGTTATTCTGATTATCTTGTTGGAATAACCCGGTGGTTAAAACACACTAATCTGGCGTTGTTGAGCAAGTAGTACACGGTATTGCACCAATTATTGATTCTTACGTAAGAAGGCACTACTCAATAATTGTTACGATAATTCTTATTCGAGTATTTTATTTTATTGATTCAATAATTGTTGCGTTGATATTTTATATTGCTGTTGTTTCAATAATTGTCATTACACGCATTTTTTATTATCGAAGCAATAATTCATATTATCTGAATAATATTATTAGATAACATTATTGGCAATGTCTAGAAAGTTACATCTAAGGAGAGGTTTGGTCACCTAATTGCGCGGTAAGAAGAAGAAATTCTTATGGAAAGCCCCTCTTTCTGAAGCTGCACGGTTGTCAATATTGTGATTACGTAATATTATTTGTGAATAATTAATTATTGATTCATATGATGAAGAAAATATTGATTTTATGTGGATATAGATGGAGAAAAATTTTAAAATGACAATTGTTGAAAATTAATATTTTATCTTTTACGATAAAATAATTCATTTAAATATATTATTTTAATAATATATTAGCGGTGATATTTTTATAATGAATGTGGGATATATGAGTATATGAGGAGGAAGAGTATTTTTGTGGCATTAAATGATTAACACATGTTTTTGTGTGTCGGTGGACCCCATTTATCGATTTGAAATTTGATTATAAGCATGTAAAATCGTCTGTTTGTGGATTTCGGTCAATTTCTATTTGGAATTTGGGAAAACTTTCTTCTGCAAAGTTGTAGAGAATTGAATTTCCTATAAAAAGTCGCGAGATTCGAATTTTCTGATAAAAGGGCTATTTATTATTAATTATTGAATTTTTGGAGTTCCGAAAAAATTGATTTTTGGGAGTTTTAATTAATTATTTTGAGAAAAACGTTTTTGGTGAGTTTGTGAACCTCATTTAACATGTGCTATGGCTGAAATCAGATTTCAAAGTTGGGCTAAGGAATTTTGTTTATAAATAATATTATTATATTCAATTTCTGCTTTGGTGTTCTAAGCATTTTCCTATAAATAGGGAGCTTAGGTTAGAATTGAAAATCACACCAAAAGCTGAAATTTTCTCTCTCTATATTATCGGCGTATTCTTTGTGAGTATACTTTGAGTGTTGATATACGATTGCAAGTTCAAGTCATAGCCTATATCCAAATTGTTTCAACTAAATCTTGTCTTTCGAGGTAAGGGATGTTATTTTATTCGAAAATGATATTATTTCTTCAATATCATTATGCCGAAATATTGGTTGGAAATTTTTATCAAATTTAGAACTTTTTCATGTCGGGGTTACTATTCACGAGTTACTATTCATGAGTTACTATTCATGAGTTACTATTCTACAGTACTATTCATGAAGCGTGAAGATGTTTTTTGTGGAATTTCTATCTTTTGGTGTAGAGAGTTATTATTCACGATTATACGGCACTATTCACGAATCTGGCACTATTATTAGAAAAATAAAAATTTTCTTTTAAATCTAAAATATCTATTCGGATACTAGCTTTGATTGTATCCATGTTTTGATCATTCTTGAATTTTACACCACTATGATTATTTTGAGGTATTGTTGGACATGGATAAAACAAAGTACGAATCCTTAATCCTTAATCCTTGTCATTTTGTTTCCTTTGGATTCGTTTCTTTAAAAATATTTTCATCATCCTCGGTCTTAAATGATGATATTATGAATATCTTTGGCTGTAGTAGTGCAAAGATGAGCAGTGTTGAGATGAACACGTAATGATCGATTAATATCTTTGGCCGTAGTGCAAAGATGAGCAGTGTTTAGATGAACATGATTAATTTGGTGAATATCTTTGGCTCAGTGCAAAGATGAATATTTGATTTGAGATGAATATTGATTGATGTTACTGAGGATAAAATATTGATGATGGATCATTAAATTCATAGATTATAGTAGATTTCATTCTCTACGTAACTCTTTTATGAATTATTATTTCCATCTGCGAATATTGATCCGAAAGTTGTTGTCTATTGTATTCTATCGATTTTTCCTCTTGAAGACTAACGATAATTTGTTGTACATTATCTTAGTCATAACATTCTTTTCTTGGGCTAGTTGAGCTCACCCTTTTCCTTGTTGTTCCATTTTTCTTCTCGAGGCGAGATTATAGCGAGAACTAGTCGGGGGTATGGAATGAAGGTTCTAGAGAGAGTTGTTTAGTAGTCCTCACCATTTTGTAAAATAATGTATCAATAATTATGATGGGGATTTATTTGCGTGTGGATATTGTGCAGATGGCAATATCGTATTTAAACTCACGCTTTATATGTTGTAATAATAAAGTTGTAGTTATTTCTGTACCATGTATTTGGCGACTCAGAATGGGTTGGATGGAATGAACCTATTTTGGGGGCGTCACACCTTACCTCAAAAGAAGACTAGATACTGGAATAGTGAAATAGCAGATTTCTCTTCTTTTTTCTCTCTATAATTTCTCTCTATAATAAATGCTCTATAGCTTTAGTGAATTGGTGAGAAATAAAGGAAAAATGAGCTTCTATTTATAGGAAAATATAGTTTTGATAATTGTACGTTTTGGGGCTCGAAATATTACAGTAAAATACCTCCAACTTTTCTTTCCTTTTTAATTTAGTCCTGCAAGTATTATCAAACTTGCACCACCTCCCCTAATAGTAAATAATGTGAATCAATAGTTCAATAATGTGAATCAATAGTTATAATCATGTGAAAATACGAATTACAGTATAGTACCTCCATCTATACCTCTATTTTTAACTTAGTCATGCAAGTATTATTAATCTTGCACCAACTCCCCTAATAGTACGAGAATGTGATTCAATAATACACATGTGAACAAATAGTTATATAAACATGTGAATTAGTAGCAATTAGTTGCTCATTTATCCGATAAATTACCCGATTTATCAATATAACCCCCAGACATCAATTATCATCGGGATAGATGTCGATTTCCATTAACACAAATTCATCTTTATTCAACACGAACTTATTCATCATTAATATTATAACTCACAATATTTAACAACCAAGTCATTCCCATGAAAGAGGGGGCTTTCCGATAAGGATTTCTCCTTATTGGCGCGCAATATTAGGTGACCAAACCTCTCCTTGACAGAACTTCTAGACATTGTAAATATTGCAATTTAATAATATGAATAACTTTGTCGTCTCAATTATTGATTTAATAATATATCATATAATGCAGATGATACTGTGACAACAATTGAATCAATAATATGAGAGATATGATGCAGCAATTACTGTAGCAATAATTGAGTATAACTGAGTGACTTCTTACGTAAGCATCAATAATCAATACCGTGTGCTACTATGCAACCACGCGTATTACTGTACTTTTACTACCGAGTAGTTCAACAGTTTTAACGGTAATACTTTCATCATTATTTTTAATAAAAGATAATTATGTCGTTTTCTTACTACGACAATACTTCTGTTGTGGGGTCCACCAATGATTGTGTCGCCCACCAATGATTGTGTCGTCGTACAAATATTCTCTGTTAAAACGAATATTTTCCAGCTAATCGAATATTATATAACAACTTACTTACTTTGCAAAATTTATAAATATTACCCACAACTATAACATTATATCAAATCCACACTATAATATTAAAAAAAATATTTTGAGAAATTTAAATCTTTATTCATAAAATTTGGGGTCTCACATCAATTAGTCGTATACTTGACTTACGCATTTGTTTACTTAATTTTACTTCTCAGGGTTCACGTTCTTGCAATCAAAGTTTACACAACCTACTTTCTTTACCGGTTTACGGCTTCATGACATACGAAGATGTCTTACTCATACGATTATCATCTTTGATGATTTACATTCTTATCTTCTCACCAGTACAAAACAGTAAATAGACAACACTTAAACAACAACGTTTTTATAAAAAACGTTGTGGTATTTTTTTTCACAACATTTTTTAACAAAACGTTGTAGATATATATGAAAAAATGTTATCTATTTATAAAGGCAATTTTTAATTTTAAATAGATAACGTTTTTAAAAAAATGTTATTTATGTCAAAAACACGAAGCTTAAAATAAATCGCGCGGAAGTTAATTTATCTATTGCTATTGCTGGTCTGGCTTATTAGTAACATATCTTGCAGACACTGGGGATTTATAAAACCCTTTAGAAATCCCTCCTTATTCTCTCACGCTCTTGTTCAAACTCATCACTCTCTCAAACTTCAACTGCGACAATCGATCGTCCCTTCTCAGGTAACTTTCTCTCTCTCTTCGCTCCTTTTATGATTTCATGCACTTAAGTTTTTTGTAGTCATCATATACAAAACCCTAGTTTCATTCATATCTACATTCATTTCACAAAACTTGTTAAACCCTAATCAGAGGACGAAAAAATGGAATGGAACCAACAAACACTTTAATTTCTTTCCCAATGCTTCCTCGATACTCTATCTCCTCTCCCTGAACTTCACCGCCGTGCAGAATCCAGCCTCTTTGACGTCGCCGATACCCCAAACTATGGTCTAGCTGTGCTCCGCCTCCAGGCTGAGCCAGCCGTTGACGAGGCGATCCGTTAAGCCGCGACTGTTAACTTCAAAAACCTAAAGTGAATCCCGGTGGGTCGCAGTATTCAGTTTGTACGTTTGACTATTGAGTTTGTAATTTTGGCATTATTCAGATTCTAGTATGTATTATTCTTATTCCCCAAGATCACAAATAGGGTGCTAGGTTTTTTATTTTGTAGAAATGATGGTATTCTGATTTGAGTATGTATATCAAATTTCCCTGGCTGGATTAGGATTTTGATCATATTTACTGGATTTAGTTTCATTATTTTGTAATTTCGTTGGTATTGTTGTTGGATCTGGTTGTTGATGATATGGAGTTAATTAAAGGCATAAATAAATTTTACCCCTCTGAATTTAAAGTCTCACATTATAGGAAAAACAACATTTGTGAAGAGACATCTTACCAGAGAATTGGAGAAGAAATATGAACGTAAGTCTGATACAAATATTCCTCTCTTTTTGTTTTTAATTATTTTATATTTATTTTATGTTTACTAGTTAATATTCCGTGGGAGTGATGTATTATTATAGCTGATAATGTTGTTTCTTTATTTTGTATAGCAACCATTGGTGTGGAAGTTCATCCATTGGATTTCTTTACGAACTGTGGAAAAATTCGATTTTACTACTGGGACACAGCTGGGCAAGAGAATTTCGGTGGGCTTAGGGATGGGTACTAGTAAGTGAATTTATTTTGCTAATGAATTTTTGGTTTAACTAGTAAAAATGCCTTTCATGCTCCTTTAAATTTGTTAATTCCAACAATCAGTTTGTTGTTTTGGGCTTGAATGATTATTAGCTAGATTTTAAACTATTCTTGTTTCCGTTGGTGTTTAAAAAGTCGTGTTATCTATTCCATGTATCAATTTGCACTCGACATGTCTTGTTGAATATGCACCCAACAAATGTTTTATTTTATGCCTTGCTCGCATTCCATGTTAAGGGAAGTGTTAAAACATTTAGACTATCATTTAATCCTTGAATTTGGGTTTACATCGATCAAATGGTTAGAGTTACTGCCTAATCCGTAGAGTAAGTATGATTCTGGATCCTGAATTACAGTTGCACTAGAATTGTACTCTACTGTTAATTATATCTAAAAATTCAAGTACATTACTACTAATATGTCTGTTCTATATATCAGTTCCATAGAAATTGTCACAAGTAGATAGAACTACTGAGGTTTAATTCTCTTTCTTTATTTTGTTATGATAGTAATTGTTTCTCATTTATGCTTTAGTAATTGCTCACCCTCTGCCGATTCCTTTTGTCAAGGTACTGCTAAGCCTGTTAAATCCAGTGTGCCTTTCGGCTCTTATATAACATATCACATTTTAATTGAATGAAAGATTTATTCTTTGAGAAGGTGTCAAATTCCTAGTGGTTTTATGTATGCCAAAGTACAAATTTCTTTATCCTATTTTCCTGGAGTAGAATGTTGAGCCTGTATGCATGCCTAGAGTTACACACCTAGTTAACATACTAGTTGACGTTTCTATATAAAATATCAGGCATGTCTTTTTTATACGCATGCGTATATTTAAATTGGAACATTTTATCTGTGGAATATTCTCTCTTTTTTCTTATTTTGATCAAGAAACGAGATGCTAAATTTACTTGCTCCGTGCAGCATTCATGATTTTCTGTGGGTATATTGTTATATATGGTGTCTTGAAGCTTGGTAGTGTAGGTGTTATTTCTAGCATTGGAGCTGTGGTTGCCTCCCATATCTTGTATGCAATGCGCAAAATACTTAATCCGACCCTTATTAATAGTCAAGTGAATAAAAGATCACCTATCTTCAAAACAGCAGCAGTCTATGGAGTCTTTCTTGGAAACATTAGCCAATCTCTGGTATCAGGTAAAGAGCTAGTACTTTATGCTCAACGTAAGCTTCTATTTCCATATAATATGGTTGCCTTGGTTTTGAACCAGATCATTCATTCATAACTCCATTTACCTCTTATATGCTTCTATTTGTTTAAGGCATGATCAAATTTCTGTTTCAAATTCAATTTCATTTACGTCTTATATGCTTAAAGTACATACACAATTATATGAGTTCAAATATTATTTCATTGTGCAGTCTGTTGAAGGAATGAAAGTCATGTGCCATGAATTATTCAATACAATTATTTTTGCAGTGTCACAATGGACACACACTCTGTTCTACATGTAAAGCATTAGAGAAGGTGGCTGAATCACTAGAGTTATCTTGCAAGTATTGCTCCCTTGGATGCCCAAAGATCTTTCCTTACTGCAGCAAGTTAAAACATGAAGCTTTATGTAACTTCAGACCATACAGCTGCCCATATGCTGGATCGGAGTGCTCAGTTGTTGGGGATATTCCACAGTTAATTGCACATTTAAGGGATGATCACAAGGTAGATATGAACTCTGGATGCACATTCAATCATCGTTATGTCAAATTGAATCCGCATGAAGTAGAAAATTCTACCTGGATTGTAGTAATGTTCATGTGTAATAACACTAAAGTGTAATATTCTTTCATTTTCTCAAAGATTTTGATTGTTACAAAGTATCTCATAATTTCTTATGTTGGTAACGCTTTAATGAGCCTATAATGTTGTGATACATGTTTTCTCTGACAACATGGGAAAGAAATCCGAACCCAGCATAACAAAGTGCAAGGAGACCGAAAACTGGACCAAGATTTCATTTAAGCCAAACTTGGAAAAATTTAAAATGACTCATCTAGAAGATGATGTTGTTGCCCTGATGAAGAAGCGAGTGATTGACATAGCAGGATGCCTTGGAAAGACTATGAAGGTGGAACTAAATGGCCAAAGAGCTCCAGTAAAGTCATTTGTGGACTACATTGATCTATATTTGAAGTATGCCTCCAAGAATAGACCAGAATCAGAACCCCTCCCAAGGTTCTCTCTATGACCCTCCTTAACGATGATATGTTATTCTGTTAGTAATAGTTAGATTGCTAATCTGATTCAATCATATACAGAATTTATAAAAAAGTGAACGAGAGATGAGAGATTTGTGTCAGTCTGAGTGAAGGACAATTTCAACAGGTACAACATACATGAACGAATAACTGTATAAGGATTAATATTTAAGCATTTAGACAAACTATTATTTATTTTAGCAACTTACTTGGGGAACTTTTTGTTGATCTACCAGGTCAGTTTTGTGAATTCCATTGCGACAATCAAGGGTGGGACTCATGTCGATTACATTACTAACCATATCACAACTCATATTATGCACAATATAAAAGACAACCTAAGTGGGGCCACCTAAAAGGTATGCACAAGGCCATAGAGCTTTGCGAAGAAGCACTAGTGGCAACAGATGATGATGATGATATTTTCTAGGGAACTAAAATTTTTGAATGTGCTAAGTCATTGACAGTTGCTTGATTATGTTTTGTTTAGAGCAATAAAAGTGGCAAAGTTATGTCTATTTTATTTAAGTATTTGTTTTGTGAGTAATATATAATTTCGTAGTTGTATGACATTTCTTATTAATTAATTAATATATTTTCAAGTTATTGAAACTAGCTTTGTTTTATTGTTTGATTTCTTAATTATTTTAAAAATTGTATAAAGTAGTCTAAATAGATGAAACTTTATAAATGTTGTATAAATGAGTCTAAACGTTGTCTGATGTACCAAACCACAACATTTTAAGCCAGAAAACGTTGTGGAATCATATCATCTACAACGTTTTAAAGCATCCAAGAATTTATGGAAAACAAATATACAACGTTTTTTAAGAAAAAAATATTGTGTGATGTGTCAAACTACAACGTTTTAAAAACGTTGTATAAAGGTGTCAAATAGATGATACCCTTAACAACGACGTTTCTGTAAGACCTTCTACAACGTTTTTAATGCGTTATATATTTACAGTTTTGTAGTAGTGTCTTCTTATAACATTTCTAGGACTCAGTACACATCGCGTCTCTACTAGTAGTCCATATGGTACTCTGAGTGATTTTTCACAAACAACCAATAAACAAGTTCCCGACTCATCTACACTGTCGTTCACAGTGAGTTAGATCAGTTGCCAGTTTCGTATATACCTCCGCTCTCTGAAAGAATTGTTTAGCCCAGCTCCCATATGTCAACCATTAAAGATTACGATTGTACCACGACCTAAACTTTATCTTAACTTATCCAAACCATTAAACTATAATGTTCGTTAAGTCAATTTCTTATTCCTTATGGCTTTTTGGCAACTAAATGCCATTCCTCAGGATTCATTTCTTATCGTTTAAGTCATACAATCATCTGTATACGTAGAACGATCATTCAACATTAATTCTACGCATTCAAAGCGTTAAGCATTTTACATTACCTTATTCATATCTTACAACGTCCGGTTCGTTCGACTCGTAACGTCTTTCAAGTTATCATTACTAACTCGGCTTCTTTACGTTATACGTTATTGTCTTTAATTTCGTTTCTTCATTCTTCATTACCTTACAGTCAAACCATACACGGAGTGTAGGTTCTGTCAACGTCTAAGGAATTACAATCATAGAGATCCCACACGTTCGTTTTATCGCGACCACGGTCCCTGGATATCGGTTATGTAATCAGCGTTTACATTCGTTGTCTTTTAATCCCGTTCATACCTTACTAAATAATTAAATCACTTGTTTAAGTGTTACAATACGTGAACTAAATGTTCATTATTCTTTCTTACACATCCCCTAGGAATTGAGCAATTAAACTCTCTTCATTGGGCTTCGCTCTGCACCGACGCTGCGGCGCCTGTTCCCTCATTTCCTCTCGTGCTGCGACGCGAGTCTCCAGTACTTTCTTCCTTGTTCTGGCGCTTCGGCGCCAAATCCCTCTCTATCTCTCGCGCTCCGGCGCCACTCAGCAGTATCTGATGGCCCAACTTGGCGCTATGGCGCCGCCTCCCAAGGCTTAGTTGGCGCTGCGGCGCCAAGCATGAAACTTTGAAATTTTTCTAATTCTTTGAACTGGTTTGAGACGCTTACTTTGAAATCTCATAACTTTTTCGTTATAACTCGGAACGAGTTCATTCCAAAGCCATTATCTTCCTTATCTTACGTACTTCCTTACGTAGCTAAACAGATGAAAAGTACATAACAATACTTTTCGTCGTTTTTATTTTGTCCGATTTCTGTACGTTTTTCGAGACACTTTTATCGGCTTACTTAACTTTTCACGATATATTATCGTCAAATCTTTCGATGAAATGTCATTTCAACATAACGAACTCTCGAAAAGGCTTAGGTTATTCAAACCCTAACCCTTAAGTTTCGTCGGGTGAATAGTTCTTATTTTGTCTTTTTCCCCGGAAATATTATTGTTCCCGGAAAAATTTTACTTTCGTCTTGAAAATTCTTATTCATTAAGTCTAGCTTGTAGCCAGAATCCTCCCGTATTATAATCATCATAGGTTATAGAAAGATTATTAAACACATAACACATAATATTATTAATAAAAATTCATTTTATTAATAACTAATTCTTTAAACTTAAATCCTGGACAATCCGATTTTCCTCGGGTTGTCACACTTCCCTCGTTATAAAAATTCCGTCCTCAGAATTTCTTAAAACCACACCCATACCCGGGTCCTCACATTCTCCCCTTCTTCACAGAATTCCGTTCTCGAAATTTTAGCTTACTCTTCTTCCCAACTTCTTTTCAAAGAAGTTCTTATCTTTCAGACATTCCCTAACCTTCATAACTTATCAAGAATCATAAAGTAGAATGCATAATGAGGAACATAAAAATTCTTTTAAAACATTTCATACTTTTGCTGAGGGGTCAAATCGACCATGAACTCTTACTAGGTTTAACAACATTTCGTCGTAAACCCTTCTTTCACGGTCAGTTTACAATCACCAAGAAGGTAAACTACCTCTTCCATACGTAGGTTGTGACGCCCCCAAAATAGGTATACATCACCCATTCTGAGTCACCAAATACATGGTACAAAAACAAATACAACCTCAGTAATACAATTGTCGTGCAAAATAAGACAACACATATACTGTGAGTTTGAATACAAATATTGTCTAATAGACAGTATACAAACTCAAAAGGAGTCCTCATTACAATTATTGATACACTATTTTACAAAATAGTGAGGACTACTAAAACAACTATCGTGAACCATCACTCCATACCCTGGTTAGTTCCTGCTATGTTCTCACCTCCTGAGAAGAAAAATGGAAAAAAGAAAAGAAAATGGTGAACTCAACTAGCCCAGTAAAAAATATTGTAAGACCCCGAATTTTATGAAATAAAAGTATTCAATTTTTCTTATAATTACTATTCAGTAAATGGTTAAATTAATAAAAAATAAAGTTAAGGGTGCTATGTGCAAATTTTTCAAAATAAGCAAGTGGTTATAAAATACTTATTATTGTCGGGGAATATTCGTACGACGGCGCAGCCATTTGTGGGCCCCATAACAGAATAACTGTCGGATGAAGAAAATGACAAATTTGAGTTTTTACAAATAACGACGTAGTTGTTATCGTTAACACTGTTGGAATACCCGGTGGTTAAAATACGATGTCTGGCGTGGTTGCACAAGAATAACTGCGGTATTTACTGATATTTTGAATTATTGATTCTTACGTGAAGGCACTACTCAATAATTGTTACTGATTAATTCTTTATTCGATATTTTATTTTATTGATTCAATAATTCTTTGCGTTGATAGGTTATATTATTGTTGTTTCAATAATTATCACTGCACAGTATTTTCCATTATCAAATCAATAATTCATATTATTTGAATAATATTATTAGATAACATTATTGGCAATATCTAGAAAGTTCTGTCAATGAGAGATTTGGTCATTTAATTGCGCACTAGTAAGGAGAAATCCTTATTGGAAAGCCCCCTCTTTCCTGGGAACGGCCTGGTTGTGATAATTGTGATTCTGTAATATTATTTGTGAATAATTAATTATTGATTTATATGATAAGGATATATTTATTTTATGTGGATATAATTGAAGGAATTAATGTTGAGGTGTTTTTGTCGGAATGAATGTATTAAAAATTAAATCACTGTTCTTGAGATATATTGCGGTAGTTATAATTTTTAATCTGACCGTTGGATCGTTGTGATTTTTGGATATGTTATACATATATAAGTTGAGTATATGTCCAAATATTTTGAACCGTTAAAAATGAACGTATAATTTGTTATGAATTTTAAGAGGTGACTGATTCGGAAATTAGGTTTATAAATGATTTTGGTGGAAAATTCTAGAATTGAGTGGGCCCCACTTGTGGTTGGTGAAGAAATATGCTAAATTTTATTTCAAATGTGGTGGGTGGCAATAGTAGCGAAGTAAAGCCATCGTGTGCTTGGTGTCAAGTCTGCCTCGGCGTGCTAACATTTTCCTATAAATTGAGGGCTAAGTTAGAATTGAAAAATCACACCAGAAACATAAGCTTTCTTTCTCTCTCTCTATATATTAACGAGCGTATTTTGTGAGTATTTAGATAATTTGTGAGTTTCTATTTATCAGTGCAAGTTTCCTTGACCTTATCTAGATATATTCGATCGTAAATAATTGTTATTTTAAGGTAAGGGATTGTAAGGGTTATGTTTTTCAGTTTCGTAATTTTTCTGACATTTAAAAATTCTGGAAAAATTTGAAATGATAATTTGATGAGTTTTCTAGATTGTGTCCAAAAATGGCGATTTTTGGATGTATAGATTAGGAGTTATGAATTTTATGGGAAAAGACTATTTTAAAAGTAAACCCTTATAACTCCTTGTGGTTAACTCTAAAATTGGTAAAATTTTTATTGGGAGTACATGTATATAATAGAAGTATACTCTGTAAATTTCGGAAGTTTTAGACAAAAGTACAATTTATGATAAATGTCTAAATATTAAGCAGATTATGGCCATATATGAAAATAGTAAATGAATTTTAAAAATTAGGAAAAATATATGTTCAATATGGGACTATATTATGCTAAATCCCAGAAAAGAAATATTTTGGGACTGATTTGGTATTTTTCATGAAAATGGACTAGTTATGAGTAAATGAATTAAATATGTTATGTGAAGTAAGAAAATTGGAAAATAGGATTTTATGGCTTGAGAATCCTATATGAGGTATATGCAGATTTTTGATGAGGGTTTTGGTTATTGGTGATGAAATCTTATGAGTTTGGCATTTTAGGATGACTAAATGCATTATTTAGTAAAGTGTAAACAATTAAAATAAATTATTTATAAGTTTAAGAAATGTTATTCTTTCAATATCATTATACTGAAATATTGGTATGAATTTTATTGTGGAATTTCTATCTTTTTCATGTCGGGGTTACTATTCATGAGTTACTATTCACGAGTTACTATTCACGAGTTACTATTCACGAGTTACTATTCATGAGTTACTATTCACGGGTACTATTCAAGACAAAATTGGTTTTTTTTCTGACCAAATTATTGTTGATTTATGAATCTTACTCTTGAAATTAAATCCATGTTTTGATCATATTGTTTTTATTATAATATATAACATTTTTATAATTCTGGTGAAGAAATTTCTATTTGACTTGAGTGTAAAGATGGGTAGATTATTTGTAACAACCCGATATTTTCTATATAAATAAATAAGAAATTTTGCGTATAACTTTTTTTTTATTATTTTAAGGATGAGGATTTGTACAAGATAATGTGTATATGTATTTATGTGGTAAATAAAAATATATTTATTGCATAAATGTTTATAAATAGTTGTATTTTAGAATTATTGATTTTTGTAAAGTATATTCTTATAATAATTACTTTTATAGCGAAATGTTTTATTGATTATTTTCTATGAAAATATAATCATATACTATTTAAATAATATATGGAGTGATTTTTAGAATAATTATAATAATTATTTTATTATACAATTTTAAGTACTGATTAATAAGTTAATTATTTTACCTTAATTATTAAGGTTAAATATGGAAGAATAAATCGGATATGGAATCCAAACCCTAATTTTGGATTTTTATCGAGGAATGAGAATAATAATATAATAATATTATATTTGAATTTTCAGTATTTTATTAATATATCTTTGTATATGCATTATAGATAATGGTTGGTCGATTATGTTGTGGCATGTTAAAACAAGTAGTGTTAATTAGTTAAACCTAACTTGAAAATCAAATAGGAGTTTGCAATTGGTAAGAAATTGTGATGCGTGATTTAAGACCATTATTATATTATGCTAATTAGGTAAACCCAAATTATTGTCTAGAAACCCTAATTGTAAATTAGAAACCCCTAATTTCAATTTAAAACCCTAATTGCTAAGATGATAACTCTAATTATTATTTTAATAAATAATTATGTTCATTAAGAAACCCTAATTCATAATTAGAGGAACCCTAATTAGATCAAGAAACCCTAAGTATTTTTAAAACCCTAATTTTCTATTAAAAAACCTAATTTTAATTAGCAAGTTATAATTAAAATTTTATTAAACTTTAAACTTAAATTTTTAAACCCTAGAAATTATTTGGAAAACCTTAAGGTTTAAAATCTATTGATTAAAACCTAGATTCAAGTGGCATGGATAAGAATACCCTTAAAATGTTTTATTAGTTTACTAAAATAGCCTTTTTGGATTTATTTTAATGAAATAGCTTGTAAAGTCACCACCCTAGATTATATCACATGCTCTATATATCATCCAAGCTTATCCTCTTTGACACCTTACAAGTTAAATTTATTGAATCTAAGTCATATAAATAGTTTAGGAGAGAGAAAAAGTGTACATTATGCTCATTTATTCACCAACACTCCATCAAGTCTCTCTCTCTCTCTCAAAGATACGAATTCTCTTAGCATATCAGTCCTTGAATCAAGCCCCACGAATTCCAGAACCAAATCAGTAGCCAAGAATCAAAGATTGCTCATAGAAGGTATAAACCCTAAAATTAAATCTGACTTTTGATCCTATGTTAGATGTTAGTTTTTTGTGTTAAATATGTTGTATGTAGTGTGTAATGATGATCTGGGTTGCTAGATGTTGGATCCATAACATCTAGAGGCTCGAATTTGGTGTTTTTCAAAATTTGGAAATTTTCTTTTATGTCGACTGACAACCATATGTCAAGTCTTCTAAATCTTTGGTTGTTAATGATTTTTGTGTTTTTAATGTTTGATCTTGTAGTATGATATGAGATCTTTGATTTGGCTTGGAATCAAAGTCGGATCATAAAGCGGTTGAAAGTTATTAGTGGTCGAACCACGTTGGCCAGAAGGCATTAACCGAAACGTTTACGGGTAACCCGAGCGTGCCGAGAAAATCTGACTGACATGTTAAATGCGTTTAAATCTTGCTTGTGTTTACGTTTTAGACCACATTATTGTTGTAATGTTGTTATGTCGACATGTAGTCTACATGACCATGCTTCTATAATCATTAGATTCTTCTACGAATCAAAGTAATCGATTAAAGTAGTGTGGACGAATGGCTATGCGGATGAAGTTTACAGGTAACCCGAGAACCTTCATAGCGATTCGGACCACTACTTTGACCGGTCCATATCTGCTTGATGTGATGTTGTTAAACTATTTTTATGACATGGATCGATTGTCTTACATATGGTCTACATACTGAAATTTTCAATCACTAAAACATCAATAGAATTGCAAGTTGTGGAAGCCCAAAATGGACAGGTTGAACTGTTCTTCATTTCTGGGTAACCCAGAAAATGAAGAAAACGACTCGGCAAACTACTTTGTGGGCCTAGATCTGTTGGTTTTATGTTATTTGGCCATGTTTGTTGTTGAATCGTGTGATGCGACATTACTACTACAACCTCTAATCATTTACTTACCCGAAACACTGATAATCGAGAGTAGTAATGCTGAGTCAAACGTCTTTCACTTGTTAAGCTGCTATGAATGTTCTTGAGGGCTTAAGAACACACTAAGGCGTGATTTTGTCGCTAAAGGCTATCTTGACAGTTTTATTTATTTTAATTAATTATTTTACGAAAAATCATTTAAAAATAGTTATTAATTTAGAAAATTATAAAATTATTTTAAAATTATTTTAAATTATAAAAATTAACTTTTAATAATTTAAAATATTTTTCATAAATATTAGTATTTATTTAAATATTATTGATAATTAATTTATTTATTAAATACATTAAATAAATTAATTAAAAATGATTTTATTATATTAAAAATTATTTTAAATGATAATAAGTTATTTAAAAATATTTTAAGTTATAAAATATAACTTTTAATATTCTAAAGCAAATTTCATTAATTATTTAATATTAATGATCATTAAGTTATTTACTAAATGAATTAAATAAAATAATTAAAAATGATTTTATTATATTAAAATCATTTTAAATAATAATAAGGTATTTAAAAATATTTGAAGTTATAAAACTTTTAATATTTAAAGATAAATTTCATTAATTAATTATTATTAATGATATTGAAGTTATTTAATAATTATATTAAATAATTTAGTTTTAAAATGATTTTAATATTATAATAATCATTTTAAATGAAAATAAAGTGTTTAAAGATATTTTAAGTTATAAAATATAACTTTTAATATTTAAAGGATAATTTCATTAATAATTTAATATTAATGATTATTAATTTATTATTAATGATGTTAAATTTATTTAATAATTATATTAAATAAATAGTTTAAAAGCAGTTTTATTAACTTAAAAATCATTTAAAAAGAATACAAATGAATTAAAAATATTTTAAGTTATAATTAATGACTTTTAATATTTTGATAAATAGTACATTAATATTCAAATATTAATGGTAATTATTTAAAAATAATTTTAAAAATCATTTAAGGGTAATATTAATATTTTAAAGGTAGTTTAAGTTATTATAAATAACTTTAATATTTTGAAAATGATTTCATTAATAGTTTAATATTAATTAAATATTAATGATAATAGAATTATTCAATATTTAAATCATTTAATAATGATTAGATGTTTGAAAATTAATGATAAATTATACTAAATGTTTTAAAATTATATTAAGTCATTTAAAATAATATAGTGATACTAAGTTACGAGAATGAGTCTTAGACTTCGATAATTACGAGATAAAGATGTTGGTACAGCAGCGTATGTTTTGAAATTGATATGGACTTATATAATTTAATTAAATATGTGATTATTTGTGATTGATGGTTGTTAAACCTATGTGCGATGTGATTAGGTTATGTGTTGGCGCAATAAGCGGTGTTATGTGTTATAATATGTTATTCTAATCGGTAAAATGATCGATTAATGATAGGTCGTGATATAAAAGATAGAACTAAATTCTGAAGCGTAAGCGTATGAACGAAAAAGATATCTTACCTTTGCATTTCCTTTATCTCTGATGGACATGAGTAAGAAGTTTTGAACTATATTATTATTATGCTATATTATTATCCTTATTGTGATATATTCTATATCCAGATCATTGTTTATCAACATGTTAGTATATGGTAATTGGATATATATTACATTTCGTTAATTTTTGAACATGGTTACATAAGTGTCCCCACTTGGATAATCATTGTATTTAATCACATGTTTATATATATATATATATATATATATATATATATATATATAAAAGCCAAAGCTATTATTTATTGACTAGACATAAATTGAAATATCGTTGAATAAGTTAAAACTTTATTTTTGTATCCAATCAAATTGTTTTGGTTGGATTCGGTCTAAAGTATATGAACATTCAAGGAGCGCCCAAGGTGGAATATGAACATCCCGATCACGTAGAAAACTTTTATCGTTCCCGAGGTGGAGTTACGAGTGAGCGATCATATCGTTCTTGTAATGTAGTATTGATAGAATCGTTTGATTGTCACTATTAAGGCGTTATAGAAGTGATGTACAAAAAACATTTAATTCTTTCATTAAATATATAATTATAATTGTTATTACTTCTTTGGGCACTCAAATGCTCATCCTTGATTAATTTAAATGTTTTCATAAGCGTGATCAACCTTTGAAGGTTCGAGAAAAAATAAGTTGCAGAATATGTTTAATGGTATCTTTGTAATAGTTAGACGTACAAGGCAATGATATATATTATCTCTATCATGTAAGGAATTATAGTAAAGGTTAACGTACTTGGGATTAGACTACGATATATATAAACTAAGTTTGTTATTTATATTATTGTTATTATTATTAGTATTATTCCGTTCATAGAAATGGTATCGTGAAACACCGATTCGGGTTTCAAGTATCCAATTTCGGGGCAGCCACATTATTGGTATGATCGTAACTATGGGTTCTCTTTGGCCGATGAGTGCAAAAGATGAATTGTTGGCCCAAAAGTATGATCACGGTATTGAATTTATAATTAAATATCTTTAGCTTAAGTGCAAAGGTGAATTAATCAACATGGTTATAATTATTGTTTATATAAATTCTAAAATGATTACATATTTCTTTGAGATATTAATACTTTGGCGATGAGTGCAAAGATGATATTCATTGTTGAATATCTTTGCCCATGATTGCAAGATGAATCATAATGAATATCTTTGGCTTGGTATAACCATGATCTTTGATGTTAGGGTAAAGACTTGATAAAAATTATCCGAAGAGAATTTACAATCACAATTATGATTATGAGTTATTTTTTGGACGTAACTGTTGATTGATATCTGAGGATAAACATTGTTGGTGGATTTTTAAATGAAGATTACTTTCCTTATTTGACTCTTCCTTGTAACTATTTGAAATTTTTATCATCTACCATATGTTTCTAAATCTACGATTTATTCTTTGTTGAAGGCTATTGATAATTTATTTATCTTTAGATTAAGCTCAGCAATTCCTTTCTTAATAGTGTAGTTTGGGTTGGCGGGGTAACAAGAGAATAGAATGGTGGTCTCTAGTGTGGAGTTCTCCTAAGCAGGTATAGAAAAGTGTGTTATATTTTATACATCATTTAGTAGTTATATTGGTTGAATCAAATAGGGTGAGGCCGAAAGCGTTGGAAGGTGTTTTTGTGACACCCCAAATCCTCAGCTACTTCTTTATGATTTGTTCACTTAGTCAAAATTATTTCTAACTCCTATAAGATTAAACTTAAATAAAATATCCGAGGTTATCTAACCTTTAATTATTCATCATGGAAAATTAAATAAACCTCATTCTGATCTTAATCAAAGTCCGATAATAAAACTATCAAAACTATTACAAGTCTTCATCATTCATCTTTCCCTTCACTTTTTGCTAGTAGTACTAACCTTCTCAAACCTTAGCATTGCCCAATAAGTTTATGATATGCAAGTGTGAGCAAACAAGGCTCACTTGAAATAAGAATGAATAACTTTATAACATTACTACAATTGCCCGAAATAGGCTCAATGGAAATGAATGATAGATTCTATTAACATTTTAAAACATACTCTTTGAGGGTCTAATGACCACGAATCATATCCGCAGTTATAAGTAATCTTTCAACTTTAACTTTAATAAATATAAGACTATAAGGACTCCACGCGTAGTTTAGGGATCAACCCTTAGTAATATAATGTATTTGTGCAACCATTTCAACGCTAAAAAGCGTAAAACCTCTAATAAAAGAGTTGTTCATCTGTATATTTAGAATCTGAGTCAAAGAAATAAGTATGGTTTGGAATAAGTCCCGAACCATTTGTAATTTAAAGTTTAGATTGATTCTAATAAAGATAAGCTTGTATCGAATAATCGAATCATAATCAATACTGAATTGATGTTTGGCTGATTAACATGAATGCTTGAATAATAATTTAACGGATTATCTAGATTAACAAATATCAAATAATTGGATATTTCTGGAATAATCATATGGAATAAAATTGATATTTGTAATTTAACATCATGCTTTAGGAATAAATAGCATAAACAATTGAATAATCATACTTCAATTTTCTTTGAACAATACTAATAATATTGAGAGATACCGAAGTATGATAAATGAATAGTAATTTGATCACGATACTAGAATATTAAATAGAACAAAATACTAAATCACAGAAGTTACATATTAAAGAAACTTGCTTTCAATAATAAAATATAAGATCTTAAAGACTATCTCTCATGAACGAATAGATATGAGAGCTTTATCGATAATAAACAATCTAACTCTTAAAGTGTAGCATAGCAACTATTGAAATTGAATTCAAAACAATAATACTAACAAAATCAAACTCACGCATAATGAAGTTTTAGAGTTAGAGAACTTTACCCTTTAGCACAAGCTAAACCTTCTGATTTGAATCAATACCTATACATATAATCATACGACATAATTAGTCATTCTGATATTTATATTTATATAAACAAATATATACATCATATAGGTGAAAAAGCCATTCACATAATCAAACTATATTTAATACTAGTTAACACTGAGCGATAACATGCTCATTCATAAAGTTAATACTATGAAATCATCATTCAACATTCCTATTATTAACACATAACATTTATTTTTCAAAATTTGTGTATAAACTAAGCTATCGAACCTTCGCTAACTTCACACATGGGCTGCTTTTTACACGGGGTTACAACATGGTTGTGAATACTTATGACCTTCGAAGATTAATTTGGACGACATTATCAATACTGAAATTTGCTGCGGTTTGAACTCAGAATTTGGCGAAGTTGACTCAAGAACAAGATGTGAACAAAAGCGGAATTGGCCTACAAGCTCCATTCTAATAGACTAATTAACATGTAATACGCATATAGACTTCATATAAACATATTGTGAAGACTTCTACATGATTCAACCATAAAATAACATAAACATCAAATTTACAACACCCAATTTGAATATTTTTTGGCAAAAAACTCCATTTTGACATTTTTATGAAAATCAACCTTTGTGATTTTGTTTTTCAATTAAACAAAAATTTCAAAATAGTAATGGTTATGATTATACATACTCTATTAAATTCGATAATCGATTTATCGTTTAACAACTAATTAAAACCTTAATTTCTACTTTAAACTAAGCCGTATTCATATATATATTTCCATGTAAACAACCGTAATATGGTTTTCTTTATTAAATTGCAGATACATCGCTACATAATTTCTCTTATAATCATGGAAGCAATTATGGCATCATGTATGTAATAATAATAACCATAATTTCTAAACTATTAGTAATTGTCGTAATAATTCCAAAACTAATAATAATAATAACAATAATAATAATTTTAAATAATAATAATAGTAATAATAATAATAATAATAATACTAATAATAATTTTAAATAATAAATAATAATAATAATTTTTAAATAATAATAATAATAATTTCAAAATAATAGTAATAATAATAATAATAATAATAATAATAATAATAATAATAATAATAATAAAATAATAATAATATTATTAATAATAATAATAATAATAATAATAATAATAAATTTGTTTAAATGAGCACTGGGCGATCACTATCGGTTTTCAACACTTGCAATCACCGTAATTTAGGTTCGAGGTTCAAAAAATAGGTGACTTATTATTATTATTATATTATTATTATTATTGAAATTATTATTATTATTAATATTATTATTATTATTTAAAATTATTATTATTATTATTATTTCAAAATAATAATAGTAATAATAATAATTTTTAAATAATAATTTAAATTCATTAATTTTATATAAATACATTTGTAAAAATTATTATAATTACAAAATAATAATAATAATAATAATAATTTCAAAATAATAATAATAAAAATAATAATTTATTTCTTTTTCTACTTGTGTTTTGTTTCTATACAAATTACACTACACCTATTTTTCCCATTCTAAGCGTAAGCGTCATGGGTGGCTTAAGTGTGGTGAAATCTCGAAAAAAAAAACATTGAGTCACAAGCTAAGTAATTATCATTATAATATGTATATCTTATCAGTGGATCCATCTCGGATTGTCTATCTATCAAGTGGATCTATTTGTCTATCTATCAGTATAAAGATTTTCTCCATCTTAGATCTATTTACTACAAATAGATATAGAATCAAATTGTGTTTAGATTTTGGATAGAGAAATAAAAGGGTTTTAAAATTGAGAGAGAAATGAAATGGGGGTTTGAAGTAGCGAGTAATTACATTTGACAAAAAGTTTATTTATTGGGTGAAAATTATTTTACAGAGAATCTTATCGTTATTGATATGGGCAATGGTAGGATTCGTGGTGGGAGAACTCCGATTCGATTTGGCCAAGGGTGATGAGGGAAGGATGGGGTTTTTGATCTGGTTGTTGTGTAGTTGTGAGGCCATTTTGAGGAGAGAGAATCAAGAGAAAATCATGGGATGAAAGTGAAGAGCTGAGGCGGTGATAATGGTGGTGCGCCATTTTGGAAGGAAAGTTGTAGAAGCTAGAGAATTTGCAAAGGGCTTCGATCATTTTAGGAGGACAAGTGATCTTTAAATTTTAAAATATAATGTTTTATTATATTTAAGCCCTCTTAACTCAATAAAATAATTTAAATAATTATAAAATAATTTTTTAACGAAAAGCATTATTATTGCCACTGTAAGCCATACCTTATTAACTTCCGTTTGATAATTATACACATCAGACATTCCGTCTCAGCTTTTTTTGTACGTGAAACTAAAAATAATGACCATTTTGTAATTTTTGAAGTACAGCTTATTCGATTGTAACAAAAAAAAAAGTTTCAGTAACCTACAATGAAAACCGAGATCCTAAGATGGTGACTAAAAAAGTTATTTATCCCTAAAATTATTTACGAGACTTTTTGGAAGAAGAAGAAAACTAAACTTTTAAACAAAAAGATTAAGCTCCTACCTTTGATTAAGAAGATGATACCCTTCCTTTTGATCGAGAACCTTCTTTTCCCAATTTCTTTATCAATTCTCATTAGGATTTCTCTCATTCTCTCTCTAGAGTTTCTTCTTCTCTCCTTTTCTTCTTCTTCGATATTTTCTTCTAACATCATTATTTAGAATTATAACGTATAAGACATAATATATATTAAATATATAATATAAATATAGATATAATGATATCGTTATGTAAGTTTTGAAAATCAAAAGCCATAAAGGCTTGTTTGGCTAAGCTAATAAAATAACTCTTTAATCCTTACACCTTTTTTGGTAAACTTAATTAAAACAAATGGATTAATCCTTATACCTTGTTTGATAAAACACTATTAGATTAAAGACTTAATATGCATTAAGACTTGTTTGGCCAAAACTAAATTAAGCTCCTTTAATTTATTTTAATAACTCCTTTATAGCAAGGTTATTTGTCACACTTCTACTTAATTAAATAATCAATTTAATCAATTCAAATACTAATCTATTAAATTACTTTAACACATAAATCATTAACACAAAGCTATAATTTCTTTGATAATTGTAATTTTATTCGACCAACTAATATTTTAAATTATAAATTCCCATTTAAAATATTATAATTTATTTAAATCACTATAAGCTCTCTAGCTTACTTATTAAATTAAATTGGTATATAATCTCATAACAATTAATTTTCTTAGCTCCTTAATTATTTATTCAACAAATAATTAACTAAACCACATCAACTCAAATTTCCATTAAATACTTATATAATTCAATAAATATTTAATATTGTAAATAAATATTTAATATTTAATATTTAATTATTTATTTAACAAATAATTAACTAAACCACATCAACTCAAATTGAAAAATTATTTATTCAACAATAAACATATCCATTAAATACTTATATAAATCAATAAATATTTAATATTACACTTTAAAATTCTGGAATGTTACAGTTTTGCCACTATCATACAAGATGTCTAATGACATACAACCTCGTGTCATCATAAGACAGGGTTGTGCACATCCACTTGCTGAGTATATCTACGAGCACTACCTATATAATCTTGGTGTTTGGTTGAAGTATAACTCTTAATTAGAGATAGTGGAGATAATGATATGTCAAGAGAAGACTCACCATTGGAAAGAATATGATAGTAATCTTCTCATTTTTCTTTGGGGTCTATTGGGTCAACCAAGGATAATTCTGTGGACATATGATATCTATCATAACCTAGACGCATGGGCTCCCATGTATGAAGGTTTCCTTGAGCACTTCCCAAAGATTCTAATTTCTAAAAAAGTTTTTGACTATACCTTTATGTAAGGTGCCATTGTGACTTGCTATCCAAGGTTGGGATGAGAGTCAAAGTTGGTATATATTTGTATCAAAACTTACAGCATATGTGTTGTTGTATTTCGCACGATAATTGTTGTAATAAAGTTGTAGTTATTTTCTGTACCATGTATTTGGCGACTCAAAATAGGTTGGGTGGAATGGACCTATTTTGTGGTTGTCATAGTTGGTATCAGAGCTTAAGGATTTGGTCTATGACGGAGATCGGGGAATAGAACTAGGAGGGGAGAGATGAGTAAATCCTTCGCTAGTGTGTCCTACCTAAGCTTATTTGTTGGTCGGTCATAATATCGGGATATTATGTGATATGTTAATTTGTTCAATTAACCCTTATTTTGAAGCTGTATTCTAGAATGATATCTGAAATACAGGAGACGAGCAATTGAGAAATCATGATGATAGGGAAGATGGAATCTAAAATGAAAGAAAGATATTCTCAACTCTTTGAAATACCAGGTACGTAAATTTTGGGGACGAAATTTCATAAGGAGGGGAGATTGTAAGACCCCGAATTTTATGAAATAAAAGTATTCAATTTTTCTTATAATTACTATTCAGTAAATGTTTAATTTGTTAAAAAACAAAGTTAAGGGTGCTATGTGCAAATTTTTTAAAATAAGCAAGTGGTTATAAAATACTTATTATTGTCGGGGAATATTCGTACGACGGCGCAACCATTTGTGGGCCCCATAACAGAATAACTGTCGGATGAAGAAAACGTCAAATTTGAGTTTTTACAAATAACGGCGTAGTTGTTACCGTTAACACTGTTGGAATACCCGGTGGTTAAAATACAGTAATATGCGTGGTGGTTGCACAAGACGGTATTACCAGACGCATAAAGCATTTTGAATTATTGATTCTTACGTAAGAAGGCACTACTTAATAATTGTTACAGTAATGTGACGCCCCCAAAATAGGTATACATCACCTATCTTGAGTCACCAAATATATGCTACATAATTCAAATACAAACTTAAATATACAACATGAGCTATGAGTTTTAATACAAATATTGTCTACTAGAGAGTATAAAAACTCAAAAGGAGTCCTCATTACAATTATTATCACACTATTTCACAGAATAGTGAGGACTACTAATGCAAATATCTAAGATCATCACTCTGTTCCTCGACTAGTTCCAGCTACATTCTCATTTCCTGAAGAGAACAGTGAAAGAAAGGGTGAGCTCAACTAGCCCAGTAAGAAATATTATGACTAAGATAATGCAGAATAAATTATCATTAGCCTTCAACAAGTGTTAAAGCGATACAATATAACAAACATCAAGTTTAGCTGCGTGGAACAAGCAATCCATTAGAAGAGTCAGTAGAGAATAAAATCTACTATCTTCTATGATTTAAAAGGTTTTTCATCACTTTTATCCTTCGAGACTCGAACTTAATAAATAATCCACATCATCAAATCATCCACGCACTACTGTAAGGCGAGGATATTCTTTAGTATCACGACCACGAATTATCCATGCACCACGGCTAAAGATAATCATGTTTTCATCAACGGTCTGATCATGCCATAAAACAATTCATCTTTGTACCACTACCAAAGAGAATCCATAGCCACATTCATACCAAAAAGCGTCCATCAGATACTCACAGCGATGAGGACTTTTTCCACATCATTTGTAACATTACGCTTATGATTATCCGAATAATCCTGGTCATAATCATACCAAGTCCATCTATGCACTACACAGCCACGATGACTTTCAAAAAATATAAACATGAGGATGATGACAATGATATAAGAATTCAATAAAAAAGTTCAAGAATTAATTTATTTCAGAACTAATAACGCCCAAATTATCAACATGATCTTTGCTTTGTAGAGTAAAATTCAAGAATGCTTTCGAGAAGAATATTTCCATGAAAAGATCTTTGGATGAAGCGCAAATATCAAGGATATTCCACTAATTTCATGGAGTATAGAAGTCAAAGTTTTAACCAATTTGAGTATAATAAAGAATGGAATAACAAAAGAAATCACCATGCATGCGATAGAAGCATGCAAGCGGGTTATTCCAATGAGAATAATAAATAATGGAACCCGGTCCCACAGAAAAGCGCATGTATGAGGATATTCAGCGAGAATAATAAAGAATGTAATAACAACAGAAATCACCATGTATGCGATAGATCGCACAGACAGGTTATTCTCAACAGAATAATAAATAATTGAACTAGGTCCGGCGTAAACGCACAAACAGGATATTCTAGCAGAATAATAAATAATGGAACCGAAGTCCGGCAGAATGGCGTGATAGCAGGATATTCGGTGTAATAATAAAGAGCGGAGTATTAGAAGAATTTCACTATGTATAAGATTTGCATGTATAGACAAAAGTTATTCCAACATAATAATAAAGAATGGAATAATGGAAGAATTTCACCAAGTATAAGGTATCCAGCATGATACAAAAGTTATTCCAAAAAAATAATAAAGAATGGAATAACAGAAGTTCTCTTCATGAATAAGAAAGAAAGAATACCCCTTATGAGTACAACAAATAATATTCCCTACCGTAAAAGAAGAGTATTCCAACTTGTAGGGTGAGGATATACTCGAAGAAAACTTGTACTACGCTCAAAGCTTTCTTAAACTCTAAAGAAATAAGCTCAAGATTATAGAAGAAGAACTCTCTTTATAGTTTCTCTCTCTAGAGTTTCAGTAAATTCGTAAGAAATAATGAATGAATGAGCTTCTATTTATAGAAGAATGGACTGCATAGTAACTAACTCATGAACGGTCCAGATTGATTTACTTTAATCTGACGGTCCATATTTAAAGCAAAATCTTTTAAATAAAATATAATATATTCTATTTATAATCTAATAAAATGAATAACTTTATAAAAGATTTTACTATGCAAACACTATGTAGGCACTATGCAAACACTATGCATAATAAAATATAATATATTCTAATTATTGTCTAATAAAATAAATAACTTTATAAAAGTATTTTGTTTTATATAAAAAGATTTTACTATGCAAAACACTATGCAAACACTATGCAACACTATGCATAATAAAATATAATATATTCTATTTATAGAATAACTTTATAAAAGTATTCTATTTTATATAAAAAGATTTTCTATATTATTACATTAATAATACCAACAAAACAGAGGGACTTATCACGTAAGCATCAATAATTAATACCGTGTGCTACTATGCAACCACACGACATCGTATTTTTTACTACAAGAGTAGTTCAACAAGATAATTCAGTAAAACTTCCGCCGTTATTTTCATAAAATATTTTTGTCATTTTCTCAATCTGACAATATTTCTGTTGCGGGGTCCACCAATGATTGTGCCATTGCACGAATATTCCCTGATAAAACAAATATTCTCCGACTAATTGAATATAATATGACAACTTGCATACTTTACAAAATTTATAAATACTACCCACAACTATAACATTATCTCAAATCCATGCCATAATATAAAAAAATATTTTGAGAAAATTAAATCTTTATTCATAAAATTCGGGGTCTCACATACCCGGTATTTCGAAAAGGTGAGGATACCTCGCTTTCATTTCTGATTCCAACTCCCAGGTCATTTCTTCAATAGCATGGTTTCTCCACAAAACCTTAACTTGTGGTATAACCTTGGTGCGTAGGACATGCTCTTTCCTATCCAAGACCTAAACATGTACCTCCTCGTACGTTAAATCTTTGGCTATCTCGTCTGGTTCTAACTCAATAATGTGGTTCGGGTCTTTAACATATTTACGAAGCATAGATATGTGAAAAATATTATGAACACGAGACATGCTTGGAGAGAGGTAATGCGAGTCTATAAGCCACATTTTCTATTCGGTTAAGAATCTCAAATAGACCAACAAATCTTTGATTGAGCTTTCCTCTCTTCCCAAATCTTGTAACTCCCTTTCATGGAGCAATAGGTAACAATACATGATCCCCAATATTAAATTCTACGTTCTTTCGATGAAGATTCACATAACTCTTTTGTTGATCCTGTGCCATTTGTATATGTTGTCGAATCGTTTGGATCTTTTCTGTAGTTATGCGTACCAACTCTGGTCCCATCAACGTTGCTTCTCCCACCTCATCCCAGCATACTGGAGAGCGACACTTTCGTCCATACAATGCTTCAAATGGAGCCACACTAATACTTGCTTGATAACTATTATTGTAGGAGAATTCCACCAATGGTAGGTACTTATCCCAACTACCTTTGAAATCTAGGACACATAGTCTTAATAGATCTTCAAGAGTTTGAATAGTCCTCTTTGATTGTCCGTCCGTTTGAGGATGGTATGCTGAGCTGAATCGTAAATCCGTGTCCATAGTTTTCTGCAAGCTAACCTAAAATCATGAAGTGAATCTTGGGTCACGATTCGAAACTATGGATACTGACATGCCATGCAATCTCGTAATCTTATTTACGTACATACTAGCAAGACGTTCAAGGGAATAAGTCTCACGTATAGGCAAGAAATGGGCAGACTTGGTTTATTTATCAATAATGACCCAAATCGCATCTATGCCTTGAGATACCTTGGGAAGACCCGTAACGAAATCCATAGTAATGTGTTCCCACTTCTATTTCGGAATCTCAAGTGGTTGCAATGGACCCTTTGCCACTTGATGCTCCGCTTTTACACGTTGACAAGTTAAACACCTCGAGATAAATTCGGCGATCTCTCTCTTCATATTGCTCCACCAAAATTTATGTCGAAGATCATGATACATTTTGGTACTCCCAGGATGGATTGCAAACGGTGTGTTGTGTGCCTCCATCATGATTCTATGCTTTAAGTCTGAATCGTTAGGAACAAAAAGTCTGGAGTTGACTCGAAGTATTCCTTCTTCATCGATTCTTGCTTTTGGAATAACACATTCTTGCACTTTCTTCTTCATACGCATCATCTCCATGTCTGTAGCTTGAGCAGCTTTAACTTTATCGATTAAAGTTGGTTCTACTCGTATGCTTGATATCATCACGTGGGTACTTGGAGCCTTTAACTCTATCTCCATCCTTTATAAGTCATACAAAATAGGCCTTTGTGTTAACAACATTGCACTCGTACCCGCATATGATCTTCTACTTAATGCGTCAGCTACCACGTTTGCTTTTCCAGGATGATATTGGATGGTATGATCATAATCTTTCAACAGCTCGACCCAACGTCGTTGCCGCATGTTGATTTCCTTTTGGGTGAAGAAATATTTAAGGCTTTTATGATCTGTATAGATCTCCACTTTCTCCCTATACAAGTAGTGTCTCCAGATCTTCAACGCGAAAACGACTGCTGCCAACTCCATAACATGAGTAGGATAATTCCTCCCATATTCTTTAAGTTATCGCGAGGCATAGGCTATGACTTTCCTATGTTGCATGAGAACACACCCTAACCCATTGCCTGAAGCATTGCTGTAGATAACAAATCCATCCGAACCAAAAGGTATTGTCAGAACAGGTGCCGAAATGAGTCTCCTCTTGAGCTCTTGAAAACTATTCTCACAATCCTCGCTCCAACCGAATTTTGTATTTTTACGAGTCAGCTAAGTTAACGGAGTAGCGATTTGAGAAAATCCTTCCACGAATCTCTGATAATAACTAGCTAAGCCCAGAAAGCTACGTACTTTGGTCACCGACTTTGGTTGCTCCCAACTTTGTATTGCTTCAATTTTTGCCGGGTCGACAGATACTCCATGTTTTGACACCACGTGCCCAAGGAATGCTACTTCCTCAAGCCAAAACTCGCATTTCTTCAGCTTGGCATATAGCTTGTTATCACGAAGCCTTTGCAGTACCAGCTTCAAATGGTGCTCATGATCTTCACGGCTTTTGGAATAGATGAGGAAGTCATCAATAAAGACGACAACAAACTGATCCAAATATTCTTTGAACACCCGGTTCATCATATCCATGAAAGTAGCAGGAGCATTAGTCAATCCAAAAGACATGACCGAGTTCTGAAGGCAGTCTTTGGAATATCCTCAGTTTTAATCTTCAGCTGATGATATCCAGAAAAAAGATCGATCTTTGAAAAGAATTGTGCTCCTTGCAACTGGTCGAACAAGTCATCAGTGCGAGGTAGCAGATACCTATTCTTAATGGTGACATGGTTCAATTCTCGGTAGTCAATACAAAGTCGCATACTCCCGTCTTTCTTCTTTACGAATAACAAAGGAGCACCTCAAGGAGATGTACTAGGACGAATGAAACTGATGTCCAACAACTCCTGTAGTTGGACCTTTAAGTCATGAAGTTCAATAGGAGCCATTCGATATGGGGTTTTAGAAATGGACTTTGTACCAGGTTCAAGGTCAATAAAGAATTCAACTTCACGTTCTGGGGGTAGACTGGGAAGTTCTTCAGAAAATACGTCAGGAAATTCACTAACAACAAAAATTTTATTCAAATCTGACGTGTTTTTGTTCAAGTCCGTGATATGGGCTAAGAAAGCTTGACATCCATTTTTCAATAAACGAATAACTTTATGGCTTGATATGACAGTGATTGATTTTAGCGGTTTGGTTGTTTGAATTCGCATAATAGGTTGGTTAGGAATATGAAAACTAACAACCTTACGAAAATAATCAATTTTAGCATGATGAGTGGTTAACCAATCAATCCCTAAGATCACATCAAATGCAAGTATTTTTAATGAAATAAGATCGATAGGTAATGTTATGGTTCCGACTTGAATCAAGCAAGATTTATAAACAGTAGATGTAATGAAAGTTTCTCCTAACGGAGTCTCAACAGATAAGTCAAGGTCTAATTTCTCTGGAGTAAAGTTCAAACATTGAGCACAAGCAGGAGAGATAAAAGAATGGGTAGAACCGGTATCTAATAAGGTATAAACTTCACAAGAGTTTATGATTAGCTTACCCGTGATTACCTCATTCGGTTTCCTCGCGTTTTGGGCAGTCACGACAAACGCCCTTCCAAGAACCACCGACTTTGACTTGTCCGGGACAACCATTGGAGTCACCATCCCCGTTGAACTTGGCTTCGCAACAAGACTG
Source organism: Panax quinquefolius (assembly GCA_020205615.1). Classification (NCBI taxonomy): domain Eukaryota; kingdom Viridiplantae; phylum Streptophyta; class Magnoliopsida; order Apiales; family Araliaceae; genus Panax; species Panax quinquefolius. The sequence goes on along the minus strand of CM035170.1, from coordinate 21,662,348 downwards.
TGACACCCCCAAACTCCGGTATTTTTAACCCTCAAGATTTGGTGTTCACTTAATCAAAACATTCATATCTAACTACCCAATTATAATATAATTGAATAATAAAACTTGCCCATAAAGGATTACGTTAATAAAATTATCTCCCAGGTTATCTAACCTTTAATTACAATCAATCACATGCGGAAATTAAATTATTACATCACATCATTAAATAAAAGTCTATCATCATGACGATAAAGCAAAAGTACAAGTCTTCATCACTTGTACATTTTTCCCTTTTCCTTTGCTAGTTGTAGGTTTATTTACTTTCTCAACCATAGTTGCAATAAGTGTATTATAATACCCGAAAAAAATTATACTAAATAATAAAAAATTTACTTTGTTTTAAAACATATTAATTAGACTTTGTCATTTATTTGGGTCAAACTAGTTATTTAATTTGTGTGGGCTAATAAGTATTATTAAGTGATGAATAAATTAAATTAGAAAATTTTGGGCCTTAATATTGATTGAACCCAATTAGAAGTTTATTAGAACAAGACCTCTTTATTAATAAACATCTATACCTAATTGTATTTCATAATATAACTGAGGGAAATAGAGGAGAAAGAGAATTGTGTGGCTGCGAAAAGAGAAGTAGGCGAGGCGGCAGAATTATCGAAGAGGAGAAATTCGTGATACTTGGCAAGACCCATTTAGTAAGTAATTGTTATTTTTAAGGGTTAGATCTATCAAGTATATTTCAGAGTATGTATAATGTTTCTGTAACTGTAGTAATATCTTATTGGTTAATATGGATAGAATGGGTAATATATGTGCATATATATAATGAGAATCCTATGAATCTAATGTAATCAGGAAGCATGTAATGATGAATACATATATTGATTAAAATAATAATAATAATAAAAATTCTATTTCAAACTAATGAAAGTATGCATGTTACTTTTGCTTCTTAGAAACTGATACTTATATTGAACGTAGTTATCATCTTGATCATCTATTGGCAGTATTAAAGAATGCTTATGATATTCATGTATAATTATGTTACGCTTTAAAAAAAAAAACAAAAAACGTGATCATGCAATTGAAAAACTACTGGACTTTTGTAATATAACAAGGGTTATATATATATCAAGTTTGATTGCAGGATGGGTTGTATAGGTATATATATATATATATATATATATATATATATATATATATATATATATATATAGATTTTATATTTTAATATGTATTTGATTTATGAAGCGTAAAATTGAATTAGTGAATCAAATTGAAAGTTATGTATATTAATTTAAACTAGTGAATCTTGTTGATAAAATTATAAAATTTACTTGATAATAAATTTAACAATATTATGTTAGTAATGGTTAGATTTGTAATAAATTTTATTTTATTTTATTAGATCGACTTGAAGGAGATTAGCATAATCTTATTTAAATTTTGGGTATATGAGCTAATATTAAGATGATTAAATTTATAAAAAGAAAATACATAAATTTTGTAAGTTAGTAATTTAATTAATGGTCTTGTGTTATTTCAATAATTATATAGATCGAATTGAGGAGGTCTAGCAGTGTGATATTTGTGTTTAGTGAATTATTTCAGTATTATATTCTGGTACGGATTCCGTACTCTTTCAGCGATACTAGCTCTTGTTAAATTTGATTTATTCGTTTTGTCGCTTGTTCGAATTTCGTTATTATTTCACATTATTATTTCCTGTGAAATAAATATATTAGTTTCATTTCGGAGTTGATATATATGACTTGTATTTGTACTATTTGCATTAGGTTATCATGTTTAGTACTATTTATTTTTGATAATTGTATAGCGGTACATGTTGCTACCTTCTTTTTGAGACCTTGTGACTATAATTTGATTTGGTTCAACATGTACATATAGAACCCTTTTGTTAGTATTTTGTCGCATGTGTTGTGACATGATATTTTTGTTAGAATATACCGTAGGGTATACCTGAGCTATAACCACCTGTGGGGGTAGCACAGGCATGTCGTCTTGGCACGAGACATGACACTTTCCGTGGCGGTGTGATTAGTCCACGACGTCTCCACTTGGGCTCCGGAGGAAGTGGGTCATTTGGTTTTTTGTTGTAGGAGGCATATGGGTTAACCCTAGTTTTCTGTTCTGCGGATTTGTGATGTTGTGCCAAACACACATATCCGATTTGCATACATTTGGATTCGCGGTCCAATGTGTGATTTGCCTGTGTGGCATTAGTTTGACTTGCCTGTGTGGCATTGTTTTGATGTGCCTGTGTGGCATTATTTTGGTTGCCTATGTGGCATCATCTGATTTGCCTGTGTGGGATTAGTTTGACTTGTCTGTGTGGCAATGTGTATTTCTGAGCTCATTCGGGATAAAATAACTCCATCCATTTTTTTCAGCCTATTATTTTATTGGATTAGTTTTGTTGGTTTCTGTTCAGTTCAAGTCATTGAGTTAGTTACTTCAGTTCGTTATTTCTTTATTCTTTTATTAGTTTTGTCAATTACATTGATTCAGATATATTCCATTCAGATCTTTGGATATTATATTTTCGTTCGTATTTGCACTTGAGGCTTGTTCAGTATTTTGTCTCAGTTGTTTTCGTATATCGCTTATATATCTTTTGTATATCTCATATCCGTCTTTGGGAAATTCGCTCATGTTTGTGTTTTTCTTCCAATGAGTTTTGCGAGGGTGATTCAGGGCTAGTGTGATGAGAGTTTTGCCTTTGACCATTTAAGTTGATTCGAATTTTAAGTTTTGATTATTTTGACTCAATTTGGAGAATTGTACTTATTACTTTATTATTGGATCACTACTATTAATATTTTGAGGTTATTAGTGCTCAGTTTATTTATTTTGAGGTTTGTTGTGCTTTGCACGTGACCTCCCTTTCTTTTTCGGGAAGGGTGTGTTACAGATATGGTATCAGAGCTTAGGTTCTTTCTTGTAGAAAACCAATTTAGGTTTGACCTGTGAGTTTTGGGTAAATCCCTAGGTAGACGTAGGAGTTTGACTCAATTTTGTTCTCTGTTTGGTTGGTCTTGATTTTGACGAAGTGTCCTCCACTTTGGAGTTGTAGTTGATTTGAGAAAGGTGAGATAATATGTTAAGATTATCATTGTTATGTGTTGGAAATGATATTAGTTAATAATTGTGATTGAATCTTTGAGGTGAATAAAGCTATACTTTGTGCAGATAAGAAACGATCTTATATGAGATGCGCTTATGATATGAGTACTTATATCAGCGAATATTTTACATTGAAGAATTATTTGTTAGAGTTATGTCAGGTATCAATTATTATGAGATCTTAGAATTTAGAATTTGATTTAATTTGGGTTATGCTTTAAATTTTGTTTAGTTTGTGGATAATTTGAGGTATGTGTATCGGTGGGATATTATGATAAAGTGAAAGCTATTAAATACAGATGGTCTCTTGTAATTTTGAGGAGTTGTAGAGGTTCGAGGTAATAAGATTAATCTTTTGGAGTAAATCAACTTTTCGGTTATTCTAGACTTTTCGGTTATTCTAGTAAGATATTGAAATTATTTTATATGAAATTTCTTTGTGATAGTAAAATGAGATTTTGAAATTTTGAAATTTGTTGAGTTAAGGTTTGCACTAAGAGAATGATTGATTTATTGAATGATTAGATATATAATAAGTGATGAACCCAATATATCTTAAGAGATTTTGAAAGCTATAGTTGTTTATTCAGATAGTAGGATATATGATTTGGAGTTTGGTATGATGATGGAGAGATCTTAGTAGTAGTATATTTTTGGTGTAATAATATTTGAGAACTATTTTGATTTGAGGTTATGATATTTTGAAGCTCTTGAGGACTTGGGGAGAGTTGGTAATATAGTTTGCATAGTTGTTTTGTTTATCTGATGTCTTTAGAGTTTTGTATGAATTTATGTAAAATTAAATAAAAATAATTTGTTAAATCTTTGTCATGTGTGGAGCATAAACGTTTTACGAATTAAAAATAATTTTAAATATTTTGGGTATTCGAATCGTATTTGGATGAAGAGAAGTTTTTGTGATTGTGAATTATGTTCCGAAGAGTACGTTTACAAGAATTAAACTCAAAGATATTAGCGACGGCCCGCACAATGATGGATCATGTGATCTAATTTGATGCAACACGAACAACCTTACTAAGGCTTGACACGGTAGCTGACGAATCTTTTACAAGTATAATGATAATTACGTGGATCGATGACTTATCTGCGTTGATCGTAACAAATTGTGGCGCTACGTCGTAACTAAATCTTTTTTTGTAGCTTATTTGAATTCCGAGGACGGAATTATTTTTAAGGGGTGAAAAATGTAATAACCCATATTTTTTTAAAATTAAATATTAATTAATTTTATTGTATACAATTGTATTTAAATTAGAAAAGGTAAATGATTTTTGTTTCCCTGTTTTCTTCCTTGTTTTGTTTTGGAAAATTAAATTCTTTTAGTTGGTAATTAAATAATTGATTAAATTAAAATTGAGAAAGATAATTCCTTTTGTTAAAGTCTTGGGCTAAAATCATCCGGAGCGCGGAGCTACTTGGGAGATTGAGAAGTCTATTCGAGCGGAGTATCCACATCTTTTTGATAATTAGGTACTTTCCATTCTTTTGATTCCGGGGAAGGAATCCTTTTTAAGGGGTAGGTGATATAATACCCAAAAAAAATTATATTAAATAATAAAAAATTTACTTTGTTTTAAAACATATTAATTAGACTTTGTCATTTATTTGGGTCAAACTAGTTATTTAATTTGTGTGGGCTAATAAGTATTAGTAAGTGATGAATAAATTAAATTAGAAAATTTTGGGCCTTAATATTGATTAAACCCAATTAGAAGTTTATTAGAACAATACCTCTTCATTAATAAACATTTATACCTAATTGTATTTCATAATATAACTAAGGGAAATAGAGGAGAAAGAGAATTGTGTGGCTGCGAAAAGAGAAGTAGGCGAGGCGGCAGAATTATCGAAGAGGAGAAATTCGTGATACTTGGCAAGACCCATTTAGTAAGTAATTGTTATTTTTAAGGGTTATATCTATCAAGTATATTTCAGAGTATGCATAATGTTTCTGTAACTGTAGTAATATCTTATTGGTTAATATGGATAGTATGGGTAATATATGCGCATATATATAATGAGAATCCTATGAATCTAATGTAATCAAGAAGCATGTAATGATGAATACATATATTGATTAAAATAATAATAATAATAATAAATTCTATTTCAAACTAATGAAAGTATGCATGTTATTTTTGCTTCTTAGAAACTGATACTTATATTGAACGTAATTATCATCTTGATCATCTATTGGCAGTATTAAAGAATGCTTATGATATTCATGTATAATTATGTTACGCTTTAAAAAAAATAATAAAATAAAAAAGAACTAACGTGATCATGCAATTGAAAAACTACTGGACTTTTGTAATATAACAAGGATTATATATATATCAAGTTTGATTGCAGGATGGGTTGTATAGTGTATATATATATATATATATATATATATATATATATATATAATATTTTAATATGTATTTAATTTATGAAGCGTAAAATTGAATTAGTGAATCAAATTGAAAGTTATGTATATTAATTTAAACTAGTGAATCTTGTTGATAAAATTATAAAATTTACTTGATAATAAATTTAACAATATTATGTTAGTAATGGTTAGATTTGTAATAAATTTTATTTTATTTTATTAGATCGACTTGAAGGAGATTAGCATAATCTTATTTAAATTTTGGGTATATGAGCTAATATTAAGATGATTAAATTTATAAAAAGAAAATACATAAATTTTGTAAGTTAGTAATTTAATTAATGGTCTTGTGTTATTTCGATAATTATATAGATCAAATTGAGGAGGTCTAGCAGTGTGATATTTGTGTTCAGTGAATTATTTCAGTATTATATTTAGGTACGGATTCCGTACTCTTTCAGCGATACTAGCTCTTGTTAAATTTGATTTGTTCATTTTGTCGCTTGTTCGAATTTCGTTATTATTTCACATAATTGTTTCCTGTGAAATAAATATATTAGTTTCATTTTGGAGTTGATATATATGACTCGTATTTGAAATCTTTGAATTAGGTTATCATGTTTAGTACTATTTATTTTTGATAATTGTAGAGCGGTACATGTTGCTACCTTCTTGAGACCTTGTGACTATAATTTGATTTGGTTTAACATGTACATATAGAACCCTTTGTTGGTATTTTGTCGCATGTGTTGTGACATAATATTTTTGTTAGAATATACCGTAGGGAATACCTGAGCTATAACCACCTGTGGGGGTACCACAGGAAAGTCGTCTTGGCACGAGAGACATGACACTTTCTGTGGCGGTGTGATTAGTCCACGACGTCTCCGTTTGTGATCCGGAGGAAGTGGGTCATTTGGTGTTTTGTTGTGGGAGGCGTATGGGTTAACCCTAGTTTTCTGTTCTACGGATTTGTGATGTTGTTCCAAACACACATATCCGATTTGCATACATTTGGATTCGCGGTCCAATGTGTGATTTGCCTGTGTGGCACTATTTTGACTTGCCTGTGTGGCATTGTTTTGATGTGCCTGTGTGGCATTATTTTGGTTGCCTATGTGGCATCATCTGATTTGGCTGTGTGGCATTAGTTTGACTTGTCTGTGTGGCAATGTGTATTTCTTAGCTCATTCGGTATAAAATAACTCCAGCCATTTGTTTCAGCCTATTATTTTATTGGATTAGTTTTGTTGGTTTCTGTTTAGTTCAAGTCATTGAGTTAGTTACTTCAGTTTGTTATTTCTTTATTCTTTTATTGGTTTCATCAATTACGTTGATTCAGATATATTCATTACGTTGATTCAGATATATTCCATTCAGATCTTTGGATATTATATTTTTGTTTGTATTTGCACTTGAGGCTTGTTCAGTATTTTGTCTCAGTTGTTTTCGTATATCAGTTGTATATCTTTTGTATATCTGTATCCGTAATGGGCAACTGGCTCATGCTGTGTTTTTCTTCCGGAAGGTTTGCAGGGGTGATTCAGAGCTAGTGTGATGAGAGTTTTGCCTTTGAACATTTAGGTTGATTCGAATTTTAAGTTTTGATTATTTTGACTCAGTTTGGAGAATTGTACTTATTACTTTATTATTGGATCACTACTATTAATATTTTGAGGTTGTTAGTGCTCTGTTTATTTATTTTGAGGTTTGTTGTGCTTTGAACGTGACCTTCCTTTCCTTTTCGGGAAGGGTGTGTTACATGTATAAATATGCAAGATTGAGCAAACAAAGCTCCCTTGAAATAAGAATAAATAACTTTACAACATTTGCCAAATAATAGGCTCAATAGAACTGAATGATATGTTCTATTAACATTACAACATTTGCCAAATCATAGGCTCAATAGAACTGAATGATATGTTCTATTAACATTACAACATTTGTCAAATAATAGGCTCAATAGAACTGAATGATATGTTCTATTAACATTACAACATTTGCCAAATAATAGGCTCAATAGAACTGAATGATATGTTCTATTAACATTCTTAAATATACTACTGAGGGTCTAATGACTACGAACCATGTCCACAGTTATAAGTAATCTTTCAACTTTAACTTTAACAGTCATATGACTATAAGGATTCCACGTACTTAGGGGGATCAATTCTTCGTACAATGTATTGTGCACAAACATTTCAACGCTAAGCGTAAACCCCTAAAAAAATAGGGTTGTTTATCTCAGTATTTAGAGTACAAGTCCGCACCAAAGAAAGTTTAATTTGGATAAGCTTTAAAGGGTAATTGAATTTTAACGATCATTAACTAGGGAACTAGTTAAATCAACAATGCTTGATAACACAATAGTTGTTTAATAACAAAATAACTTAGAACATTTGAGAATCATAGGTGAACTGACTATATTCTAGACTCATGCTTGAAATAACTAGAGAGCATAAGTATTGATCAAAATAAAGAAATGGTAAACCTTGGCTTGAACAATAATAAGCTAGGTCTATAATCTTGTCAAATTAGAATTTTAGTTACCGAACATGCATTAGTTGATAGCAAGCTAGAAACAATGCTTACTCCACATGGTATTAAAATATACAAAGTAATTGAACCATTCAACACAAGGAATTAAGGTTCAAGAACATTTATTGTAAAAGAATAAACTAAAGAAACTTGTTTAACTATAAATAAGTTAGAGTAAGTCAAAAATGATTAGAATTCCAATAATTTAGAATTAAGACATGCTCAGTGTATAGATGAGATTGCATCATCATAAATAACTAGATACAAGAAACTTGCTCAATCAAAAGAATGAAGTTACACAAATGTAATAATAGAACTAACTTTCAACGAAAAGTGTAGAGTTAGGAAACTTGTTTTCCCTCAAGTGTAAGCTAAAATATTAAAAACACCACCTATACACAATATTAAAACCACAACATCTATTAGACATACTATTTTCTCCTTCCAAGGAGAAATAATATTCACTTTTCATATATATAACGCGATGAGTTTGAGACTCCGTCATGCTCAATAAATAAACCACATCATCATTCGGCGTAATCATAAAGATATCTTCCAACGTTGGATTGTTCATTCACTTTGCCTCAGTCCGGTTTTGCGGATGGTATCTTTCGTACTCATTCGCATTCCATTGTTCCCATACATTCTTGTAGTCTCTTCCGAGAAGTTTGATATAAATCACGGATCTCTATTTGATACAATTGATTAATCGCACTCTCACGGCATAAGACCTCAATTTTATGCGAAATGAAAGTATTCAATTTTCTTATAATTATTATTTTATTTCATAAATGGTTAAATTGATAAGAGTTTAAAGTTAAGGGTGATATGTGAAAATTTTCACGATTATTGATGTTACGTAAGAAGTAACTTAACTCAGTTATACTCAATTATTGCTACATAAATTGCATCATATCTCTCTCATATTATTGATTCAAATCATGGATATTCATGTAAATCATGGTGCAGAATACAAATACAAACTTAATTATACAATAATTAGAGTTTTATACGAATATGTCTCGTATCCAAACTCAAATTCAATCCTCATTACATTTATTATCACACTAAATTGTGATGATTATCGGGAATCGCTAGAACGTTCTCATTTCTCAAGAGAATAATGGAAGTAAAAGGGTGAGCTCAACTAGCCTGCATTAAGGATAATCATGTAATCATGAATGGTCATGATTATACCGATAATAATCTCTCGGTCATAATCATATCAATCAACAAAGATCCATCCATGCACGTAAGCAAAGATGACTTTCATCACAATATAAGCATGATGATGATGACAATGATATAAACATTTAATTAAATTTAAACAAAGGATAAATTTTAAAGATTCATTATTTAATTTATCCAGTATTTAATAATGTCCTAATTGTCAAATTGATACTGCTTTGTGGAGTAAAATTCAAGAATAATATCCATGTATAAAAAATATTTTGACAGAAAAGAAATCAATTTTTCAGGTGAATAGTAATCGGGTGACTATTACCCCATGAATAGTACTTCGTGAATAGTAACCCGACATGAAAAATACCCCAAATACCCAACTGAATAATATTATAGTGAATAGTAACCGGGTGAATAGTAACTCATGAATTGTAACTCGTGAATAGTAACCCGACATGAAAAATACCCCAAATACCCGACTGAATAATATTATAGTGAATAGTAATCGGGTGAATAGTAACCCGTGAATATTAACTTGTGAATAGTATCCCAGCATGAAAAATATCCTGAATACCCGAGTGAATAATATTATAGTGAATAGTAAGCGGGTGAATAGTAACTCGTGTGAAAATATTGATATTTAATGAGAAAGTTTAGATCAATATTCAATGAAACGATACTGGATGAAGCGCAAAACTTCAAGGACATTCCACTAATTTCAGGGATTATAGAAGAAATACTTACCATAGTAAGTTTAGATGAAAAGAAATAACATACGAAATAGCAAATGGATTTTCACCCGTCATACGGTACATAATCTGCGTAGACAGGTTATTCCGATATATTACAGGATGAATACGAAAAGTACTATTCCTTGTGAATACGAAAGAAATAATACCCCTTACTTTGGTAGAAAGCTAGATACTGCAAAAGTGAAGTAGCAGAATACTCTTCTTCTTGCTCTCTATAGTGTCTCTTGTGAATCTCAGTGAATTGGTGAGAATGAAAGAAGAATTAAGCTTCTATTTATAAGAGAATGGACTAAATAGTAACTAATTCATGAATGGTCCAGATTGATTTAATATTAGAACGAATGGTCTAGATTGATTACTATTAAAACCACAATCGACGGTCCAGATTGATTTACTTTTAAAACCACAACCGACGGTCCAGATTGATTACTTTTAAAACCACCACCGATTGTCCATATTGATTACTATTAAAACCACCATCAATGGTCTAGATTGATTAACTATTAAAACCACCATCAATGGTCCAGATTGGTTTACTATTAAAACCACCATCAATGGTCCAGATTGATTAACTATTAAAACCACCATCAATGGTCCAGATTGGTTTACTATTAAAACCACCACCAATGGTCAAGATTGATTTAACTTATTACACTTTAGTACCACTAAAGCTTTCTAAATTTGCATTATTCCCCTCTAACTTTTGTAATTCACTTATCTTCAATAAACACATTCTTAATACTTCAACAATTACTCATCACTAATATTATAACTCACAATATTTAACAACCAGGTCGTTCCCAGGAAAGAGGGGGTTTTCCGATATCCTTATTGGCGCACAATTAGGTGACCAAACCTCTCCTTGACAGAACTTCTAGACATTGTCAATATTACAAATAATAATATGAATAACTTTGTTGTCTCAATTATTGATTTAATAATATAAAATATTATGCAAATGATACTGTGACAATAATTGAATCAAATAACGTGAGATACTATGCAATAATTACTGTAGCAATAATTGAGTAAACTGAGTGGCTTCTTACGTAAGCATTAATAATTAATACCGTGTGCTACTATGCAACCACGCGTATTACTGTACTTTTACCACTGGGTAGTTCAATAGTTAACGGTAAAACTTTCGCCGTTATTTTTATAAAAAGATATTTCTGTCATTTTCTAACTACGACAATACTTCCGTTGTGGGGTCAACCAATAATTGTGACATCGCACGAATATTCCCTGTTAAAACGAATATTCCCCAACCAATCGAATATTTTATATCAACTTGCTTACTTTGCAAAATTTTCCAAATATTACCCACAACTATAACATTATATCATATCCACACCATAATATTCAAAAATATATTTTGAGAAAAATTATTCTTTATTTTAAAAAAAGTTGGGGTCTTACAACCTCTCATTCTTATAAAATTTCGTCCTCGAAATTAGGGTACGTACCTGATATATTGAAGAGGCGAGGATACCTTGATTTCATTTCAGATTCTAACTCCCAGGTTATTACCTCCACATTGTGGTTTTTCCACAAAACTTTATTTAAGGTATAACCTTGGAGCGTAGAATATGATCCTTTTTATCCAAGATTTTAACAGCTACCTCTTCATACGTTAAATCTTCCTCTATCTCATCTGGTTCTAATTCAATAATGTGGTTCGGGTCTTTCACATATTTACGTAACATAGATATGTGAAAAACGTTATGAACACAAGACATACTTGGCGGTAAGGCGAGTCTATAGGCCACAGTTCCTACTCGATCAAGGATTACAAATGGGCCAATGGATCGAGGATTGAGCTTTCCTCTCTTTCCAAATCTCGTAACTCCTTTCCATGGAGCAATACGTAATAACACATGATCTCCAATATTGAATTCCACGTGAGGTTTTTATACGTCGTTGTCGATCTTGTGAGGTTTTTATACATCGTTGGATCGTTTGAATATTTTTCGTAGTCATACGTACCAGCTCCGGTCCCAACAACGTTGCTTCACCTACCTCATCCCAGCATACCGGAGAACGACACTTTCTTCCATACAATGCCTCAAAAGGAGCCATGCCAATACTTGCTTGATAAATGTTATTGTAGGAAAACTCTACCAATGGTAAGAACTTGTACCAACTTCCTTTGAAGTCAAGGACACAGAGTCTTAGTAAATCCTTAAGAGTTTGAATAGTCCTCTCGATTGTCCGTCCGTTTGATGATGATACGCCGAACTAAATCGTAAATCCGTGCGCATAGTTTTTTGCAAACTAACCCAAAATCTTAAAGTGAATATTGGGTCTCGATCAGAAACTATGGATACTGGCATGCCATGCAGTCTTACAATCCCATTTATGTATATACGAGCAAGACGTTCAAGTGTATAAGTTTCTCATATTGGTAAGAAATGGGAAGACTTGGTCAATCTATCAACAATGACCCAAATTACATCTATGCCTTGAGAAACCTTGGGAAGACCAGTAACGAAATCCATGGTAATGTGCTCCCACTTCCATTCTGGAATTTTAAGTGGTTGCAATAGACCTTTTGGCACTTGATGCTCTGCCTTGACTCATTGACAAGTTAGACACCTTGAGATAAACCCTGTTATCTCTCTCTTCATATTGCTCCACCAAAATATATGTCGAAGATCACGATACATTTTGGTTCTCCCAGGATGGATTGCAAATGGTGTGTTGTGCGCCTCGATCATTATCTTATATTTTAAATCAGGGTCGTTTGGAACACAAAGTCTGGAGTTGACTCGAATTATTCCTTCCTCATCAATTCTTGCTTTCGAAACTTCACCTTCTTGTACTTTCTTCTTTATACGCATCAGCTCCAGGTCCGTAGCTTGAGCAGATTTAACTTTATCAATTAAAGGCGGTTCTACTCGTATATTCGCCATCATCACATGGGTCCCTGAAGTCTTTAACTCTATCAACATCATTTGTAAGTCATACAAAATGGGCCTTTACGTTGACAATATCGCACTCGTACCCGCATATGATCTTCTACTCAATGCATCAGCTACTACGTTTGCTTTTCTAGGATGGTATAATCATAATCTTTCAACAGCTCAAGCCATCGTCTTTGCCGCATGTTGAGTTCCTTTTGAGTGAAGAAATATTTGAGGCTTTTATGATCCATATAGATCTCCACATTCTCTCCATACAGGTAATGCCTCCAAATCTTAAGCGCAAAAATGACAGCTACCAACTCTAGATCATGAGTAGGATAATTTCTCTCATATTCTTTGAGTTGTCGTGATGCATAGGTTATGACTTTCCCATGTTGCATGAGAACACATCCTAAACCTTTACCTGAAGCATCACTTTAAATGACAAATCCCTCCGAACCAGATGGTATTGTCAGAACATGTGCTAAAATGAGTCTCCTCTTGAGTTCTTGAAAACTCTTCTCACATTCTTCACTCCAACCAAATTTTTTATCTTTTCGAGTCATCTGAGTTAATGGAGTAGCGATTCGAGAAAACCCTTCTACGAATCTCTGATAATAACCAGCTAAGTCGAGAAAGCTACGTACTTCGGTCACAGATTTAGGTTGCTCCTAGCTTTGAATAGATTTAAATTTTGTCGGGTCAACAGATATTCCATGACTTGATACTACGTGCCCAAGGAATGGTACTTCCTCAAGCCAGAACTCACATTTCTTCAATTTGGCATAAAGCTTGTTTTCACGAAGCTTTTGGAGTATCAGCCTCAAGTCTTATTCATGATCTTCACTGCTTTTGGAATATATGAGGATGTCATCAAGAAAGACGACCACAAAGTGATCCAAATATTCCTTGAATACTCGGTTCATCATATCCATGAAGGCAGCAGGAGCATTAGTCAATCCAAAAGACATGAGTAAAAGAATTCATAATGCCGTCATCGAGTTTCGAAAGGCAGTCTTTGGAATATCCTCAGTTTTAACCTTCAGCTGATGATATCCAGAACAAAGATCGATCTTTGAAAAGAATTGTGCTCCTTGCAACTGGTCAAATAGGTCATAAATGCGAGATAACGGATACCTATTCTTTATGGTGACATGGTTTAATTCTCGGTAGTCAATACAAAGTCTCATACTCCCATCTTTCTTCTTCACGAATAGAACAGGAGCACCCCAAGGAGACGTACTAGGACGAATGAAACCAATGTCTAACAATTCATGTAGTTGAGTCTTTAACTCTTGAAGTTCAACAGGAGTCATTCGATATGGGGCTTTGGAAATGGGTTTTGTACCGGGTTCAAGGTCGATACAAAATTTAATTTCACGCCCTAGGGGTAGGCCAGGAAGTTCTTGGGAATACGTCAGGAAATTTATTAACAATGGAAATATCATTCAAGACTGACGTATTTTTGTCTAAATCCATGACATCAGCTAAGAAAGCTTGACATCCGTTTTTCAATAAACGAATAGCTTTATGATTTGAGATTACCGTGATTGATTTTAATGGTTTGGTCGCTTTAATTCGCATAATAGGTTGATTAGGAATATGAAAGCTAACAACCTTACGAAAACAATCAATTTTCGCATGATGAGTAGTTAACCAATCAATCTCTAGAATCACGTCAAATGCAAGTATTTTTAAGGAGATAAGATCGACAGGTAACGTGCAGTTACCGGTTTGAATCAAATAAGACTTTTAAACAGTGGATGTAATAAAGGTTTCCCCCAATGGAGTTTCAACCGATAATTCAAAGTCTAATTTCTTTGGAGTCAAATTTAAACGTTGAACGCAAGTAGGAGAAATAAAAGAATGGGTAGAACCGGTATAAAATAAGGTATAAGCTTCGCAAGAGTTTCTAATTTGCTTACCCGTGATCACCTCGTTTAGATTCCTCGCTTTTTGGGAGGTTACAACAAACGCTCTCCCTTGAACTACCGGTTTTGTCTTGTCTGGGATGACCTTTGATGCCTCCATCCTAGTTGGACTTGAATTTGGTGCCCGACTAAATCGAGCTAGGTGACCTTCTCTTCCACAATTGTAACATGCTTTGGACTGCTGCGTACAGTTTGGACTGATGTGTCCCTCCCTCCGCATTTGTAACATACGACCGACGGTCGTTCTCCTTCCTTAACAACGGGTACTGGTGCTGACGTCTTTCCATCATTATTGAATCTCCTCTTCTTGAAATTTCCACTTCTATTATCTTGGCCATGATTACCACCGGAGTGGTTACTATTTCTGGCATGTTGACTCCCTCCACGTTTGTTATCACTGCTTCTATAACTGCTACCATTGGTATTATCGACTTGTCGGCTGCTCTCTCTGGGTTATGTTGACTCATTATCGCGCTCCAATAATTGAGCCCTATTTATAACATCTGAATACAAACACAGTTTCTGAGAAATTAAGTATTGATGTATCTCGGGTTTCAAACCTCTTAGAAACATTCGCATCATTCTCTCCTCATTATCAACCAAGTGGGGCGCAAACTGGGACAACTCAGCAAACTTAGCTTCGTAGTGTGACACGGTCATATTGTTTTGCTCCAACTTGATAAACTCCACCTCCTTCATGTGACGAATACTTTCGGGAAAGTACTTATCGTTGAATAGCTCTTGGAACTTCTCCCAAGACATTTTCAGTGCGGCAAGTTGAGTACGCTTTACAGATTCCCACCAGTAATCTGCCTCTCCTCGCAACATGAAGGTGGCAAAGGGAACCTTTTGCTCCTCAGAGCATCCCAAGACATCAAATATCTTGGTGATAAACTTTATCCACGTCTCCGCTTTAAGTGGTTTTGGCTCTCCAATAAACTCGGTTATCCCAGCTCCTTGAACTGCTTGGCGGTGACCGTCCGAGAGTTGCTAGTGTTTCCACCTGCATTTTGGACAGGAGCCGCTCTCGCATGATGTTGCATGAATTGTATAAAGCTTCTGAACATCCCATCGTTCATCATTTGATCGGTGTTGTTGTTTTCCTGAGGATTATTGTCTTCCTGTTGCACATTATCTTGGGTAATAATCATTGGGGACTCAACGGTCTCATGTGCTTCATTGTTGATCTAAATATTTTCAGATGCCATTTTCAAACACTGCCGCAAAACAAGGGTTAATTGACATATCACATATTATCCCTATACTCTGACCGACCAATTAAATACCAAATAATCTTAGGTAGGTCATACTAGCGAAGGAATTCCCCGTCTCTCCCCTCCTAGTTCTTGTCTCACATCTCAGTCAGGGATCATATCCCTAAGCTTTGATACCAACTGTGACACCCCTAAAATAGGTATACATCACCCATCTTGGGTCGCCAAATACATGGTGCAGAATACAAATACAAACATAATTATACAACTAGAGCTGAGAGTTTTTACACGAATATTGTCTCATAGACAGTATCCAAACTCAAATTCAATCCTCATTACATTTATTATCACACTAAATAGTGAGGATTACTAAAACATCCATCTCGGACCATCACTCCGTTCCCCGACTAGTTCCGGCTACGTTCTCATTTCCTGAAGAGAACAATGGAAGTAAAAGGGTCAGCTCAACTAGCCCAATAAGAAATATTATGATTAAGATAATGCAGAATAAGTTATCATTAGCCTTCAACAATGTTAAACTGATAGAAAATAATCGACAACAAGTTTAACTGCAGCGGAATAAGCAATCCATTAGAAGAGTCAAGTAGAGCATGATATCTACTATCTTCTATGATTTAAAAAGGTTTTCATCAACTTTATCGTTGAGACTCAACTTAATAAATAAACCACATCATTGAATCATCCCTGCACTACCTGCCAAGGATATTCATGTAATCATCAATGGTCATGATTATTAGAATAATCCCTGGTCATAATCATATCAACCAATAGTCCATCCATGCACGTAAGCCAAAGATGACTTTCATAACAATATAAGCATGAGGATGATGACAATGATATAAGCATTTAATTAAATGAAAACAAAGGATAAATTTTAAAGATTCATAATTTAATTTATATAGTATTCAATAATGTCCAAATTGTCAACCTGATACTGCATTGTGGAGTAAAATTCAAGAATAATATCCATGTATAAAAAATATTTTGACAGAAAAGAAATTAATTTTTCGGGTGAATAGTAATCGGGTGAATAGTAACCCATGAATAATACTTCATGAATAGTAAACCGACATTAAAAATACCCAAATACCCAACAAAATAATATTATAGTGAATAGTAATCGGGTAAATAGTAACTCTTGAATAGTATCCTGACATGAAAAATACCCCAAATACCCGACTGAATAATATTATAGTGAATAGTAACTGGGTGAATAGTAACCCGTGAATATTAACTCGTGAATAGTATTCCAGCATGAAAAATATCCCGAATACCCGAGTGAATAATATTATAGTGAATAGTAACTGGGTGAATAGTAACCCATGAATAGTACCCCGGGTGAAAATTTTGATATTTAATGAGAAAGTTCAGATCAATATTCCAATGAAACGATACTGGATGAAGTGCAAAACTTCAAGGATATCCCACTAATTTCAGGGATTATAGAAGCAATACTTACCATAGTAAGTTTAGATGAAAAGAAATAACATACGAAACTGTAAATGGATTTTCATCCGTCATACGGTACGTAATCCACGTAAATAGGTTATTCCGACATATTAAAGGATAAATACGAAAAGTACTATTCCTTGTGAATATGAAAAAAATAATACCCCTTACTTTAGTAGAAAGCTGGATACTGCAAAAGTGAAGTAGCAGAATACTCTTCTTCTTGCTCTCTATAGTTTCTCTCTCTATAGTGTCTCATGTAAATCTCAGTGAATTGGTGAGAATGAAAGAAGAATTAAGCTTCTATTAATAAGAGGATGGACTAAATAGTAACAAATTCATGAACGACCCAGATTGATTTACTATTAGAACGGATGGTCCAGATTGATTATTATTAAAACCACAATCGACGGTCCAGATTGATTTACTTTTAAAACCACCACCGACGGTCAGATTGATTACTTTTAAAACCACCACCGATGGTCTAGATTGATTACTATTAAAATCACCACCGACGGTCTAGATTGATTAACTATTAAAACCACCATCAATGGTCCAGATTGATTAACTATTAAAACCACCATCAATGGTCCAGATTGGTTTACTATTAAAACCACCATCAATGGTCCAGATTAGTTTAACCACCATCAATGGTCCAGATTGGTTTACTATTAAAACCACCACCAATGGTCAAGATTGATTTAAATTATTACACTTTAGTACCCCTAAAGCTTTCCAAGTTTGCATTATTCCCCTCTAACTTTTGTAATTCACTTATCTTCAATAAACACATTCTTAATACTTCAACAATTACTCATCACTAATATTATAACTCACAATATTTAACAACCAGGTCGTTCCCAAAAATGAGGGGGCTTTCCGATAAGGATTTTTACTTATTGGCGTGCAATTAGGTGACCAAACCTCTCATTGACATAACTTCTAGACATTGTCAATATTGCAAATAATAATATGAATAACTTTGTTGTCTCAAGTATTGATTTAATACTATAAAATATAATTCAGATGATACTGTGACAATAATTGAATCAAATAACGTGAGATACTATGCAACAATTACTATAGCAATAATTGAGTAAACTGAGTGGCTTATTACGTAAGCATCAATAATCAATACCGTGTCCTACTATGCAACCACGCATATTACTGTACTTTTACCACCGGGTAGTTCAACAGTTAACGGTAAAACTTTTGCCGTTATTTTTATAAAAAGATATTTCTGTCATTTTCTAACCATAACAATACTTGCGTTGTGGGGTCCACCAATGATTGTACCGTCGCAAAAATATTCCCTGTTAAAATGAATATTCCCTGACCAATCGAATATTTTATATCAACTTGCTTACTTTGCAAAATTTTCTAAATATTACCCACAACTATAACATTATATCATATCCACGCCATAATATTAAAAAATATATTTCGAGAAAAAATATTCTTTATTTTAAAAAAAGCTGGGGTCTTACAGATAATACTTGCAGGACTAAATTAAAAATAAAGGAAAAGAGGAAGGTATTATACTGTAATATTTTGATTCCCAAAACGTGCAATTATCGAAACTATATTTTCCTATAAATAGAAGCTCATTCCTTCTTTATTTTTCACCAATTCACTAAAGCTATAGAGCAATTATTATAGAGAGAAATTATAGAGAGAAAGAAGAAGAGAAGTCTGCTACCTCACTATTCCAGTATCCAGTTTTCTTCTGAGGTAAGGGATATTATTATTATAGTAATGGGTATTATTTCTTTCGTATTCATGAAGAGAGCTATTGTTATTCAATTCTTTATTATTATGTTGGAATAACTTGTCTATGTGAAGTACTGCATATATGGTGAAATTCTTCTGTTATTCCATTCTTTATTATTCTGTTGGAATATCCCGTCACATGCATGCGGATTACGCATTTAATTCAGTTCAATTCTTTATTATTCTGTTGGAATATCCTGTCTGTGTGGATTATGCATGACCTGGTTCCATTCTTTATTATTCTGTTGGAATACCCTGTCTGTGTGGATTACGCATGACCTAGTTCCATTCTTTATTATTCTTTATTACTCTGAAATAATTCTGTGGACATATGATATCTATCATAACCTAGACGCATGGCCTCCCATGTACGAAGGTTTCCTTGAGTATTTTCAAAAGATTTTAATTTTTAAAACAATTATTGACTGTACCTTTATGTAAGGTACCATTGTAGGTCTTGTGGTCAAGGCACCACGAGATTTATATATATTTGTATTAAAACTCATTACTTATATCTCTATTGCATTTATCGTATCTTTACGCGAGTTCAACAGTTGTATAAATAAAGTTTATATTTGATTTTTATAGTGCGATATCTGGGGACTCAGAATGGGTCGTGTGGACCTATTTTGGGGGCGTCACAAATTGTATCAGAGCTTAGGGATATGGTCGCTGACGGAGATATGAGTCTAGAACTAGGAAGGGAGAGACGAGTAATATACTTCACTAGTGTGTGACTTACCTAAGCCAAAATTTTTACTTGATAAGTTGACAATTTGTAATATGTCAATTGACCATTGTTTTGAAGATATATTCTAGAATGATATCTGAAATACAGGAGATGAGCAATGGAAAAATCATGATACAGAGGATATAATCGGGAAGGTACAATCCGAAAAGAAAGCAAGGTATTCTCATCTCTTTGAATACCAGGTACGTACGTAAATTTCGAGGGTGAAATTTCATAAGGAGGGACGATTGTAAGACCCCGAATTTTATGAAATGAAAGTATTCAATTTTCTTATAATTATTATTTTATTACGTAAATGGTTAAATTGATAAAAGTTTAAAGTTAAGGGTGATATGTGGAATTTTTTGCAAAGTAAGCAAGTGGTTATAAAATATTCGTTTGGTCGAGGAATAACCGTATGACGGCACAATCATTGGTGGACCCCACAACATAAGTATTGTCGTAGTAAGAAAACGACAGAATTATCTTTTTATAAAAATAACGGTGAAAGTGTTACCGTTAAAACTGTTGAACTACCCGGTAGTAAAAGTATAGTAATACGCGTGGTTGCATAGTAGCATACGGTATTGATTATTGATGCTTACGTAAGAAGTCACTCAGTTATACCCAATTATTGCTACAGTAATTGCTGCATCATATCTCTCATATTATTGATTCAATTGTTATCATAGTATCATCTATATAATATGTTATATTATTAAATAAATAATTGAGATGACACATTTATTCATATTATTATTTACAATATTGAAAATGTCTAGAAGTTCTGTCAAGGAGAGGTTAGATAATCTGATTGCGCGCCAATAAGGGAGAAATCCTTATCGGAAACCCCCCTCTATCCTGGGAACGACCTGATTGTTAAATATTGTGAGTTATAATATTAATGATGAATAAGTTCGTGTTGATTAGAGATGAAATTAATAGTTCCATTGTGTTGGAATTATTAGTGTTAGTGAAAATTGACATTTATTTCGATAATAATTGATGTCTGGAGGTTATATTGACCACTCGGGTAATTAACCGGATAAATGAGTAATTAATTGCTATTGATTCACATGATTATAATTATTTGTTTACATGTGTGTACTACTGATTCACATTCATTTACTATTAGGGGAGTTGGTGCAAGATTGATAATACTTGCATGACTAAGTTAAAAATAGAGGTATAGATGGATGTACTATACTATAATTCGTATTTTCACATGTCTAGAAATATTGATTCACATGATTTACTATTAGGGGAGGTGGTGCAAGTTTGATAATACTTGCAGGACTAAATTAAAAATAAAGGAAAATAGGAAGGTATTATATTGTAATATTTGGAGCCCCAAAATGTGCAATTATCAAAACTATATTTTCCTATAAATAGAAGCTCTTTCCTTCATTATTTTTCACCAATTCACTAAAGCTATAGAGCAATTATTATAGAGAGAAATCATAGAGAGAAATAAGAAGAGAAGTCTGCTACTTCACTATTCCAGTATTCAATTTTCTTCTAAGGTAAGGGATATTATTATTATAGTAATGGGTATTATTTCTTTTGTATTCATAAATAGAGCTATTGTTATTCCATTCTTTATTATTATGTTGGAATAACCTGTCTATGCGAAGTACTGCATACATGGTGAAATTCTTCTGTTATTCCATTCTTTATTATTCTGTTGGAATATCCTGTCTGCATGCGGATTACGCATTGACGACCTGGTTCCATTCTTTATTATTCTGTTGGAATATCCTGCCTATGCGGATTACGCATGACTTGGTTCCATTCTTTATTATTCGTTGGAATATCACGCTGCATGCGGATTACGCATGACCGGTTCCATTATTTATTATTCGTTGGAATATCACGCCTATGGATTACGCATGACCTGGTTCCATTATTTATTATTCTGTTGGAATAACCTGTCTGTGCGGTCTATCGCATGCTTGGTGAATTCTTTTGTTATTCCATTCTTTATTATTCTATTAGAATAACATGTCTATGTGGATTACCACATGCATGGTGAATGATCCTTCGTATTCATTCTTTATTAAATTATGGAAATGATCTATCTACGTGGATTACTGCATGACGGGTGAAAATCCATTTGCAGTTTCGTATATTCTATTATACTCGTATGAGATATCATTTCTTTTGTACTCGTCATGGAATATCATTTTCTTTGGAATATTTTTTACGAGTTAGTATTCACGGGTTACTATTCACCCAGTTACTATTTACTCTAGTATTATTCACTTGGATATTCGGGGCACTTTTCGTGTCGGACTGCTATTCACGAGTTACTATTTACGGGTTACTATTCACCCAAATTACTATTCACCCGAATATTATTCACTCGTGTATTTGGGGTACTTTTCATGTCGGGGTACTATTCATGAGGTACTATTCCCGAAGTACTATTCATAGGGTACTATTGCGGGGTACTATTTACCCGAAAAATATATTTCTTTTCTGTCCAAATTATTTTTAGTACATGAATATTATTCTTGAATTTTACTCCACAAAACAGTATCATGTTGACAATTTGGATATTTTTAAACTCTAGATAAATTTAAAGTCTTTAATATTTATCCTTGATTTCGTTTGATTAATGCTTATATCATTGTCATTATCCTCATGCTTATATTATGATAAAACTCATCTTTGGCTTACATGCAAAGATGGACTATTGATTATTGGTTTTACAGTTGTATATCTTTGGCTTATGTGCAAAGATGGACCGCTGATTATTGGTTTTACAGTTGTATATCTTTGGCTTACGTGCAAAGATGAACCGTTGATTATTGGTTTTAAAGTTGTATATATTTGGCTTACGTGCAAAGATGGACTGTTGATTATTGGTTTTACAGTTGTATATCTTTGGCTTACGTGCAAAGATGAACTATTGATTGATGAGTATCTTTGGCTTATGTGCATAGGTGAACTGAGGGATCACTCGGTATAATCATGACCCATAATGTTATAGATGATGTGGTAAAAGTCCTCATTGGCCCGTAGTGCATTGATGGACAGTTATTGGTATGATTATAACCAGGGATTATTCGGTATAATCATAACCATTGATGATTACATGAATATCCTTGGCCGTAGTTGTGACGCCCCCAAAATAGGTATACATCACCCATCTTGAGTCGCCAAATACATGGTACAAAATTCAAATACAACTTAATAATATAACAGTCGTATAAATACGAGAAAACATAATCTAAGAGTTTTAATAAGAATATTGTCATCTAGACAATATCCACTCAATGGAGTCCTTATTACATTTATTGTCACACTATTTAACAGAATAGTGAGGACTTCTAATGCTATCATCTGGACCGTCACTCCGTTCCCTGACTAGTCCCGACTACATTCTCATTTCCTGAAGAGAATAATGAAAGAAAGGGTGAGCTCAACTAGCCCAGTAAGAAATATTATGACTAAGATAATGCAGAATAATTTATCATTAGCCTTCAACAGTGTTAAACTGATAAAATATAATAAACATCAAGTTTAACAGCAGCGAAACAAGCAATTCATTACAAGAGTCAAGTAGAGAATAAAATCTACTATCTTCTATGATTTAAAAGGTTTTTCATCACTTTTATCGTTGAGACTCAACTTAATAAATAAATGACATCATCCCTGCACTACGACCAAGGATATTCATTAGTACCACGACCATAAATTATCCATGCACTACGGGCCAAGGATATTCGTGTATTCATCAATGGTCATGATCATGCCAACAACTGTCCATCAATGCACTACGGCCAATGAGGACTTTTACCACATCATTTGTAACATTACGGTCATGATTATACCGAATAATCCCTGGTCATAATTATACTAAGTCCATCTATGCACTACAGGCCACAGATGACTTTCAACATATTATAAAAATGAGGATGATGACAATGATATAAGAATTCAATAAAACAAGTTCAAGGATAAATTTGTAAAGATTTATAATTTAATTTAATCCAAATCAATAACGTCCAAATTGTCAACATGATACTGCTTTGTGGAGTAAAATTCAAGAATGCTCAGAAGAATATTTCCATGAAAAGATATTGGATAAAGCGCAAATAACAAGGATATTCCACTAATTTCATGGAGTATAGAAGCCAAAACTTTAATTAACAGAGAATAATAGAATATATGAAACCTGTAAATGGATTTTTACCGCCATGCGGTAATCCACGTAGACAGATTATTCCAATAGAATAATAAAGAATGAAATAACAGAGGGATTCACCACGCGTGCGTAATCCGCACAGACAGGTTATTCCAACAGAATAATAAAGAATGGAACTAGGTCATGCATAATCCACAAAGACAGGATGTTCCAACAGAATAATAAAGAATGGAACAAGGTCATGCGTAATCCGCACAGACAGGATGTTCCAACAGAATAATAAAGAATGGAACCAGGTCATGCGTAATCCGCACAGACAGGATGTTCCAACAGAATAATAAAGAATTGAATAACAGAAGAATTTCACCATGTATGCGGTACTTCGTATAGATAGGTTATTCCAACATAATAATAAAGAATGGAATAATAAAAGAATTTCACCATGTATGCGGTACTTCACATAGACATGTTATTCCAATATAATAATAAAGAATGAAATAACAACCCTTACGAGTATTAAAAGAAAATAACTCTCTTCATGAATACGAAAGAATAATACCCCTTACCTTAGAAAAACTGGATACTGGAATAGTGAGGTAGCAGACTTCTCTTCTTCTTTCTCTCTATAATTTTTCTCTATAATAATTGCTCTAAAGCTTTTGTGAATTGGTGATAAATGAAGGAAGAATGAGCTTCTATTTATAAGAAAATATAGTTTCGATAATTGCACGTTTTGGGGCTCGAAATATTACAAAGATAATACCTTCCTCTTTTCTTCATTTTTAATTTAGTCCGCAAGTATTATCAAACTTGCACCACCTCCCCCAATAGTAAATAATGTGAATTAATAGTTCATTCATGTGACTCAATAGTATAATCATGTGAAAAAACTAATTATAGTATAGTACCTTCAACTATACCTCCATTTTCAATTTAGTCATGCAAGTATTATCAATCTTGCACCACCTCCCCTAATAGTACATGAATGTGAATCAATAGTACACACATGTGAACAAATAGTTATAAGCATGTGAAATAATAACAATTAATTGCTCATTTATCTGATTAATTACCCAATTGGTCAATATAACCTCCAGACATCAATTATTATCGAAATAAATGTCGATTTCCACTAACACTAATAATCCCAACACAATGGAACTATCAATTTCATCTTTAATCAACACAACTTATTCATCATTAATATTATAACTCACAATATTTAACAACCAGGTCGTTCCCAAGAAAGAGGGGGCTTTCCGATAAGGATTTCTCCTTATTGGTGCTCAATTAGGTGACCAAACCTCTACTTGACAGAACTTCTAGACATTGTCAATATTACAAATAATAATATGAATAACTTTGTCGTCTCAATTATTGATTTAATAATAATAAATATTATGCAGATGATACTATGATAATAATTGAATCAATAATATGAGAGATATGATGCAGCAATTACTGTAGCAATAATTGAGTATAACCGAGTGACTTCTCATTTAAGCATCAATAATCAACATCGTGTGCTACTATGCAACCATGCGTATTACTATACTTTTACTACCGGGTAGTTCAACAGTTTTAACGGTAACACTTTCGCCGTTATTTTTATAAAAAGATAATTTTGTCATTTTCTAACTACGACAATACTTCCGTTTGTGGGATCCACCAATGATTGTGCCGTCGTACGAATATTCCCTATTAAAACAAATATTCCCCGACCAATAGAATATTATATAACCACTTGCTTACTTTGCAAAATTTATAAATATTACCCACAACTATAACATTATATCAAATCCACACCATAATATTCAAAAATATATTTCGAGAAATTTATTCTTTATTCATAAAAGTTGGGGTCTTACAACCTCCCCTTCTTATGAAATTT
The DNA here is from genome assembly GCA_020205615.1 of Panax quinquefolius. Taxonomy (NCBI): domain Eukaryota; kingdom Viridiplantae; phylum Streptophyta; class Magnoliopsida; order Apiales; family Araliaceae; genus Panax; species Panax quinquefolius. The sequence goes on along the minus strand of CM035170.1, from coordinate 21,636,281 downwards.
CATCCTCAAAATTAGGGTACGTACTTGGTATATCGAAGATGTGAGGATACCTTGATTTCATTTCAGATTCCAACTCTCAGGTCATTTTCTCAACATCGTGGTTTCTCCACAAAACTTTGACTTGAGGTATAACTTTAGAGCGTAGAATATAATCCTTCTTATCCAAGATTTTAACAGGCAACTCTTCGTTAAATCTTCCTCTATCTTGTCTAGTTCTAATTCAATAATGTGTTTCGGGTCTTTCACATATTTACGTAATATAGATATGTGAAAAACGTTATGAACACGAGACATACTTAGCGGTAAGGCGAGTCTATAGCCACGCTCCTACTCGATCGAGGATTAAAATGGGCCAATGAATCGAGGGTTGAGCTTTCCTCTTTTTCCAAATCTCGTAACTCCCTTCCATGGAGCAACACGTAACAACACATGATCTCCAATATCGAATTCCACGTCCTTTCGATGAAGATCAGCATAACTCTTTTGTCGATCTTGTGAGGTTTTTATATATTGTCGGATCATTTCAATCTTTTTCGTAGTCATACGTACCAACTCCGGTCCCAACAACGTTGCTTCACCCACCTTATCCGAGCATACTGGAGAACGACATTTTCTTCCATACAATGCCTCAAATGGAGCCATGCCAATACTCCACCAATGATAAGAACTTGTCCCAACTTCTTTTGAAGTCAAGGACACAGAGTCTTAATAAATATTCAAGAGTTTAAATAGTCCTTTCCGACTGCCCGTCCGTCTGAGGATGATATGCCGAGCTAAATCTTAAATCCGTGCCAATAGCTTTTTGCAAACTAACCCAAAAATCTTGAAGTGAATCTTGGGTCTCGATCAGAAACTATGGATACTGGCATGCCATGAAATCTTACAATCTCTTTTATGTACATACGAGCAAGACGTTCAAGTGTATAAGTTTCTCGTATCGGTAAGAAATGAGCAGACTTGGTCAATCTATCAACAATGACCCAAATCGCATCTATGCCTTGACAAACCTTACGAAGACCGGTAACGAAATCCATGGTAATGTGCTCCCACTTCCATTCTGGAATTTCAAGTGGTTGCAATGGACCTTTTGGTACTTGATGCTGCGCCTTGACTCGTTGACAAGTTAAACACCTTGAGATAAAATCCGCACTCTTTCTCTTCATATTGCTCCACCATAATGTATGTTGAAGATCATGATACATTTTGGTACTCCCACGATGGATTGCAAACGGTGTGTTGTGCGGTTCCATCATAATTTTATACTTTAAATCAGGGTTGTTAGGAACACAAAGTCTGGAGTTGACTCAAAGTATTCCTTCTTCATCGATTATTGCATCCGACATAGCACCTTCTTGCACTTTCTTCCTCATACGCATCAGCTCCAGGTCTGTAGTTTGAGCAAACTTTAACTTTATCGATTAAAGTCAATTCTACTAGTATATTCACCATCATCACATGGGTCCCCAGAGTCTTTAACTCTATCTCCATCCTTTGCAAGTCACACAAAATGGGCTTTTGCGTTGACAATATCGCATTCGTACCCGCATATGATCTTCTACTCAATGCGTTAGCTATTACGTTCGCCTTTCCAGGATGGTATTGAATGGTATGATTGTAATCTTTCAACAACTCAAGCCATCGTCGTTGCCGCATTTGAGTTCCTTTTGAGTGAAGAAATATTTAAGGCTTTTATGATCCGTATAGATCTCCACCTTCTCTCCATACAGGTAATGCCTCCAAATCTTAAGCGCAAAAATGAAAGTTGCCAACTATAGATCATGAGTTGGATAATTCCTCTCATATTCATTGAGTTATCGCGAGGCATAGGCTATGACTTTCCCATGTTGTATGAGAACACATCCTAACCCTTTGCCCGATGCATCACTATAGATGACAAATCCCTCTGAGCTAGATGGTATTGTCAGAACAGGTGCTGAAATGAGTCTCCTCTTGAGTTCTTGAAAACTCTTCTCACATTCCACGCTCCAACCAAATTTTATATCTTCCGAGTCATTTGAGTTAATGGAGTAGCGATTCGAGAAAACCCTTCCACGAATCTCCGATAATAACCAGCTAATCCGAGAAAGCTACGTACTTTGGTCACTTATTTAGGTTGCTCCCAGCTTTGAATAGCTTCAATCTTTGTCGGGTCAACAGATATTCCATGACTTGATACTACGTGCCCAAGGAATGCTGTTTCCTCAAGCCAGAACTCACATTTCTTTAGTTTGGCATAAATCTTGTTTTCACGAAGCTTTTGGAGTATCAGCCTCAAGTGTTGCTCATGATCTTCCCAGCATTTGGAATATATGAGGATGTCATCAATAAAGACGACCACAAAGTGATCCAAATATTCCTTGAATACTCGGTTCATCATATCCATGAAGGCAGCAGGAGCATTAGTCAATCCAAAAGACACGAGTAAGAATTCATAATGCCCGTACCGAGTTCTGAAGGCAGTCTTTGGAATATCCTTAGTTTTAACCTTCAGCTGATGATATCCAGAACGAAGATTGATCTTTGAAAAGAATTATGCTCCTTGCAACTGGTCAAACATGTCATCAATGCGAGGTAACAGATACCTATTCTTGATGTTGAGATGGTTCAATTCCTGGTAGTCAATACATAATCGCATACTCCCTTCATTCTTCTTCACGAATAAAATAGGAGCACCCCAAGGAGACGTACTAGGACGAATGAAACCAATGTCTAACAATTCCTGCAATTGGGTCTTTAACTCCTGAAGTTCAATTGGAGCCATTCGATATGGGGATTTGGAAATGGGTTTTGTACCAGGTTCAAGGTCAATACAAAATTTAATTTCACGCTCTGGGGGTTGGCCAGGAAGTTCTTCAGGGAATACGTCAGGAAATTTATTAACAATAGAAATATCTTTCAAATTTGACTTATTTTTGTTTAAATCTGTGACATGAGCTAAGAAAGCTTGACATTTGTTTTTCAATAAATGAATAGCTTTATGGCTTGAGATGACCGTGATTGATTTTAATGGTTTGGTCCCTTGAATTCGCATAATAGGTTGATTAGGAATATGAAAGCTAACAACCTTACGAAAACAATCAATTTTAGCATGATGAGTAGTTAACTAATCAATCCCTAGAATCACGTCAAATGCAATTATTTTCAATGAAATAAGATCAACAGGTAATGTGAGGGTACCGATTTGAACCAAACAAGACTTATAAACAGTGGATATAATGAAGGTTTCTCCCAACGGAGTTTCCACAGATAAGTCAAAGTCTAATTTCTCTGGAATCAAATTTAATCGTTGAACGCAAGTAGGAGAAATAAAAGAATGAGTAGAACCGGTATCAAATAATGTATAGACTTCGCTAGAGTTTATGATAAGCTTACCCGTGATGACCTCATTCGAGTTCCTTGCTTTCTGGGAGGTCACAACAAACTCTCTCCCTTGAACTACTGGTTTTGACTTGTCTGGGATGGTATTTTATGTCACCGCTCCAAATGGACTTGTCTTGATTACACGACAAAATCAAAGCTAGGTGACCTTCTCTTCCACAATTATAACACGCTTTGGATGGCATCGCGCAGTTTGGACTGATATCTCCCTCCTCTCTGCATTTGAAGCATATGATAGGTGGTCGTTCTCCTTCCTTAACCACGGGTACTGATGCTGACGTCTTTCCATCATTGTTGAATCTCCTCTTCTTGAAATGTCCATTTTTACTGTCTTAGCCATGATTACCACCGAAGTGGTTACCATTTCTGGCATGTTGATTCCCTCAACGTTTGTTGTCATCGCTTCGATGACTGCTACCACTGGTATTATCATTTTGCCGGCTGCTTTCTCTTGGTTGAGTTGACTCGTTATCGCGCTCCAATAACTGAGCCCTATTAACAACATCTGAATACAAACACAGTTTGTGAGAAATTAAGCATTGATGTATCTCGGGTTTCAAACCTCTTAGAAACATCCGCGTCATTCTCTCCTCATTATCAACCAAGTGAGACGCAAACCGGAATAACTCGGCAAACTTAGCTTCGTTGTAACAACCCGATATTTTCAATATAATTAAATCAGAAATTTTACGTATAATTTTTTTTTATTTTAAGGATGAGGATTTGTACAAGATAAGGTGTATATGTATTTATGTGATAAATAAAAAATATATTTACTACATGAATATTTACAAATAATTTTATTTTAGAATTATTGATTATTATAAAGTATATTCTTATAATAATTAATTTTATAGTAGAAATGTTTTTATTAATTATTTTCCATGAAAATATAATTATATATTATTTAAATAATATATGAAATGATTTTTAGAATAAATATAATAATTATTTATTTTATTATATGAATTTTGTATTAATTATTAAGTTAATTATTTTACCTTAATTATTAAGGTTAAATATGGAAGATAAATCGAGATATGGAATCCAAACCCTAATTTTGGATTTTGATTAAGGAATAAGAATAATAATATAATATTAATTATATTTTTGATTTTTCAGTGCTATAAATATGTAATGTATGTACGTATTGATAATGGTTGGTCAATTATGGTGTATTATGACCAAACCCTAGTGTTACTGATAACCTTAGTTTTGCAGTCAAATAAGACTTTAAAATTTGTCTAGTGATTATGTAATGTGGTATATGATATGTATTATTAAAATTTAATTATTATATGGAAAACCCTAATTAGTAACTTAAAAACCCTAATTTCTAAAAGTTAGAAACCTTAATTAGAAACCCTAATTTAAAACTCAATTTGAGTTCGAAACTGCTATGTAACTGTGTGATTACGATTAAGGTGAAGTATTATAGAATTTTATATTGATTAGGTAAACCCTAATTAATATTTAGAAATATTAAATTTCTAGAAAAATCCTAATATTTATATTACAAACCCTAATTTATAAATTATAAACCCTAATTGTTAAATTTGGAAGTTTAATGCTAATTAGTGTATCTTAAACCTAATTAGCAAAGTGCTAAGTAATTAAAAACATAATTGATTAAGAAACCCTAATTTGCAAAAAATGGAAACTAATATTATTTTTATTTTTATGCAAACCCTAATTAGTAATTTTAAAACCTAATTACTAATTATAAACCCTAATTGTTTAATGATCAAGGTTAATTATAATTAGTAAATTTTAAACACAAATGTTCAAGTAATCGAATTAGAAAACTAATTATATTTAGTAAACTCTAATTTATATTTTTGGAAACTAAATTGTTATTTATTTTTAAATCCTAATTTTGGAAATCCTAGAATTTGTCTTTTAAAACCTAAAATGGTTCAAACACTAAACCCTAAACCCTAAACCCTAAGGGTTTGTCAAGATTACAGAATGGCCATTAAAATTTTATGACAAATGATTATTATACCCTTATGTGCATTATTGAATTTAACTTGTCAAACTTGTCAACCTTTAGTGGTTGAACCACCCTAAACTTAGCCATGTCCTACAAACTCTACAAATAAACCCAATTGTTAGCAATATACATTGCATACTAGTATTATATAAAGATCAAAGAGAGAGAGAAAGCCACATTTCGCTCAAATACCCAACCAATCCTCTCTCTTACTAAAACCCACAAAAATTGTAAGTTTTACAGTCACAATTCAAGCCCCACGAAATCCACTAACAACTAAGTAGCCAAGAATCATAAGATTGTCCATTGAAGGTATAAACCCTAATTGTAAATCTGACCATTAATTGGTTTTTAGATGTTATGATTCTGTGTTAATATATGTTGGTTATAGTATATAATGATGATCTGGGTTGGTATTTGATAGATCCATAACATTTAAATACACAAAATTGGTGTTTTTCAAAATCTGGGAAAAAGTTATTTTCAGATCTCGACAACAAATGTCATTTTTAGATCTCTACACCATTATCTTTGCTTTTTGTTGTTTAAGTGTTTGATCGTGAAGTATGTTATGAGTTCTTTTCTCCGAACTGGAATCAAACCCATAACATGTTCGATTAAAAGTTATGGTGGTCAAACATAGTCAATGGCCGTATGACTTTCAATTTCTGAAAACCCAGATCGTGCCTGTGGAGGCTCGATACGAGGTTTAGGGGCACGGATCTTGCAAGTTGTTGATGATTTATGTTTGTTTCTGTATTCATGTTATAGTATAGTATCTTTACTATAGATTAATGCTTTTATATAGCTTATATGTCAAATAGATTAGATTTTCTGGATGGTCAAACCAAGCAGAATGTTCACGACTTGCGTTTTCTGGGTAACCCAGAAAACTCAAGAGCGTGACTTCTGACAAGGTTTGACCGATCAAGTTCTGCTTACTTTGTTGTTGTTATGTTGTAATTTTTTAATGGATCTATAGCTTGTTATGTTGTCTAAAACATGAAAGCCTAATATCACGAAACCAGTTCATGTGTTGCAAGTTATAAAGATCGAAAGAAGGCAGTATAAACTGTTCTTCATTTCTGGAAAACCCAGAAATGAAGAACAACACTAACAAGCTTTTTGAGGGTCAAGATCTCTCTGATTCGTTATGTTTGGGCCATGAAACTTGATTTTTATTCTAGTATTACATATGTACTACAATACTAACACTTTATACCAACAAGAAACATTGCAAGAATGAATTTATTAGTGGTCAAACCACCTACCCTGCAAACTGTTATGAATTTCTGGGTTTCATGAAGAACAATCAAGAACACCTATAGCGACAATTCTGTCGCTATAGGTAGTCTTTAGTGACAGTTTATTTCCAATATTAATTATTTTTATTAAATAATTAGTAATAAATAGTTTTTAATTAGGAAAAATATAAAATAAATTCTTAAAAATTATTTTAAAATCCGAATATTAGTTTTTAATTATTTTGAATATATTTCAAAAATATTTAATATTTTGGAATATTAAAAGTATTTAATTTATTTAATTATAATATTAAATAAATTATTTAAATATGATTTTAATACATGAAAAATTATTTATAATTATATTATGGTATAAGAAAATAATTTAAGTTATTTTTGATAACTTTTAATATTTTGTGATGAATTTCATTAATTAATTAATGTTAATGATAATTAAGTTATTTATTGAATATATTAAATAAATTATGAAAAATAGAATTAATGATTTAAAATTATAGAAAAATGATTTAAAGGTTATAAAAGTATTTTAAGTTATAAATATAACTTTTGATATTTTGTCATGAAAAATATTAATATTTTAATATTAATGATATTAGATTTATTTAATAATTATATTAAATAAATTAGTTTAAAAATGATTTTAATATTAGAAAAATTATTTTAAATGAAAATAAATAGTTTAAAAATATTGTTAAGTTATAAAATATAAATTTAAATATTTAAAGGTAAATTTCATTAATTATTTACTATTAATGATATTAGATTTCTTTAATAATTATATTAAATAAATTAGTTTAAAAATAATTTAAATATTATAAAAATCATTTAAAATGATAATAAAGTGTTTAAAGATATTTTAAGTTATAAAATATAACTTTCAATATTTAAAGGTAAATTTCATTAATTATTTACTATTAATGATATTAGAACTATTTAATAATTATATTAAATAAATTAGTTTAAAATGATTTTAATATTATAAAAATTATTTTAAATGATAATAAATTGTTTAAAGATATTTTAAGTTATAAAAGATAACTTTTAATATTTAAAGGATAATTTCATTAATAATTTAATATTAATGATATTAATTTAATAATAAATGATATTAAGTTTATTTAATAATTATATTAAATAAATAGTTTAAAAATGGTTTTACTTATTTAAAAATCATTTCATAATCATATTAATGAATTAAAAATATTTTAAGTTATAATTAATGACTTTTAATATTTTGATAGATAATGTAGTAATATTTTAATATTAATAGTAATCACTTAAAAATGATTTTAAAAGTTTTAAAAATCATTTAATGGTAATATTAATACTTTAAAAATATTTTGAGTTATTATAAATAACTTTAATATTTTGGCAATGATCACATTAATAGTTTGATATTAATTAAATATTAATGATAATAGAATTGTTTAATATTTAAATCATTTAATAATGATTCCGGTGTTTAAAAATTCATGATAAATTATAATAAATATTTAAAAATTATTATAAGTCATTTAAAAATAATATGACTGATACTTACAGATATTGAACTACAGGATAGAGTCTTAGACTCGATAATTACCCGATAAAGCCGTCGGTACACCGATATGTTTCAGAAATTGATCTGGACTTAGATAATTTGATTATATATGTTTTTATTTGTGATTCAATGGTTGTGAACATATTTGACAATGTGATTAGGTTATGTGCTGACTGCAATAAGCAGTGCTATGTACTATAGTATGTTATTCTAATCGATCCAATGATCTTATTACTGATAGGTGTTATATAAAGATAGAACTAAGTTCTTAATCGTAAGCGGCCAAGATCAAAAAGTATCTTACCTTTGCATTTCCTTTATGCAATGGACATGAGTAAGAAGTTTCAGAAATATATTATTATTATTATACTATATTATTAACCCTGTTGTGATATATTCTATATCCGATCATTGTTTATCAACATGTTAGTATACGGTAATTAATTCAGATATATATTATGACGCCCCCAAAATTAGGTACACATCACCCATCTTGAGTCGCCAGATACATGGTACAGAATTCAAATACAACTTAATAATACAACTGTCGTGTACAATACGACAAAACATAAACTATGAGTTTGAATACAAATATTGTCTACTAGAGAGTATACAAACTCAAAAAGAGTCCTCATTACAATTATTATCACACTATTTCACAGAATAGTGAGGACTACTAATGCACCATCTAGGACCATCACTCTGTTCCCCGACTAGTCCCAGCTACGTTCTCATTTCTTGAAGAGAACAGTGAAAGAAAGGGTGAGCTCAACTAGCCCAGTAAGAAATATGATGACTAAGATAATGCAGAATAATTTATCGTTAGCCTTCAATAGTGTTATACTGATAAAATATAATAACTATCATGTTTAACTGTAGTGGAACAAGCAATCCATTAGAAGTGTCAAGTAGGGAATAAAATCTACTATCTTCTATGATTTAAAAGATTTTTTTATCACTTTTATCGCTGTGACTCATCTTAATAAATAATCCACATCATCGAATCACCCCTGCACTACGGCCAATGATATTCTTTAGTATCACGACCACGAATTATCCATGCACTACGGCTAAAGATAATCATGTTTTCATCAACTATCCCCGATCATGCCATAAAATAATTCATCTTTTGCACTATGACCAAAGAGAATCCATAGCCATAATCATACCAAAAACTGTCCATCAATGCACTACGGGGCAATGAGAACTTTTTCCACATCATTTGTAACATTACGATTACGATTATACCGAATAATCCCTGGTCATAATCATACCAAGTCCATCTATGCACTACAGCCACATATGACTTTCAACATAATATAATCATGAGGATGATGACAATGATATAAGAATTCAATAAAACAAGTTCAAGAATTAATTTATCCAGAACTTATAACGCTCAAATTGTCAACACGATCTCGCTTTAGAGAGTAAAATTCAAGAATGCTCGTAAGAATATTTCCATGAAAAGAAACTTGATGAATCGCAAATATCAAGGATATTCCACTAATTTTATGGAGTATAGAAGTCAAAGTTTTAACCAACCGAGTATAATAAAGAATGAAATAACAAAAGAAATCACCATGCATGCGATAGATCCGCATGCACAAAGTTATTCCAATGTAATAATAAATAACGGAACCAGTCCACGTAAACGCATACATGTATATGATATTCCAACGTAATAATAAAGAATGGAACAAGGTCCGGCGTAAACGCATGCATGTGATATTCGAATGTAATAATAAATAATGGAACCAGATCCGGCGTAAACACACAAACAGGATATTCCAACAGAATAATAAAGACGGAATATTAGAAGAATGTCACCAAGTATAGTGTAGTCCGTGTATACTGATTATTCTAGCAGAATAATAAAGAATGGAATAACAGAAGTTCTCTTCATGACTACAAAAAAAATAATACCCCTTACGAGTACAACAAATAATATCACTTACCGTAAAAGAAACTGAATATAAGAGTAGGGAAGTATCAAAATGCTTTTCTATAGTTTCTCTATAATTTCTCTCTCTAGAGTTTCAGTGAATTCGCAAGAAATAATGAAGGAATGAACTTCTATTTATTGGAAAATGGACTGGATAGTTATTAATTCATGAACGGTTTAGATTGATTTACTTTTAAACGGACGGTCCATATTGGTTTACTATTAAAACTTTAAGCAACGGTCCATACTGATTTACTATTAAAACTTTAAACCAGCGATCTATATTGATTTACTATTATAACTTTCCACCAGCGGTCTATACTGATTTACTATTATATCTTCAACCAACGGTCTGAAAAATTATCACATCTCCTCATGAAATAATATTGTACCCAAAAATGATTTGGACAGAAAAGAAATATATATCTTACGGGTGAATAGTACCCCGTGAATAATAATTTGTGAATAGTAACTTGTGAATAGTAACTCATGAATAGTAACTCGTGAATAGTAACTCCTAAATAGTAACTCGTGAATAGTAACTCGTGAATAGTAACTCATGAATAGTAACTCATGAATAGTAACTCATGAATAGTACTCTGACACGAAAAGTGTCCCGAATACCCGATTAAACAATACTGAGTGACTTCTCACATAAGCATCAATAATCAATACCGTGTACTACTATGCAACCACACGACATCGTACTTTTAACACCTATTTGTTTCAACAGTTAACGGTAAAACTTCCGCCGTTATTTTCATAAAGTATTTTTATCTTTTTCTCAATCCGATAATAATTCCGTTGCGGGGTCCGCCAATGATTGTACCGTCGTACGAATATTACCCGACAAAAAGAATATTCTCCGACCAATCGAATATTATATAACCACTTGCTTACTTTGCAAAATTTATAAATATTACCCACAACTATAACATTACATCAAATCAATACAATAATATTAAAAAAAATTATTTCGAGAAAATTAAATCTTTATTCATAAAATCTGGGGTCTCACAATCTCCCCTCCTTATGGAATTTCGCCCTCGAAATTTATGTACGTACCTGGTATGTCGAAGAGGTGAGGGTATCTTGACTTCATTTTAGATTCTAACTCTTGAGGTATAGACTTAGTGCGTCAAATATGATCCTTCTTATCCAAGATGTTAACACGTATCTTCTCATATGTTAAATCTTCTACTATCTCGTCCGGTTCTAAATTAATAATGTGGTTCGGGTCGTTTACATACTTACGTAACATCGATACGTTAAAAACATTATGAACATACGACATACTTAGCGGTAAAACGAGTCTATAAGCCACAGTTCCTACTTGATCGAGGATTTAAAATGGGTCAATTAAATCGAGGGTTGAGATTTCCTCTCTTCGTCGATTCTTGCTTCTAGAATAACGCCCTCTTGAACCTTCTTCTTCACATTCATCAGCTCTGAGTATGTAGTTTTAGCGGCTTTAACTTTATCGATTAAAGTCGATTCTAATCGTATATTCGTTATCTTCACGTGGGTTCGTATATTCGCACTTGTAACTGCATACGATCTTCTACTCAACGCATTAGGTACCATGTTCATTTTTTCCTACGATGGTATTGAATGGTATGATCGTAATCTTCAATTGCTCGAGCCAACGTCTTTGGAGCATGTTACGTTTGTTTTAAGTAAAAAATATTTGAGGGTTTAAGAAATGGGTTTTGTACTAAGGTTAATACAAAATTCAATTTCACGCTCTAGGGGTAGGCTAAGAAGTCTTCAAGAATACGTCAGGAAATTTATTAACAATAGAAATATCATTCAAAATTGTGACTCTCATCCAAGACTTGGATAGTACATCACATTGATACCTATCAACTTGCCATTGTCATTTATGACATCGCCTACAGAAAGTCTGGCTTCGGTGCATTCCACACAAGAAAGTCAACAACGAAAGGATCGAGGCTCTTTACTTTTGGCTTGATATGACAATGATTGACTTTAGTGGTTTGGTTGCTTGAATTCGCATAACATGTTGGTTAGGAATATGAAAGCTAACAACCTTACGAAAAGCATGATGAGTAGTTAACCAATCGATTCCTAAAATCGCATCAAAGGCAAGTATTTTCAAAGAGACAAGATCGAAACGTAACGTGAAAGTGTCAATTTGAATTAAACAAGATTTATAAATAGTGGATGTAACGAAGGTTTCTAATATCGAAGTTTCAACCAATAAGTCAAAGTCTACTTTCTCCGAAGTCAAATTTAAACGTTGAGCGCAAACAAGAGAGATAAAATAATGGGTAGAACCAGTATCTAATAAGGTATAAACTTCGCAAGAGTTTATTATTAACTTACCCGTAATAACTTCGTTCGGGTTCCTCGACAAACGCTCTCACTTAAACTACTGGATTTGACTTTGTTATAGGGTACATTCCACCCTTAAGTGCTTCTTCACATTCCTGATCCATGATTTGAATCATTATTCTCCGATCCATATCGAATTGGGGTTGACTGCTATGCACAGGATAATTCCGAATTCGATGTTGGATTCTCCCAATTGTTGTTCAAAAAGCAAAATCCATTTCATCTATTTTGACTTTATTGGACCAGACGTCTTTTTCGACAATATCAACGCGTCGTGCTGCTTTTACCCACGCATCATCTATTCTCCTTTGTTCAGTTGTTTCTGCTTTCATCAGAACTTTGATCATAGCATTCTCAGATTCCAGCTCTAATATCTTATACTCTTCCAAAGAGTGCTTCTGTTCAAGCGTCGCACATCGGGTAACACAATTTTGAATTATTACATCTCTTTGCTCCACGACCGCCTGCCTTTCTTCAGCTTGTTCTTCTAACTCATGAATATGATTTTGTAATGCTAAATTTTGATCATAAAATTCTTCTAATAAATTATCCTCAGGTTCCTCTTCTTCCTCTTCTTCCTCACTCTCAGCTGCTACCTCTGCAACTAGCTCTAAAAGTGCAACTATTAGTTCTTCACGCACCACGTAGATATCTCTAATTTCTTCTTCGTTTGACATCACATTAACCTGGTTAGTGATTAAAGGTGTCTCAACGGTCTCATGTGCTTCATTGCTTATCTCAACATTTTCGGATGCCATTTGCAAATACTGCCACAAAACAAAGGTTAATTGACATGTAACATATTATCCATATACTCTGACCGACCAATTAAATATCAAATAAACTTAGGTAGGTCATACTAGCGAAGGAATTCCCCGTCTCTCCCCTCCTAGTTCTAGTCTCACATCTTAGCCAGGGATCATATCCCTAAGCTTTGATATCAACCGTGACGCCCCAAAATTAGGTATACATCACCCATCTTGAGTCGCCAGATATATGGTACGTAATTCAAATACAACTTAATAATACTATTTATCATGTACAATACGAAAAAACATAAACTGTGAGTTTGAATACAAATATTGTCTACTAGAGAGTATACAAACTCAAAAGGAGTCCTCATTGCAATTATTATCCCACTATTTCACAGAATAGTGAGGACTACTAATGCACCATCTAGGACCATCACTCTGTTCCCCGACTAGTCCCAGCTACGTTCTCATTTCCTGAAGAGAACAGTGAAAGAAATGGTGAGCTCAACTAGCCCAATAAGAAACATTATGACTAAGATAATGCAGAATAATTTATCATTAACCTTCAACAGTGTTAAACTGATAAAATATAATAACTATCAAGTTTAACTGCAGCGGAACAAGCAATTCATTAGAAGAGTCAAGTAGGGAATAAAATCTACTATATTCTATGATTTAAAAGGTTTTTCATCACTTTTATCGTTGGGACTCAGCTTAATAAATAATCCACATCATCGAATCACCCCTGCACTACGGCCAAGGATATTCTTTAGTATAACGACCATGAATTATCCATGCACTACGGCTAAAGATAATCATATTTTCATCAACGGTCCTGATCATGCCATAAAATAATTCATCTTTGTACTACGGCCAAAGAGAATCCATAGCCATAATCATACCAAAAACTGTCCATCAATGCACTACGAGCCAATGAGGACTTTTTCCACATCATTTGTAACATTACGGTTATGATTATACCGAATAATCCTTGGTCATAATCATACCAAGTCCATCTATGCACTACAGCCACATATGACTTTCAACATAATATAAACATGAGGATGATGACAATGATATAAGAATTCAATAAAAACAAGTTCAAGAATTAATTTATCCAGGAACTGATAATGTTCAAATTGTCAACATGATACTGCTTTGTAGAGTAAAATTCAAGAATGCTCAGAAGAATATTTCCACGAAAAGAAACTTGATTAATCGCAAATATTAAGGATATTCCACTAATTTCATGGAGTATAGAAGTCAAACTTTTAACCAACTGAGTATAATAAAGAATGAAATAACAAAAGAAATCACCATGCATGCGATAGACCGCACAGGCAGGTTATTCCAACTGAATAATAAATAATGGAACCAGGTCCGGCGTAAAATGCACAGACATGATATTCCAATAGAATAATAAAGAATGGAACCAGGTCCGGCATAAACGCACAGATAGGATATTCCGACAGAATAATAAAGATGAAATATTAGAAGAATGTCACCATGTATAGGGTAGTCCGCGTATACTGGTTATTCCAGCAGAATAATAAAGAATGGAATAACAGAAGTTCTCTTCATGAATATAAAAGAAATAATACCCCTTACGAGTACAACAAATAATATCCCTTACCGTAAAAGAAACTGAATATAAGAGTAGGGAAGTAGGAAAATACATTTCTATAGTTTCTCTATAATTTCTCTCTCTAGAGTTTCAGTGAATTCGCAAGAAATAATAAAGGAATGAGCTTCTATTTATAGGAAAATGAACTGAATAGTAACTAATTCATGAACGGTCCAGATTGATTTACTTTTAAACGGAGGGTCCATATTGGTTTACTATTAAAACTTAAAGCAACGGTCCATACTGATTTACTATTAAAACTTTAAACCAGCGATCCATATTGATTTACTATTATAACTTTCCACCAGCGGTCCATATTGATTTATTATTATATCTTCAACCAACGGTCTGAAAAATTAGCACATCTCCTCATGGAATAATATTGTACCCAAAAATGATTTGGACCAAAAAGAAATATATCTTATGGGTGAATTGTACCCTGTGACACCCCTAAAATTAGGTATACATCACCCATCTTGGGTCGTCAGATACATGGTATAAAATTCAAATACAACTTACTAATACAACTGTCGTGTACAATACGACAAAACATAACTAAGAGTTTGAATAGAATTATTGTCTCTTAGAGATTGTACAAACTCAAAAGGAGTCCTTATTACAATTATTAACACACTATTTCACAGAATAGTGAGGACTACTAATGCTATCCTCTGGACCGTCACTCCATTCCCTGACTAGTCCCTGTTATGTTTTCATTTCCTAAAGAGAACAGTGAAAGAAAGGGTGAGCTCAACTAGCCCAGTAAGAAATATTATGACTAAGATAATGCGTAATAAATTATCGTTAGCCTTCAACAAAGATGTTAAACCGATAAAATATAACAACATCAAGTTTAAGCTATGAACAAGCAATCCATTAAAAGAGTCAAGTAGAGAATAAAATCTACTATCTTTTATGATTTAAAAGGTTTTTCATGACTTTTATCGCTGGGACTCAGCTTAATAAATAATCCACATCATTGAATCACCCATGCACTACGCCAAGGATATTCTTTAGTATCACAACCACAAATTATCCATGCACTACAACCAAGGACATTCGTGTATTCATTAATGGTCATGATCATGCCAACAACAGTCCATCAATGCACTATGGGCCAAAGATAACTTTTACCACTTCATTTGTAACATTACGGTCATGATGACATCGAATAATCCCTGGTCATAATCATACCAAGTCCATCTATGCACTACAGGCCACAGATGACTTTCAACATAATATAAACATGAGGATGATGACAATGACATAAGAATTCAATAAAAAAAGTCCAAGAATTAATTTATCCAGGAACTAATATTGTCCAAATTGTTAACATGATACTGCTTTGTAGAGTAAAATTCAAGAATGTTCAGAAGAATATTTCCATGAAAAGATACTGGATGAAGCACAAATATCAAGGATATTCTACTAATTTCATGGAGTATAGAAGTTAAAACTTTAACCAACTGAGTATAATAAAGAATGGAATAACAAAAGAAATCACCATGCATGCAGTATTTCGCATAGATAGGTTATTCCAACTGAATAATAATAACGGAACCGTGTCGGGCAAAATTTGCAACCGATGTGATGTTACAATGTAATAATAAAGATGGAACCAGTCCGGTGTAAAACACATGTGACGTGATGTTCCAACGGAATAATAATAATAAAGACGCGAAACCAGTCTGTAAAACACATGCATGTGATGTTCCAATGTAATAATAATAAAGATTTTAACCAGTGTCCAAAGTAAAACACACGTAAAGGATGTTCCAATGTAATAATAAAAGAATGTCACCAAGTATAGGGTAAACCACAGATACAAAAGTTATTCCAATGTAATAATAAGCAATGGAATAACAACAGTTCTCTTCATGAATAAGAAAGAATAACACCCCTTACATTAGTAGGAGATTGAATACTGCAGTAGTGTAGTAATAGAATACTCTTCTTCTTTCCCTCTTATTCTCTCTGTACTTTCTCTCTCTATAGCTTGAATGAATTCGTGAAAAATAATGAAGCACCAGGCCTCTATTTATAGAAGATTTCTAGCTTAGCACTTGAAATGTGAAAAGGCAAGTGGCTTGACGACTGGTGATGTGAAAAGAAAAGTGGTTTGACGTCTGTAATGTGAAACACCAAGTGGTTTGATGCCTGTAATGTGAAACGACAATTAGTTCGACGCCTATAATATGAAACGGCAAGTGGTTTGACGTCTGGTAAAGGTAATTACTATTGACGAAGGTAATTACAATTGACGAAGGTAATTACTATTGACGAAGGTAATTACTGTTGACGAAGAGACTCTTAGATGATGACATATGGCCCCCCCATAAAATAACCAAACTTACCACAAACATCTCATAATAGACTCTTTATATACATCAAGGATTAAATAAATATTACCACAAATCATTTTATTTTTAATCAACACATATTTAATCTTTCAACAATTATTAATCATTTATAACTTGTCATCTCAATTATTGATTTAATAATATAACATATTATATGATGATAATCGTGACAATAATTGAATCAATAATATAAGAGATATGATCAAACAATTATCGTAATAATAATTGAGTATAGTGAATGACTTCTCACGTAAGCATCAATAATCAATACCGCGTGCTACTATGCAACCACGCCAGACATCGTACTTTTACTACCTGGGTAGTTCAACAGGTTTTAACGGTAACACCTCCGCCGTTATTTTTATAAAGTATTTTTGTCGCTTTTCTCAATCCGATAATAATTCCTTCATGGGTCCACTAATGATTGTGTCAGTCGCCGCATTTAATATTCCCGACAAAAAAGAATATTCCCCACCAAACTAATATTTTATAACAACTTGCTTACTTTGCAAAATTTATAAATATTACCCACAACTATAACATTATATCAAATTTACTCCATAATATTCAAAAATTATATTTATAGAAAATTCATCTTTATTTATAAAAGTTGGGGTCTTACAACCTCCCCTTCTTATGAAATTTCACCCTCAAAATTAGGGTACGTACCTGGTATGTCGAAGAGGTAAGGATACCTTGATTTCAGTTTAAATTCTAACTCCCAAGTCATTTCCTCAACATCGTGGTTTCTCTACAAAACTTTGACTTGAGGTATAACCTTGGAGCGTAGAATATGTTCCTTCTTATCCAAGATTTGAACAGGAACTTCTTCATACGTCAAATCTTCCGCTATTTCGTCCGGTTCTAACTCAATAATGTGGTTCGGGTCTTTCACATATTTACGTAACATGGATATGTGAAAAATGTTATGAACACGAGACATACTTGGCGGTAAAGCGAGTCTATAGGCCACAGTTCCTACTCGATCGAGGATTAAAAATGGGCCGATGAATCAAGGATTGAGTTTTCCTCTCTTTTCAAATCTTGTAACTCCTTTCCATGGAGCAACACGCAACAACACATGATCTCCTATATCGAATTCCACGTCCTTTCGATGAAGATCATCATAACTCTTTTGTCGATCTTGTGAGGTTTTTATACGTTGTCGGATCGTTTGAATCTTTTCCGTAGTCATACATACCAAATCTGGTCCCAACAATGTTGCTTCATCCACCTCATCCCAGCATACTGGAGAACGACACTTTCTTCCATACAACGCTTTGAATGGAGCCATGCCAATACTTGCTTGATAACTGTTGTTGTAGGAAAACTCCACCAATGGTAAGAACTTGTCCCAACTTCCCTTGAAATCAAGGACACAGAGTCTTAATAGATCTTTAAGAGTTTGAATAGTCCTCTCCGACTATCCATCCGTCTGAGGATGATATGCCGAGCTAAATCGTAAGTCTATGCCCATAGCTTTTTGCAAACTAACCCAAAATCGTGAAGTGAATCTTGGGCCTCGATCGTAAACTATGGATACCAAGCATACCATGCGTCTTACAATCTAGTTTATGTATATATGAGCAAGACGTTCAAGTGTATCGCGTCAGATCGATAAGAAATAAAGACTTGGTCAATCTATCAACAATGGCCCAAATCGCATCTATGCCTTGAGAAACCTTAGGAAGACCCCAGAATCTAAATCCATGGTAATGTGCTCCCACTTCCATTCTAGAATTTCAAGTGGTTGCAATGGACCTTTTGGTACTTGATGCTCCACTTTAACTCGTTGACAAGTTAGACACCTTGAGATAAACAACGCTATCTCTCTCTTCATATTGCTCCACCAAAATGTATGATTTAATATCATGATACATTTTGGTACTCCCAGATGGATTGCAAACGGTGTGTTATGCACCTCCATCATGATTTTATACTTTAAATCGTGGTCGTTAGGAACATAAAGTCCGGAGTTGACTCAAGTATTCCTTCTTCATCGATTCTTACTTCCTAAGATAGCACCTTCTTGCACTTTCTTCCTCATACGCATCACTCCGTGTCCGTAACGTGAGTAAATTTTAAACTTTATTGATTAAAGTCGGTTCTACTCAGATATTCGCCATCATCACATGGGTCCTCGAGTCTTTAACTCTATCTCCATCCTTTGAAAGTCACAAAATGGGCTCATGCGTTGATAATATTGCACTCGTGACTTGCATATGATCTTCTACTCAATGCGTACCTACCACGTTCGCTTTTCCAGGATGGTATTGGATGGTATGATCATAATCTTTCAACAGTTCAAGCCAACGTCGTTGTCGCATGTTGAGTTCCTTTTGATTAAAGAAATATTTGAGACTTTTATGATCCGTAAAGATCTCCACCTTCTCCCCATACAAGTAATGCCTCCAAATCTTTAGTGCGAAGACAACAGCTGCCAACTCTAGATCATGAGTAGGATAATTCCTCTCATATTCCTTGAGTTGTCTTGAGGCATAGGCTATGACTTTTCCATGTTGCATGAGAACACATCCCAACCCTTTGCCCGAAGCATCACTGTAGATGACAAATCCCTCCGAGCCAGATGGTATTATCAAAACAGGTGCCGAAATGAGTCTCCTCTTGAGTTCTTGAATACGCTTCTCACATTCTTTTCTCCAACCGAACTTTGTATCTTTCCGAGTCAGCTGAGTTAATGGAGTAGCAATTTGAGAAAATCCTTCCACGAATCTCCGATAATAACCAGTTAAGCCGAGAAAGCTACGTACTTCGGTCACTGATTTAGGTTGCTCCCAGCTTTGAATTGCTTCAATCTTTGCTGGGTCAACAGATATTCCATGACTTGATACTATATGCCCAAGGAATGCTACTTCCTCAAGCCAGAATTCACATTTCTTCAACTTGGCATAAAGCTTGTATTCACGAAGCTTTTGGAGTGTCAGCCTCAAGTGTTGCACATTATCTTCACGGCTTTTGGAATAAATAAGGATGTCATCAATAAAGACGACCACAAAGTGATCCAAATATTCCTTGAATACTCGGTTCATCATATCCATGAAGGCAGCAGGAGTATTAGTCAATCCAAAGGACATGACTAGGAATTCATAATGCCCGTACCGAGTTCTGAAAGCCATCTTTGGAATGTCATCGGTTCTAATCTTCAATTGTTGATATCCGGAACGAAGATCAATTTTTGAAAAGAATTTGGCTCCTTGCAATCGGGTCAAACAGTCATCAATACGCGTGGCAATGGATACCTATTTTGATGGTGACATGATTCAACTCCCGATAATCAATTCAAAGTCGATACTCCCATCTTTCTTCTTCACGAATAGAACAGAGCACCCCAAGGAGAAGTACTAGGACGAATAAAGCCAATGTCTAACAATTCTCGCAATTGGGTCTTTAACTCCTCAAGTTCAATAGAGCCATTCGATATGGGGCTTTGGAAATGGGTTTTGTACCGGGTTCAAGGTTGATACAAAATTCAATTTCACGCTCAGGGGGTAGGCCAGGAAGTTCTTCAGGGAATACGTCAGGAAATTTATTAACAATAGAAATATCTTTCAAAACTGAAGTATTTTTGTTTAAATCTGTGACATGAGCTAAGAAAGCTTGACATCCGTTTTTCAATAAAAGAATAGCTTTATGACTTGAGATGACCGTGATTGATTAATGGTTTGGTCGCTTGAATTCGCATAACAGGTTGATTAGGAATATGAAAGCTAACAACCTTATGGGAACAATCAATTTTTGCATGATGAGTAGTTAACCAATCAATCTCTAGAATCACGTCAAATGCAAGTATTTTCAATGAAATAAGATCTACAGGTAATGTGAGGATACCGATTTGAACCAAACAAGATTTATAAACAGTGGATGTAATGAAGGTTTCTCCCAATGGAGTTTCCACAGATAAGTCAAAGTCTAATTTCTCCGGAGTCAAATTTAATCGATGAGCGCAAGTAGGAGAAATAAAAGAATGGGTAGAACCCCAGATCAAATAAAGTATAGATTTCGTTAGAGTTTATGATAAGCTTACCCCTCGATGACCTCATCGGGTTCCTTGCTTTTCGGGAGGTCACAACAAACGCCTCCTCAGACTCATCGGTTTTGACTTTTTTCGGGACTACCTTTGGTGCCTCCATCCTAGTGAATTTATCTTTGGTGAACGCACAAAATCGGGCTAAGTGACCTTCTCTTCCACAATTATAACATGCTTTGGACAAGCATCACGCAGCTTTGACCGATGTGCCCCTCCCTCCACATTTGAAACATATGATAGGTGGTCGCTTCCTTCCTTAACGATAAGTCTTTGGTGTCGACGCCTTTCCATCATTGTTGAATCTCTCTTCTTGAAATGTCCATTCTTATTATTTTGTCCCTGATTACCACCGAAGTGGATACCATTTCTGGCCTGTTGATTCCCTCCACGCTTGTTTTCACCGCTTCGATGACTGCTCTCGTTGGTATTATCATTTTGCCGGCTGCTCTCTTTTAGTTACGTTGACTCGTTATCGCGCTCCACTAACTGAGCCCTATTTAGAACATCTGATTATAAACACATATTATGATAAATAAGATGTTGACGTATCTCCGGCTTCAAACCTCTTAAAAACATCCGTGTCATTCTCTCTTCATTATCCACCAAGTGGGATACAAACCGGGATAACTCCGCAAATTTAGCCTCGTATTGCGACATCGTCATATTGTTTTGTTCCAACTTGATAAACTCCACCTCCTTCATGTGACGAATACTTTCGGGAAAGTATTTGTCGTTGAACAGCTCTTGGAAATTCTCCCAAGACATCTTGAGACGGCGCAGTTGAGTACGTTTTTCTCGATTCCTACCAAGAATCGCATCTCCGCTGCAAGCAACATAAAAGGCGATAAAGGAACCTTTTGCTCCTCAGAGCATCCCAAGACATCAAATATCTTGGTGATCTGCTTTATCCATGCTTCTGCCATAAGTGGTTTTGGCTCTCCCTTAAACTCCGGTGGACCCAGCTCCTTGAACTATTTAGCGGTGACCGCCCGAGAGTTTCCAGTGTTTCCACCTGTATTTTGGACATGAGCCACTCTCGCCTGCTGTTGTATGAATTGCATAAAGCCCCTGAACATTTGATCATTCATCATTTGGTCAGTGTTGTTGTTTGCATGAGGATTGTCGCCTTCCTGATGCACATTATCCTGATTATTGATATGTGGTGAATCAACGCGTGCTGTGCTCCATTGCTATTCTCAACATTCTCGGATGTCATTTTCAGATACTGCCACAAAACAAAGGTTAATTGACATGTAACATATTATCCCTAAATTCTGACCGACCAATTAAATATCACATAAACTTAGGTAGGTTATACTAGCGAAGGAATTCCCCGTCTCTCCCCTCCTAGTACTATTCTCACATCTTAGCCAGGGATCATATCCCTAAGCTTTGATACCAACTGTGACGCCCCCAAAATTAGGTATACATCACCCATCTTGGGTCGTCAGATACACGGTAGAAAATTCAAATATAACTTACTAATACAACTGTCGTGTACAATACGACAAAACATAACTGTGAGTTTGAATACAATTATTGTCTACTAGAGATTATACAAACTCAAAAGGAGTCCTCATTATAATTATTAACACACTATTTCACAGAATAGTGAGGACTACTAATGCTATCCTCTGGACCATCACTCCATTCCCCGACTAGTCCCTCGTTATGTTCTCATTTCTCAAGAGAACAAGTGAAAGAAAGGGTGAGCTCAACTAGCCCAAGAAGAAATATTATGACTAAGATAATGCGTAATAAATTATCGTTAGCCTTCAATGATGTTAAACCGATAAAATATAACAACATCAAGTTTAATTGCAATGAACAAGCAATCCATTAAAAGAGTCAAGTAGAGAATAAAATCTACTATCTTTTATGATTTAAAAGGTTTTTCATGACTTTTATCACCGGGACTCAAATTTTAATAAATAATCCACATCATCGAATCACCCATGCAAGATTTTACTAGGATATTCTTTTTTAGTATCACGACCACAAATTATCCATGCACTACAACCAAGGACATTCATGTATTCATTAATGGTCATGATCATGCCAACAACTCGTCCATCAATGCACTACGGGCCAATGATAACTTTTACCACATCATTTGTAACATTACGGTCATGATTACACCGAATAATCCCTAGTCATAATCATACCAAGTTCATCTATGCACTACAGGCCACAGATGACTTTCAACATAATATAAACATGAGGATGATGACAATGACATAAGAATTCAATAAAACAAGTCAAAGAATTAATTTATCCAGTAACTAATAATGTCCAAATTATTAACATGATACTGCTTTGTAGAGTAAAATTCAAGAATGATCAGAAGAATATTTCAATGAAAAGATACTGGATGAAGCGCAAATATCAAGGATATTCTACTAATTTCATGGAGTATAGAAGTCAAAACTTTAACCAACTGAGTATAATAAAGAATGGAATAACAAAAGAAATCACCATGCATGCGGTATTCAGACAGACAAAGTTATTCCAATGTAATAATAATAACGGAACCGTGTCGAGCAAAATTTGCATCGACACGATGTTACAACAGAATAATAAAGATGGAACCAGGTCCTGTAAAAACACATGCATGTGATGTTCCAATGCAGAATAATAATAAAAGCGGAAACCAGTCCTGTAAAAACACATGCATGGATGTTCCAAATGTAATAATAATAAAGACGAAACTGTGTACAAAGTGTAAAACACACGTAAAGGATGTTCCAAATGTAATAATAGAAGAATGTCACCAAGTATAGGGTAAACCGCGTATACAGGTTATTCCAACAAAATAATAAGCAATGGAATAACAACAGTTCTCTTCATGAATAAGAAAGAATAACACCCCTTACATTAGTAGGAGATTGAATACTGCAGTAGTGTAGTAATAGAATACTCTTCTTCTTTCCCTCTTATTTTCTCTATACTTTCTCTCTCTATAGCTTGAATGAATTCGTGAAAAATAATGAAGCACTAGGCCTCTATTTATAGAAGATTTCTAGATTAGCACTTGAAATGTGAAAAGGCAAGTGGCTTGACGACTGGTGATATGAAAAGAAAAGTGGTTTGACGCCTGTAATGTGAAACACCAAGTGGTTTGACGCCTGTAATGTGAAACGACAATTGGTTTAACGCCTGTAATATGAAACGAGAAGTGGTTTGACGTCTGGTAAAGGTAATTACTATTGACGAAGGTAATTACTATTGATGAAGAGACTCTTAGATGATGACTTATGCCCCCCCCCATAAAATAACCAAACTTACCACAAACGTCTCATAATAGACTCTTTATATACATCAAGGATTAAATAAATATTACCACAAATCATTTTATTTTTAATCAACACATATTTAATATTTCAACAATTATTAATCATTTATAACTTGTCGTCTCAATTATTGATTTAATAATATAACATATTATACAAATGATACTTTGACAATAATTGAATCAATAATATAAGAGATATGTTGCAGCAATTACTGTAACAATAATTGAGTATAGCTAAGTGACTTCTCACGTAAGCATCAATAATCAATACCGTATGCTACTATGCAACCATGCGTATTACTGTACTTTTACTACCGGATAGTTCAACAGTTTTAACGGTAACACCTCCGCCGTTATTTTCATAAAGTATTTTTGTCGTTTTCTCAATCCGACAATAATTCCGTTGTGGGACCAATGATTGTGCCAGTGCATTTAATATTCCCCGATAAAAATAATATTCCCCACCAAACAAATATTTTATAACAACTTGCTGCATTTTTTGCAAAATTTATAAATATTACCCACAACTATAACATTATATCAAATTTACTCCATAATATTCAAAAATAATATTTATAGAAAATTCATCTTTATTTATAAAAGTTGGGATCTTACAACCCCGCGAATAGTAACTCGTGAATAGTAACTCGTGAATAGTAACTCATGAATAGTAACTCGTGAATAGTACTCCGACACGAAAAGTGTCCCGAATACCCGATTGAACAATACTGAGTGACTTCTCACATAAGCATCAATAATCAATACCGTGTACACTATGCAACCACGCGTATTACTGTACTTTTAACACCAGGTGTTTCAACAGTTAACGGTAAAACTTCTGCCGTTATTTTCATTAAGTATTTTTGTCGTTTTCTCAATCCGAAAATAATTCCGTTGCGGGGTCTACCAATGATTCTACCGTCGTACGGATATTCCCCGACAAAAAGAATATTCTTCGACTAATCGAATATTATATAACCATTTGCTTACTTTGCAAAATTTGTAAATATTACCCACAACTATAACATTACATTAAATCAACACCATAATATTAAAAAAAATTATTTCGAGAAAATTAAATCTTTATTCATAAAATCTGGGTCTCACATATATTCTGTTAGTTAATTTCTAAATATGATTACACAAGTGTCCCCACATGGATAATCATTGTAGTTAATGTAACATTCCAGGTTTTTTTAAATGTAAATTATAAATATTTATTGATTTATATAAATATTTATTGGATGTGTTTATTATTGGATAAATAATTGTTCAATTAGATTGATTTAATTTAGTTAATTATTTAGTTGTTAAATAATTAATATGTGGATTGAGTTATGTGATTAAGTGAATTATTTAATAAATTGTTATTAAATAATGTATGACAAATAACTATGTTATAAAGAGTTATTTAAATAAATTAAAGTAGTTTTAATTTATTTTGCCAAACAAAGGCTTAAATATATTGAGTCTTTAATTTTAAATTAGTTTGCCAAACAAAGCCCTATGGCTTTTGGATTTTTAAAATTTGATTTATTAGTAATATAAATTAAATTAAACAAAATATAAATAATATATAATATATTTGGTAACTGATATTTTAACAGGGTCATTAGTATATGGTAGTTTCGTACGTTGGGTTTAGACGTGTGTTGGCTTTTATTTTAGTTTATGTATACTATTGTTTGGCTTAAGCATAAGAAAAGCTGCAGAGAAAGAAAAGAGAAAGGAAAAGTTCAGAGAGTTTGAGAGGAAACTAAGTGCGTGATTGTTCAAAATAAGTTCTGTTGACAAGTATTTTTTTAAGCAACAAAAGGTATGTGGCTATAACTTTAATATATGTAAGTATAAATGTTTTACGTCATTATGCCTAAGTCTCTGTGTTCTTCACTTATGTATAAAGTTTTTACAAAAATTGTATGTAAACCATGTGTTAGAATTGGTTATGATGTTACTTGTATTTGTAAAGATAATTGTTATAACTAATATATATATATATATATATATATATATATATATATATATATATATATATTTATATATATGATTGTATGCTAATTACGATCAAAAAGAAAGAAAAGAGTTTTACAAGTAAAAACATACGAGTATGAACATGTTTTGTAGGATAACAAAATTAGTAATTGATTGTATTCTAATTGTAAAATTGAAGTGTGATTATGTTAATTGGGTATGAAATAATGAGAACTTAGTTAAAAGGAATCAATTGGGTTTATAATTTTGGTTATAGTGTTCATTGTGTCAAGAATATAAACAATGGAGTTTTGGGTTTTTAAAACAATACTTTCAAGGATTTAACTTCTCTCAAATAGTTGTTTAAATTGTGCTAAGTTAATATATGTATGCTTGGTGAGGTTATGTGTAAATTACATCAATTATATGTATATAACTAGTTGATAGAATTTCTTAAACAGACCAAAATGGTCTTCGTGTTTCTGATTCATATTTTTGCCCCTAAGCTAGCCAAAAATGGAGCCCCAAATATTAAAATTCGTGCTACAGCGTCAAAATTGCTACCAAAGACTAGAAGTTCGCGCCCCATCGCTGAAATTGCGCCCCAGCTTAATATTGTGCTCTTGGCGCCATCAGATAGTTTAGTTCTCGGGCCACCAGCGCCGTAACAAAAGTCTGAGTCGGATAGTTTTGGCCTCCTGTAGTAAAATGACCATAACTTTCTCATACGAACTCCGATTGAGTTGATTCAAAATGATCCGGAATGAGGACAAATAAACCTACAACTTTCATACTTTAAGTGTTTTAATTTGAGGTCTGTAACAGTTGTCAAAATGGTCATCTTAAGGACTGTTGTGTTTTCGGGAGCAATCAGAGGGCGTCAGGCATGCACATATGCATGTGTAGTGCTCCTGACGATAAAAGATGATGTCCTAAGTTATAAACCATGTATGTTAGTAAATATAATGATGCTTAACATTTATAAATGATGGATTAGATATGTTATAGAAGCATAGTAAGCATACACAAGAGATGCAAATCGGGCGTGTGACGATTAAACGTCGTGCCAAGTGTTAATGAACTTAAAAAGTGTTTCAATTCAATTGAAATGAATATTATAGGATATGAAATTGGTTTAATATAAAACCAATAAGTAGTCCTAGCAAGACTTAAGTACTTGAATGAACTTCGATTATAAAATATAGTGAGATATAAGTTGAAAGTTAACACAATCTAATTGAACATTGTGTGCTAATTAATAGGAAAGATTATGAGATGTGGAGTAGAGTTTACATTATAATTACTATGTGTTGTTATGTGACTAATAGTTGATGTGTATGATTATATAATTGTGTAGGGCACGTGAAGTGCAGATAACTGTAAGCTGTTAATCTATTATTGGTAAACAACGATAAAGGCAAGTCTTTCAGTTCCTATTTTCTATGTGGACTTGATGAACTATTTTATATTGTATGATATGTTATACATGTTAAAATCATGAAATGTTAAAGTCAATTTATGACTGCATTGTTTTGGTTAAATAAGGAGTATTGAGTAAGAAACTCAATCTTTATATTTGCTATGTGAATTAAAAGCATGTATGCCATGTTACTTTAATGAGATGTATATCGAGCATGTTTTTATGTGCTATGTGATGCATGAAAACTGTTAGACTTTGCTCGGCTGTCGAGCTCACTCTTGCAAATAACCACTTTTACAGGTCAAGGAATTAAGGTAAGGATATGTGCTAAGTGAGTTATAGAGATCTATATTCACAAAGGTTACTTATGTTTTGTGAGAAATGTATGTAAGATTTTGAATGTAACATGTTGTTGAATTGTAAGTTGAGTTATCTAGTGTATATGGATATCTATTTATGATGTAAGACTTTGTATAGTCATTTTGTTGTAACGATTCATGATATAAATTAGAATCGAAGAGATGTAATGTAAAGGTTACGATTTAGGGCAAGACAGAAGGAAATGTATAAAAGTTTTAATTATTCCGCAATTTTAGTGATTTTAATATCGAATAATGATGTAAAATTAGAGATTTAATGTATGGTTAACGATCGAAGTTGAGATTTAAATTGTATAGATTTTGAGGTCGTTACAGTTAAACACATGTTGATATATATATATATATATATATATATATATATATATATATAGAGAGAGAGAGAGAGAGAGAGAGAGAGAGTCCGGACGCCCGGATTTTAGTCCCGTCCGGACTTTTTATTTTGCTTTTTTTTTAAAACAAAAAATATTAATTAATATTTTATGGATTTAAATTTTTTTCATAAAACAGTGTTTTGGGCGTGATTTGGGTACGTATAACAAAAGATGTATGTACAGTCTGTGCAGACTGTACCACCATTTTTTGGTATAGGAATTCAAATCACCCCCAAAATATTGTATTATGGAAAAATTTCAATTCCATAAAATATTAAATAATTTTTAGTTATTTTTTTAAAAAAAAGCAAAAAAAAATAAAAAAAAATTGGGGTCCATTTTTCATCGTCCGGAGTAGGACCGATCCATTGTGTGTATATATATATATATATATATATATATATATATATATATATATATAAAGCCGCCTAAGCTTATTTGACCCAAATTAGACACAAATTCAGAAATATAGTTGTATATGATAAAACCTTATTGTATCCAATCAAATTTTTTTGGTTTGGATTCACGACTAAGTATGAACATCTCGATCATGGGAAAACTTTTATGCGCCCAAGGCGGACAGAGTAAACGATCCTATCGTTCTTGTAATGTAGTATTGATCAATACAGGGCCCATGGGAAGTACAACCTAACGCCCGTAAGTTGTGACGGTTTGCAGATGAAGTTCTGCTAAACCTTAGCAAAAACTAAAAACAATGTTCATAATCTGTCGACTAATACCTATATATATAGTCAATACGTAGTTTCAAAAATTTGAGATAGAATTGTTATGTTGTTATTATTGGTTCAGTTTACTTCACACCTATAAATTTGTTGTAGAAGTGATGTACAAAGAAAAGATTTATCTCTTTCAACTAATTATATTCATAATTGTTATTACATGCTGGGCACCCAAATGCTCATTCTTGCTTTAAAATTAAATGTTTTCAGCTAGGCATGATCAACCCGAAGGTTCAGACAAGATCAAGTGAAAAAGGAAAGCAAACAGAACATGTTTAATGGTATCTTTTGTAATAATTAGACAATATATAGACAATGATATGTATTATATATCATGTAAAGAATTATTGTAAAGGTTGCGTAATTGGGATTAGACTCTTATAAATATAAATTAAGTTTGATTTTTATATTATTATTATTATTATTATTATTATTATTATTATTATTAGTATTATTCCGCTCATAGAAATGGTATCGTAAAGCACCGAGTTCGGGTTTCAAGTACCGAAGTTTGGGACTTTACAAGTTGGTATCAGAGCTTATGGTTAAAAACCTTAGGTGGGCTAGACCTTAGGCTATAACCTTGGAACAGAGGGAAACGTTGAAAATACAAATAACTCATATAGAGTTTAAAAAGGGAGATGAATTGAATAAGTTCATCGTCGAATCAAATAAAAAATAACTTATATAAAACTATTAATTGTTGTGTGTATATATTAAGTGATAATCAAGATAGTTTGTGTGTAGATGTCAGATAGAAAAGGATTAGGATACCCTCAAATCGTAAAGAAGAAGTCAACCTCCATAACCGAGCCAATATTAAAGCCAATAGCTGAAATAGAGGCTCACATTGAAAGCTACCTCAAAGAGGTGGTTATTTAGAAAGTGTAGTACCGAACCTTGAAACGATAGTATAACTGATAGGTAAAGTATAGTTAAAGAATATGTGGTCAATGTCAAGTTCTTAAACTCATATGTTTGTGGTGAGTTCCTAAACTCATAATGTGTTGTAAGTTGGATGAACTAGGTATAGTTAGGTGTGAATGGATTATAGAGGATAATGGGAATAATATAAAATACTAAGTAATTGATCCTTAGCGATTATGTAGAAGATAAGTAGTACTAGTATTACTTGAATATGTATGATTCTATGTTATGTATATGATAGGTATGTTTGTATAAGGTAATATTTTTCAAATTTTGTATAAGTTGTGGCAGCGATTCCCGACTTTTGAGTCACAAAGGGATAATGGATGTTTAAAGCAATATGTGGTAAGGTATGTCAAGTGTTATGAGTATGAATTTATATGGGATTAATGAAATAAGTTGGTATAAAGATAGTAGTTAATTATATGAGTATTGGTTAATGCAGAAAACTAAAATTTTAAAATAAATAAAATTTTGAGTACATGACTATTTGAATAGAAAATTTCGCGTTATATGTTAAGCGTATACGATAAGGCTTAGAATATAAGTTAATAAAGAATAATTTATGATAATGCCGCCAAGACGAAAACAAAATACACAGATAGAAGAACCTGTCAACGAAGCTGGAAGACAACCAGACCCGATACAGAATTTTATGAATATGGACGATCAAGCTATGCAGAACGGAATACTAGTCGCCGGAAGATCAGCCAGATAATCGATCGACGAACATCAAAGACTTCAAGGCAATCGTATTGCCAGGATTTAGAGGATTAACTGACCCTGTAGCAACGTTTGTGATAGCTAGGATAACGGAGGGGCAAAAGATAGTTTGGTCACCTATATGATAAAAAGGATATGAGATAAAGGGCAAGTCTGTGTGATTTAAGTGTGAATCAATGGAGTATAAGGTGGAAGACCGTCCAAGAAGGAGAATGGAGGCAAGGAATACGAATATGGATAAAGGCAGCAGGACATTGGCGATAACGGGACCAACTTCAACAAACAAACCAACAGAAATCAACCGTAAGCGTCTTCATCATGACCGTTCAAGATATCGTGGCAGCCGGAGATGCAACTCCAGGTATGATTCTAATCAATTTTATTTTCTTATATATATAGTAAAATTATTTTATAAATTATTTTGAAGGAGGAAATTGAGTTCTATTAGAAATCAATTTTCCATATAAGCAGATAGATAAGTTTTATGCCGAATAGTTAAGAGATCAGTTCGATCAATTTTGATCGAGATCTACTCTCAATGATTGTGTATGCTATGTACCCTGGTATGTATAGGTTTTAAAACGGTGATTCCGGGGACGGAATCATTATAAGGGAAGGTGAATGTAACAACCCGATATTTTCTATATAATTAAATCAGAAATTTTGCGTAAATTTTTTTTATTTATTTTAAGGATGAGGATTTGTACAAGATAAGGTGTATATGTATTTATGTGATAAATAAAAAATATATTTACTACATGAATATTTACAAATAATTTTATTTTAGAATTATTGATTATTATAAAGTATATTCTTATAATAATTAATTTTATTGTAGAAATATTTTTATTAATTATTTTCCATGAAAATATAATTATATTATTTAAATAATATATGAAATTATTTTTAGAATAATTATAATAATTATTTTATTATATGAATTTTGTATAGATTATTAAGTTAATTATTTTACCTTAATTATTAAGGTTAAATATGGAAGATAAATCAGATATGAAATCCAAACCCTAATTTTGAATTTTGATCAAGGAATAAGAATTATAATATAATATTAATTATATTTTTGATTTTTCAATGCTATAAATATGTACTGTATGTACGTATTGATAATGGTTGGTTAATTATGGTGTATTATGACCAAACCCTAGTGTTACTGATAACCTTAGTTTTGCAGTCAAATAAGACTTTAAAATCTGTCTAGTGATTATGTTATGTGAGACCCCAGATTTTATGAATAAAGATTTAATTTTCTCGAAATATTTTTTTTAATATTATGGTGTTGATTTGATATATTGTTATAGTTGAGGATAGTATTTATAAGTTTTGAAAAGTATGCAAGTTATTGTATAATATTCGATTGGTCGGGGAATATTCTTTTTGTCGGGAAATATTTGTACGATGGTATAATCATTGGTGGACCCCACAACGGAATTATTATCGGATTGAGAAAATGACAAAAATATTTTTATGAAATTAACGACGGAAGTTTTACCGTTAAAACTGTTGAACTACTTTAGTAGTAAAATATAAAGAATGTCTGGCGTGGTTGCATAGTAGAAGATACTACAGTATTGATTATTGATGTTTACGTGATAAGTCACTCGGTTTTGTTTTATTAGTATTATTAATGTAATAAAATGTAAAAGCTTTTTATATAAAATGTAATACTTTTATAAAGTTTTTCAATAAATAAAATATATTATATTCTATTATGCATAGTGTTTTGCAGACAAGAAAATCTTTTTTATATAAAATGTAATACTTTTATAAAGTTATTCTATAAATAGAATATATTATATTTTATTATGTATAGTATTGCATAGTGCTGCATAGTGTTTTGCATAGTAAATTTTTTTATATAAAATGTAATACTTTTATAAAGTTATTCATTTTATTAGATTATAAATAGAATATATTATATTTTATTTAAAAGATTTTGCTTTAAAAATGGACTATTCGATTAAAAGTAAATCAATCTGGACCGTTCATGAATTAGTTATTATATAGTCCATTCTTCTATAAATAGAAGCTCATTCTTTCATTATTTCTTACAAATTCACTAAAACTCTAGAGAGAGAAACTATAGAGAGAGTTCTTCTTCTATAATCTTGAGCGTATTTCTTTAGAGTTTAAGAAAGCTTTGAGCGTAGTGCAAGTTTTCTTCGAGTATATCATCGCCCTACTAGTCGGAATACTCTTCTTTCAAAGATAGGGGATATCATTTGTTGTACTCGTAAGGGATATTCTATCTTTTGTATTCACGAAGAGAACTCCTGTTATTCCATTCTTTATTATTCTGTTGGAATAACCTGTATACGCGGGCTACCCTATACTTGGTGAAATTCTTCTGTTATTCCATTCATTATCATTATGTTGGAATAACTTGTCTATGCGAAATACCGTATACATGGTGAAATTCTTCTGTTATTCCATTCTTTATTATTCTGTTGGAACATCCTGTCTGTGTGTTAACGCATGACCTGGTTCCGCTATTTATTATTCTGTTAGAATATCCTGTCTATGCGTTTACGCATGACCTGGTTCAGTTATTTATTATTCTATTGGAATAACCTGTGTGTGCGGTCTATCGCATGCCTAATGATTTCTTTTGTTATTCCATTCTTTATTATACTCAGTTGGTTAAAGTTTTGACTTCTATACTCCATGAAATTAGTGGAATATCCTTGATATTTGCGCTTCATCCAGTATCTTTTCATGAAAATATTCTTCTGAGCATTCTTGAATTTTACTCCACAAAGCAGTATCATGTTGACAATTTGGACGTTATTGGTCCTAGATAAATTAATTCTTAAATTTTTTTATTAAATTATTATGTCATTGTCATCATCCACATGTTTATATTATGTTGAAACTCATCTGTGGCCTGTAGTGCATAGATGGACTTGGTATGATTATGATGAGGGATTATTCGGTATAATCATGACCGTAATGTTACAAATGATATGGAAAAAGTCCTCATTGGCCCGTAGTGCATTGATGGACAATTTTTGGTATGATTATGGCTATGGATTCTCTTCGGCCAAGGGTTCAAAGATGAATTATTTTATGGCATGATCAGGACCGTTGATGAAAACATGATTATCTTTGGCCCATAGTGCATGGATAATTCGTGGTCGTGATACTAAAGAATATCCTTGGCCTGTAGTGCAGGGATGATTTGATGATGTGGATTATTTATTAAGATGAGTCTCAGCGATAAAAGTGATGAAAAAACTTTTAAATCATAGAAGATAGTAGATTTTATTCTCTACTTGACTCTTCTAATGGAATGCTTGTTTCGTTACAGTTAAACTTGATGTTTATTATATTTTATCAGTTTAACACCGTTGAAGGCTAACGATAAATTATTCTGCATTATCTTAGTCATAATATTTCTTACTGGGCTAGTTGAGCTCACCCTTTTGCTTTCATTGTTCTCTTCAGGAAATGAGAACGTAGCAGAGACTAGTCGGGGGAAACAGAGTGATGGTCCTAGATGGTGCATTAGTAGTCCTCACTATTCTGTGAAATAGTTTGATAATAAATGTAACGAGGACCCCATTGAGTTTGTAAATTGTCTAGATGACAATATTTGTATTAAAACTCACAACATATGTTTAATCGTATTTTACACGACTGTTGTATAGTTAAGTTGTATTTGAATTTTGTAACATGTATCTGGCGACCCAAGATGGTTGGTGTATACCTATTTTGGGGGCGTCACAGTTGGTATCAGAGCTTAGGGATATGATCCATGGCTAAGATGTGATACTAGAACTAGGAGGGGAGAGACAGGGAATTCCTTCGCTAGTATGATCTACCTAAGTTTATTTGGTATTTAATTGGTCGGTCAGAGTATAGTGATAATATTTTACATGTCAATTAACCCTTGTTTTGTGGCAGTATCTGAAAATGACATCCGAGAAGGTTGATAATAACAATGGAGCACAGGAGACCGTTGAGTCACCACAAATCAACACCCAGGATAATGTGCATCAGGAAGGCAATAATCCTCAGGTGAACAACAACACCGATCAAATGGCAAACGACGGAATGTTTAGGAGCTTTCTGTAATTCATACAACATCAGGCAAAAGAGACTCCTATCCAAAATGCAGGTGGAAACACTGGCTACTCTCGGCCGGTCATCACTAAACAGTTCAAGGAGTTGGGACCACCGGAGTTTATTGGAAAATCAAAATCACTTAAGGCGAAGACGTGGATAAAGAAGATCACCAAGATATTAGATATCTTGGGATGCTCTGAGGAGCAAAAGGTTCCATTTGCCACCTTTATGTTGCGAGGAGAGGCAGATTACTGGTGGGAATCGGTAAAGCATACTCAACCTGCCGCACTGAAGATGTCTTGGGAGAAGTTCCAAGAACTGTTCAATGACAAGTACTTTCCCAAAAGTATTCGTCACATGAAGGAGGTTGAGTTCATCAAGTTGGAGCAGAATACTATGACCGTGTCACAATACGAGGCTAAATTTGCGGAGTTATCCCGGTTTGCATCCCATTTGGTCGATAATGAGGAGCGAATGACGCGAATGTTTCTAAGAGGTTTGAAACCCGATATACGTTAATACATCATTTCTCACAAACTTTGTTTATATTCTGATGTTGTGAATAGGGCTCAGTTATTGGAACGCGATAATGAGTCAACACAACCTAAAGGTAACGAGCAACAACACGATAATAATCATACCGGTGGCAACGGCCATCGGAACAATGATAACCATCATGGGGGAAATTATCATGCTAAGAATGGTAACCACTTCGGTGGTAATCATGACCAAGATAATAGAAGTGGGAATTTCAAGAAGAGAAGGTTCAATAATGATGGAAAGGCAGCAACACCAACACCTGTTTCAAAGGAAGAAGAACGACCACTGGTCGTATGTTTCAAATGCGGACAGGAGGGACACATCCGTCCAAACTGTACGCAGCAATCCAAAGCGTGTTTTAATTGCAGAAGAGAAGGTCACCTAGCTCGATTTTGTCGTATGGTAAAGTCAAGTCTAGCTGGGATAGTGATGCCAAAGGATGTTCCAGACAAGC
The DNA here is from genome assembly GCA_020205615.1 of Panax quinquefolius. Lineage (NCBI taxonomy): Eukaryota > Viridiplantae > Streptophyta > Magnoliopsida > Apiales > Araliaceae > Panax > Panax quinquefolius. Next base: position 21,600,120 of record CM035170.1, on the reverse strand, counting down.
CAAAGCCGGTAGTTTAAGAGAGAGCATTTTTTTTTGACGAGGAGCTTGAATAAAATTATCACGGGTAAGTTAATCATAAACTCATGCGAAGTCTATACCGTGTTAGATACCGGTTCTACTCACTCTTTTATTTCACCTAGTTGTGTTCAATGTTTGAATTTAACTCCGGAGAAGTTAGATTTTGATTTATCTGTTGAAACTCAGTTGGGAGAAACCTTCGTTACATCCATTATTTATAAATCTTGTTTAATTGAAATTGACACTTTCATGTTACCTGTCAATCTTATCTCTTTGAAAATACTTGCCTTTGATGCGATTTTAGGAATCGATTGGTTAACTACTCATCATGCTTTTTGTAAGATTGTTGGCTTTCATATTCCTAACCAACTAGTTATGCGAATTCAAGCAACCAAACCACTAAAGTCAATCATTATCATATCAAGTCATAACTAAAGAGCCCCAGTCCTTTCGTTGTTGACTTTATTGTGTGGAATGCACCGAAGCTAGACTTTCTGTAGGCGACGTCGTGAATGACGATGACAAGTTGATAGGTATTAATGTGATGTACTATCCAAGTCTTGGATGAGGGTCACAGTTTTGAATGATATTTCTATTATTAATAAATTTCCTGATGTATTCTTGAAGACTTCTTAGCCTACCCCTAGAGTGTGAAATTGAATTTTGTATTGACCCCAATATAAACCCCATTTCTTAAACCCTCAAATATTTCTTCAACTAAAATGAATGTAACATGCGCTAAAGACGTTGACTAGAGCTGTTGAAGATTACGATCGTACCATTCAATACCATCATAGGAAAAGTGAACATGGTAGCTAACGTGTTGAGTAGATGATCATATGCGGTTACAAGTGTGAATATACAAACCCACGTGAAGATAACGAATATACGAGTAGAATCGACATTAATAGATAAAGTTAAAGCCGCTCAAGCTACACACCCGGAGCTGATGAATGTGAAGAAGAAGGTTCAAGAGGGCGTTATTCTAGAAGCAAGAATCGACGAAGAGAGGAAATCTCAACCCTCGATTTAATTGGCCCATTTGAAATCCTCGATGAAGTAGGAACTGTGGCCTATAGACTCGTTTTACCGCCAAGTATGTTGCGTGTTCAGAACATTTTTTTTCGTATCGAGGTTACGTAAATATGTGTACAACCTGAACCACATTATTAAATTAGAACTAAACGATATAGCAGAAGATTTAACGTATGAGGAGATACGTCTTAAAATCTTGGATAAGAAGGATCGTATTCAACACTCAAAGGTTATACCTCAAGAATTAGAATCTGAAATGAAGTCAAGGTATCCTCACCTCTTCGGCAAACCAGGTACGTACGCAAATTTCGAGGGCAAAATTTCATAAGGAGGGGAGATTGTGAGACCCCAGATTTTATGAATAAAGATTTAATTTTTTCGAAATATTTTTTTTAATATTATGGTGTGGATTTGAGATAGTGTTATAGTTGTGGGTAGTATTTATAAATTTTGAAAAGTATGCAAGTTGTTGTATAATATTCGATTGGTCGGGGAATATTCTTTTTGTCGAGGAAATATCTCATATAATGCATACAATCATTAGTGGACCCCATTAACGGAATTATTATTCGGATTGAGAAAACGATAAAAATATTTTTATGAAATTAACGGCGGAAGTTTTACCGTTAAAACTGTTGAACTACTCTCAGTAGTAAAAGTAAAAGAATGTCATGCATGCATAAGATAATAGTAGCACACTGTATTGATTATGGATGTTTACGTGATAAGTCATTCAGTTTTATTTTATTAGTATTATTATTGTAATAAAATAGAAAAGCTTTTTATATAAAATAGAATACTTTTATAAAGTTATTCTATAAATAAAATATATTATATTCTATTATGCATAGTAAAATCTTTTTATATAAAATAGAATATTTTTATAAAGTTATTCTATAAATAGAATATATTATATTTTATTATGCATAGTGTACCGCGATAGTGTTTTGCATAGTAAAATCTTTTTATATAAAACATAATACTTTTATAAAGTTATTCATTTTATTAGATTATAAATAGAATATATTATATTTTATTTAAAAGATTTTGCTTTAAATATGGACCGTCCGATTAAAAGTAAATCAATCTGGACCGTTCATGAATTAGTTACTATGTAGTCCATTCTTCTATAAATAGAAGCTCATTCCTTCATTATTTCTTACGAATTCACTGAAACTCTAGAGAGAGAAACTACAGAGAGAGTTCTTCTTCTATAATCTTGAGCGTATTTCTTTAGAGTTTAAGAAAGCATTGAGCGTAGTGCAAGTTTTCTTCGAGTATATCATCGCCCTACCAGTCGGAATACTCTTCTTTCAAAGGTAGGGGATATTATTTGTTGTACTCGTAAGTGGTATTCTTTCTTTTGTATTCATGAAGAGAACTCCTGTTATTTCAGTCTTTATTATTCTGTTGGAATAACATGTATACGCACGCTACCCTATACTTGGTGAAATTCTTCTGTTATTCCATTTTTTATCATTACGTTGGAATAACTTGTCTATGCGAAATACCGCACATATGGTGAAATTCTTCTGTTAATCCATTCTTTATTATTTTGTTGGAACATCATGTCTGTGCGTTTACGCATGACCTGGTTCCGTTGTTTATTATTCTGTTGGTATATCATGTCTGTGTGTTTACGCATGACCTGGTTCCATTATTTATTATTTTGTTGGAATATCACATGCGTGCGTTTACGCATGACTGTTCGATTATTTATTATTTCATTGGAATAACTCGTGCATGCGATCCTATCGCATGTACGATGATTTCTTTTATTATTCCATTCTTTATTATACTCTCGGTTGGTTAAAGTTTTGACTTCTATACTCCATGAAATTAGTGGAATATCCTTGATATTTGTGCTTCATCTAGTATCTTTTCATGGAAATATTCTTCTAAGCATTCCTGAATTTTACTCCACAAAGCAGTATCATGTTGACAATTTGGACGTTATTGGTTCCTAGATAAATTAATTCTTGAACTTGTTTAATTGAATTATTATGTCATTGTCATCATCCTCATGTTTATATTATGTTGAAACTCATCTGTGGCCTGTAGTGCATAGATGGACTTGGTGTGATTATGATGAGGGATTATTCGGTATAATCATGACCGCAATGTTACAAATGATGTGGAAAAAGTCCTCATTGGCCCGTAGTGCATTGATGGACAGTTTTTGATATGATTATGGCTATGGATTCTCTTTGGTTAAGGGTGCAAAGATGAATTGTTTTATGGCATGATCAGGACCGTTGATGAAAACATGATTATCTTTAGCCCGTATTACATGGATAATTCGTGGTCGTGATACTAAAGAATATCATTGGCCTGTAGTGCATGGATGATTTGACGATGTTGATTATTTTTTAAGCTGAGTCTCAGCGATAAAAGTGATGAAAAACCTTTTAAATCATAGAAGATAGTAGATTTTATTCTCTACTTGACTCTTCTAATGGATTGCTTGTTCCGCTGCATTTAAACTTGATGTTTATTATATTTTATCAATTTAACACCGTTGAAGGCTAACGATAAATTATTCTGCATTATCTTAGTCATAATATTTCTTACTGAAGCTAGTTAAGCTCACCCTTTTCCTTTCATTGTTCTATTCAGGAAATGAGAACGTAGCAGGAACTAGTCAGGGGAAATAGAGTGATGGTCCTAGATAGTGCATTAGTAGTCCTCACTATTCTATAAAATAGTGTGATAATAAATGTAATGCCCCATTGAGTTTGTATATTGTCTAGATGACAATATTTGTATTAAAACTCACAGCATATGTTTAGTCGTATTTTACACGACTGTTGTAAAATTAATTAAGTTGTATTTGAATTTTGTAACATGTATCTGGCGACCCAAGATGGGAGGTGTATACCTGTTTTGGTGGTGTCACATGTTATGTGGTATATGATATGTATTATTAGAATTTAATTAAATTATGTGGAAAACCCTAATTAGTAACTTAAAAACCCTAAATTCTAAAAGTTAAAAACCTTAATTAGAACCCTAATTTAAAACTCAATTTGAGTTCGAAACTGCTATGTAACTGTGTGATTACGATTAAGGTGAAGTATTATAGAATTTTATATTGATTAGGTCAACCCTAATTAATATTTAGAAATATTAAATTTCTAGAAAAATCCTAATATTTATATTACAAACCCTAATTTATAAATTGTAAACCCTAATTGTTAAATTTGGATGTTTAATGCTAATTAGTGTATCTTAAACCTAATTAGCAAAGTGCTAAGTAATTAAAAACATAATTGATTAAGAAACCATAATTTGCAAAAATAGAAACTAATATTATTTTTATTTTTGTGCAAACCCTAATTAGTAATTTTAAAAACTTAATTAGTAATTATAAACCCTAATTGTTTAATGATCAAGGTTAATTATAATTAGTAAATTTTAAACACAAATGTTCAAGTAATCGAATTAGAAAACTAATTATATTTAGTAAACTCTAATTTATATTTTTGGAAACTAAATTATTATTTATTTTTAAATCCTAATTTTGGAAATCCTAGAATCTGGGAAAAAGTTATTTTGTATTCTAACAACAAATGTCAGTGGCCTTAGATCTCTACCTGTTTACTATTCTTGTTGTTTAAGTGTTTGATCGTGAAGTATGTTACGAGTTCTTTTCTCTAGAACTCGAATCAAACCCATAGCATGTTCAGATTAAAAGTTATGGCTGGTCAAATATAGTTGACCGAGCGTGACTTTCAATTTCTGGAAAACCCAGATCGTGCCCAGGAGGCTCTGACAGGAGGTTTAGGGGCACAGATCTTGCAAGTTGTTGATGATTTATGTTTGTTTCTATATTCATGTTATAGTATAGTATCTTTACTATAGATAAATGCTTTTATATAGCTTATATGTCAAACAGATTAGATTTTCTGGATGGTCAAACCAAGCAGAATGTTCACGACTGCGTTTTTACGGGTAACCCGTAAAAAACTCAAGAGCGTGACTTCTGACAAGGTTTGACCGATCAAGATCTGCTTACTTTGTTGCTGTTATGGTGAAATTTTGTAATGGATCTATAGCTTGTTATGTTGTCTACAACCTGAAAGCCTAATATCACGAAACCAGTTCATGTGTTGCAAGTTATAAAGATCGAAAGAAGTCAGTATGAACTGTTCTTCATTTATGGAAAACCCAGAAATGAAGAATAACACTGACAAGGTTTTTGAGGGTCAAGATCTCTCTTATTCGTTATGTTTGGGCCATGAAATTTGATTTTTATTCTAGTATTACATATGTACTACAATACTAACACTTTATACCAACAAGAAACATTGCAAGAATGAATTTATGAGTGGTCAAACCACATACCCTGCAAACTGTTATGAATTTATGGGTTTCATGAAGAACACCAATAGCGACGGTTCTGTCGCTATAGGTAGTCTCTAGTGACAGTTTATTTCCAAAATTAATTATTTTTATTAAATAATTAGTAATAAATAGTTTTTAATTATGAAAAATACAAAATAAATTCTTAAAAATTATTTTAAAATCTAAAAATTAGTTTTTAATTATTTTGAATATATTTCATAAATATTCAATATTTTTGGAATATTAAAATTATTTAATTATAATATTAAATAAATTATTTAAAAATGATTTTAATACATGAAAAATTATTTAAAATTATATTATGGTATAATAAAATAATTTAAGTTATTTTTGATAATCTGTAAATATTTTGTGATGAATTTCATTAATTAATTAATATTAATGATAATTAAGTTATTTATTGAATATATTAAATAAATTATGAAAATAGAATTAATGATTTAAAAATTATAGAAAAATGATTTAAAGGTTTTAAAACTATTTTAAGTTACAAATATAACTTTTGATATTTTGTCATGAAAAATATTAATATTTTAATAATAATGATAATAGATTTATTTAATAATTATATTAAATAAATTAGTTTAAAAATGATTTTAATATTAGAAAAATCATTTTAAATGAAAATAAATAGTTTAAAAATATTTTTAAGTTATAAAATATAACTTTAAATATTTAAAGATAAATTTCATTAATTATTTACTATTAATGATATTAGATTTATTTAATAATTATATTAAATAAATTAGTTTAAAAATGATTTTAATATTATAAAATCATTTAAAATGAAAATAAAGTGTTTAAAGTTATTTTAAGTTATAAAATATTACTTTCAATATTTAAAGGTAAATTTCATTAATTATTTACTATTAATGATATTTGAACTATTTAATAATTATATTAAATAAATTAATTTAAAAATGATTTTAATATTATAAAAATAATTTTAAATGATAATAAATTGTTTAAAGATATTTTAAGTTATAAAAGATAGTTTTAAATATTTAAAGGATAATTGTGACAACCGAGATTTTGTAATTTAATTTTAATATTTATTGGTTTGAATAAATATTTTTCGATGAATTAATTATTAGATTAAATAATTAATTGATGAAATTATGGTAGATTAATTTAATTATATGTGTTACATTTATTAAATTAATGTATGTAATTTTTATAATCGAAGTATGTGATTATGTGAGCTTATTGTATTAAAAGAAATATTTAATAAGCCTATTGGTATTTTAATTAATTTAATTATTAATTAGAGAGTTAATAATTTGACATTATTTATTAATGAGAAATTTAATTATGTGACTATGTGAATTTATGAGAAATTATTATATTTTATTTAAAGTAAATTAAATAAAATATTGGATTTATTTTATAAGGAGTGTGACATTTTCAAACTATATGATAAGGTTTATTAAATTAAATGGCTTTTGAAATCTATTCTAGCTAGCCAAACGGAGCCGTAATGGGAGTTGGGAGCAGTTAACCCATGATGGGTAACTGACCTCCATAACGCGCGTCAGTCTTCTCCTTTATTATTATACGTATTCTTCCCTTTTCATTATTGCTAAGTCTGGAAAAGCAAAACTGAGAGCCAGAGAGATTTTAGAGAGAATTCAGAGAATTTTGTGAGAAACTCAGTGATTGAAGAAAGCATCTAAGCCTACAAATATACACTTTATACTCTGGGTAATTTCTCCAAACCCAATTTCTCTTTTACATCATTAAGATTTCATGAAAAATGGCTTTCAAAGTTTTTGTTTAAACCTCTATATTTGGGAAAAGAGTAACATTTATGGGTTCTGTATGTATTAATATGTATCAAATCGTATTCAATTATATATTATATAGCTTGCCATATCATCAGTTTTATGAAAATACATAGTATATGCTTGCTTCAAAATTTACAGAGTACGTTATATGGCCATATGGCCCTTATACGTAACTTTAATATGTCAACCATAAATTTTTCTACAAAATTTCCACTTATATGTGATTATACATGATAAAACGAACAAAACGAAATTTGAATGGTTGGATTTGGTTTTATAACGAACCCGTGGCATTGAATTTTAGGAATTTATGTTCAACAATTCAAGAACATCAAGAACAGTACAATTTGCATAATTTAATTCTGTGATTATGTGTTTTAATGGGTTAAAATCACTCTATAAATGTTGGGTATTGATTATATATGAATTCTAACATGTGGGTATGTTTAATTTGGAGAATTAATGATTATGTAGTGTTTATTTCTTTGAATTTCGTGTTCTTCGCGAATGGGAATTGAGTTCTGGAGTGTCGTACGGCGCCAACTCCTAGTTCATTTTCGTAGGCATAGTCATACCATGCCAATATGAAGCTACCATCATGCCATACATGCAGCCATTAATACCAGTCATAGCATAATGTTGCAATAAGCAAATGCTAAGACTCCAAAGAGAGACAAAAGTGGTGCCACAAATACCACTTAGCAGAATGTCCAGAAAATGCTTTTTTTTAATGTTCAAGTATAGAAATGTGTTAGTAACCTAGTCTAATGAATATAAAAACTTGTTTCATATATAATGAGATATTAAAGTGAGTTTTTACCAAGTTAAGAAGATAATTACATGTTGATTGAATTGTTGATTATATACTTAGCTTGTTGTTTGTATAGTGTAATATTATGTGGAAACGAGTATGGTAATATGACTAAGTATAGTCCTGAATTCGAGTTAGACAAAGAATAAACGTGTGATGTTTAGTAAGTTATAATTGACTGGTATTGTGAACGTAATTGATATGTAGGAGTTAAATAAAAGAACGAGTTTAGTTAAAGTGTAATCTACGCACGAGGCAAGTCTCCTAACCCTACTTGTTATCGTTATATAAGTTGATTAATTCACCTTTCTACATTGAACAAGTTCTCATTATTATTGACAAGTCTGTCTTGTAAATTAAAGTTTATTAATCTTTCAAGCATGATGCTGTTATACAATACATATTCTATTGTATACCTTTTGAAATTCTATTCAAGTTATGTTATCAATTATTGTTAAACCTTGTTAGACTAGCGAACCCTTTTTATGATTCGACTAGTCCATAGTTGATGAGTGTTCTAAATTTCAGAACCCTTGATGAATTATCCAAACCAAACTTCCTTTGGTGCGGACTCGAATGTCAAACTGAGATGAACAACCATGTATAGGGGAATTACTTATGCGTTAGCGTTAAGATATTGTGTATAGTAGGGTACTAAGGGCTGATCCCCCTAAGTACGAGAAGAAGAGTCCATAGTCTTATGACTGTTAAAGGTTTCAAGAATAAACACTTGACAACCTAGGACATAGTTCAAGGTCTTACAACCCTCAGATTTTTTTTTGATTCTCGTTATTCATTCTTGATTCAAAAGTTGAGCTTTTATATTCGAAGTTATTATTTCTCTTGCATATTATTATTCATTGTTATATTGTTATACTTGTGGGCAATCGTGCTCACTCTTGCGTAATAATAACATTGCGCTTAAACGAAAAGAGCGATTTAACCTTCCACTAGTAAAGGCAAGGGCAAGCTTAACAAGTAATGAAGATTGATTATTTATGTGGTTATGTAATGATAATTAGAATTGATGTTACTTAAGACTTATTTGTTTATGTTTTCGCACAGATGATTTAAGGTTAGAGTAATCTGAGATTTATTTATTATGCAGTTGATGTAACCCCATAAGGGGAGATTTATTATTATTTATATCTACTGCATGGTTTGCATTTATTTATGGGTAGATAAATGGATGATGTTTGTACAATGAACACCAAATCCTGTGGAAATGGAAGTACCGGATTTGGGGGTATCACAATAATTTCATTAATAATTTAATATTAATGATATTAATTTAATAATAAATGATATTAAGTTTATTTAATAATTATATTAAATAAATTGTTTTAAAATGGTTTTATTTATTTAAAAATCATTTCATAAGGATATTAATGAATTAAAAATATTTTAAGTTATAATTAATGACTTTTAATATTTTGATAGATAATGTAGTAATATTTTAATATTAATAGTAATCACTTAAAAATGAATTTAAACGTTATAAAAATCATTTAATGATAATATTAATACTTTAAAAGTATTTTGAGTTATTATAAATAACTTTAATATTTTGGCAATGATCACATTAATAGTTTGATATTAATTAAATATTATTGATAATAGAATTGTTTAATATTTAAATCATTTAATAATGATTTCGGTGTTTGAAAATTCATGATAAATTATAATAAATGTTTAAAAATTATTATAAGTCAATTAAAAATAATATGACTGATACTTAGAGATATTGAACTATATGATAGAGTCTTAGACTCGATAATTACCCGATAAAGACGTCGGTACACCGGCATGTTTCAGAAATTGATCTGGACTTAGATAATTTGATTAGATATGTGTTTATTTGTGATTCAATGGTTGTGGAACATATGTGACAATGTGATTAGGTTATGTGCTGACTGCAATAAGCAGTGCTATGTGCTATAGTATGTTATTCTAATCGATCCAATGATCTTATTACTGATAGGTGTTATATAAAGATAGAACTAAGTTACGAACTGTAAGCAGCGCATCAGGCAAGTATCTTACCTTTACATTTCCTTTATGCAATGGACATGAGTAAGAAGTTTGTAATTATATTATTATTATACTATATTATTAACCATTGTGATATATTCTATATCCGATCATTGTTTATCAACATGTTAGTATATGGTAATTCGGATATATATTATGTTCGTTAATTTCTAAATCTGATTTACACAAGTGTCCCCACTTGGATAATCATTGTAGTTAAAACATGTTGATATATATATATATATATATATATATATATATATATATATATATATATATATAAAGCCGTCTAAGATATTTGATTGAGCTAGACACAAATTCAGAAATATCATTGTATATGATAAAACCTTATTGTTTCCAATCAAATTGCTTTGGTTTTGATTCACGACTAAGTATGAACATCCCGATCACGGGAAAACTTTTACGCGCTTAAGGCGAAGAGTGAAACGATCCTATCGTTCTTGTAATGTAGTATTGATCAATACAGGGCCCATGGGAAGTACAACCTAACGCCCGTAAGTTATGACGGTTTGCAAATGAAGTTCTGTTAAACCTTAGCGAAAACTAAAAATAATGGTCATAATCTGTCGACTAATACCTATATATATATATTCAATACGTAGTTTCAAAAATTTGAGATAAAATTGTTATGTTGTTATTATCGGTTCAGTTTACTTCACAACTATAAATTCGTTGTAGAAGTGATGTACAAAGAAAACAATTATTTCTTTCAGCTAATTATATTCATAATTGTTATTACTTGATGGGCACCCAAATGCTCATTCTTGCTTTAAAAAAAATGTTTTCAACTAGGCATGATCAACCCGAAGGTTTAGACAAGATCAAGTGAAAAAGGAAAGCAAACAGAACATGTTTAATGGTATCTTTTGTAATAGTTAGACAATATATAGACAATGATATATATTATATATCATGTAAAGAATTATAGTAAAGGTTGCGTCATTGGGATTAGACTCTGATAAATATAAATTAAGTTTATTTTTATATTATTGTTATTATTATTAGTATTATTCCGCTCATAGAAATGGTATCGTAAAGCACCGAGTTTGGGTTTCAAGTACCCGAGTTTGGGGACTTTACATTCGTACTGTGACACTGTCATATTGTTCTGCTCCAACTTGATGAACTCTACCTCTTTTATGTAACAAATACTTTCAGGAAAGTACTTATCATTGAATAGTTTTTGGAACTTCTCCCAAGACATCTTCAGTGCGACAGGTTGAGTACGCTTTACTGATTCCCACCAGTAATCTGCCTCTCCTCGCAACATAAAGGTGGCAAATGGAACCTTTTTCTCCTCAGATCATCCCAAAACATCAAATATCTTGGTGATCTGCTTTATCCACGTCTCCGCCTTAAGTGGTTTTGGCTCTCCAATAAACTCCGGTGGTCCCAGCTCCTTGAACTGTTTAGCGGTGATTGTCCGAGAGTTGCCAGTGTTTCCACCTGCATTTTGGACAGGAGTCTCTCTTTCCTGATGTTGTACAAATTGCAGAAAGCTCCTAAACATTCCGTCGTTCGCTATTTGGTCGGTGTTGTTGTTCACCTGAGGATAATTGCCTTCCTGATGCACATTATCCTGGGTGTTGATCTGTGGTGACTCAACGGTCTCCTTTGCTCCATTCCTATTCTCAACATTCTCGGATGTTATTTTGAAATACTGCCACAAAACAAGGGTTAATTGATATGCAACATATTATCCCTATACTCTGACCGACCAATTAAATACCAAATAAACTTAGGTAGGTCATACTAGCAAAGAAATTCCCCGTCTCTCCCCTCCTAGTTCTTGTCTCACATCTCAGCCAGGGTTCATATCCCTAAGCTGTGATACCAACTGTGACGCCCCCAAAATAGGTATACATCACCCATCTTGAGTCGTCAAATACATGGTAGAAAATTCAAATACAACTTAATTATACAACAGTCGTATAAAATAAGACAAAACTTAGTCTAAGAGTTTTAATAAGAATATTGTCATCTAGATAATATCCATACTCAATGGAGTCCTCATTACATTTATTGTCACAATATTTAACAGAATAGTGAGGACTACTAATGCTATCATCTGGACCATCACTCAGTTCCCCGACTAGTCCTGGTTACATTCTCATTTCCTGAAGAGAATAGTGAAAGAAAGGGTGAGCTCAACAAGCCCACTAAGAAATATTATGATTAAGATAATGCAGAATAAATTATCATTAGCCTTTAACAGTGTTAAACGGATAAAATATAATAAACATCAAGTTTAACTGCAGCGGAACAAGAAATCAATTAGAAGAGTCAAATAGAGAATAAAATCTACTATCTTCTATGATTTAAAAGGTTTTTAATCACTTTTATCATTTGAGACTCAAACTTAATAAATAAACCACATCATCCTCAGACTACTACCAATGATATTCATTAGAATCACGACCACAAATTATCCATGCACTCACGGGCCAAGGATATTCGTGTATTCATCAATGGTCATGATCATGCCAACAACTGTCCATCAATGTACTACGGCCAATGAGGACTTTTACCACATCATTTGTAACATTACGGTCATGATTATACCGAATAATCCCTGGTCATAATCATACCAAGTCCATTTATGCACTATAGGCCAAATATGACTTTCAACATATTATTAACATGAGGATGATGACAATTATATAAGAATTCAATAAAACAAGTTCAAGGATAAATTTGTAAAGATTTATAATTTAATTTATCCAGAAATCAATAACGTCCAAATTGTCAACATGATACTGCTTTGTGGAGTAAAGTTCAAGAATGCTCAGAAGAATATTTCCATGAAAAGATACTGGATGAAGCGCAAAAATCAAGGATATTCCACTAATTTCATAGAATATAGAAGCCAAAACTTTAATCAACTGAGTATAATAGAATATATGAAACAACAAATGGATTTTTGCGGCCATGCGATAATCTACGTAGACAGATTATTCCAACAGAATAATAATGAATGGAATAACAGAGGAATTCACCAGGCGTGCGTAATCCGCACAAACAAGTTATTCCAACAGAATAACAAAGAATGGAACCAGGTCATGCGTAATCCGTACAGACAGGATGTTCCAATAGAATAATAAAGAATGGAACCAAGTCATGCGTAATCCGCACAGACAGGATGTTCCAATAGAATAATAAAGAACGGAACCAGCTCATGCGTAATCCGCACAGACAGGATGTTCAACAGAATAATAAAGAATGGAATAACAGAAGAATTTCACCATGTATGCGGTACTTCGCATAGACGAGTTATTCTAACATAATAATAAAGAATGGAATAAAAAAAGAATTTCACTATGTATGCGGTACTTTGCATAGACAGGTTATTCCAACATAATAATAAAGAATGGAATAACAACCCTTATGAGTATTAAAAGAAAATAACTCTCTTCATGAATACGAAAGAATAATACCCCTTACCTTAGAAAAACTGGATACTAAAATAGTGAGGCAGCAGACTTCTCTTTTTCTTTCTCTCTATAATTTCTCTCCATAATAATTGCTCTAAAGCTTTTATGAGTTGGTGATAAATGAAGGAAGAATGAGCTTCTATTTATAGGAAAATATAGTTTCGATAATTGCACGTTTTGGGACTCGAAATATTACAGTATAATACCTTCCTCTTTTTCTTCATTTTTAATTTAATCCTGTAAGTATTATCAAACTTGCACCACCTCCCCTAATAGTAAATAATGTGAATTAATAGTTCATTCATGTGACTCAATAGTATAATCATGTGAAAAAACTAATTACAATATAGTACCTTCAACTATACCTCCATTTATTACTTAGTCATGCAAGTATTATCAATCTTGCGCCACCTCCCCTAATAGTACATGAATGTGAATCATTAGTACACATATGTGAACAAATAGTTATAAGCATGTGAAATAATAGCAATTAATTGCTCATTTATCCGATTAATTACCCGATTGGTCAATATAACCTCCAGACATCAATTATTATAGAAATAAATGTCGATTTCCACTAACACTAATAATCACAACGCAATGGAACTATCAATTTCATCTTTAATCAACACAACTTATTCATCATTAATATTATAACTCATAATATTTAACAACCAGGTCGTTCCCAGGAAAGAGGGGGCTTTCCGATAAGGATTTCTCCTTATTGGCACGTAATTAGGTGACCAAACCTCTCCTTGACAGAACTTCTAGGCATTGTCAATATTACAAATAATAATATGAATAACTTTGTCGTCTCAATTATTGATTTAATAATAATAAATATTATGCAGGTGATATTGTGACAATAATTGAATCAATAATATGAGAGATATAATGCACCAATTACTGTAGTAATAATTGACTATAACTGAGTGACTTCTCACGTAAGCATCAATAATCAATACCGTGTGCAACTATGCAACCACGCGTATTACTGTACTTTTACTACCGGATAGTTCAACAGTTTTAACGGTAACACTTTCGCCATTATTTTTATAAAAAGATAATTATGTCGTTTTCTAACTACGACAATACTTCTGTTGTGGGGTCTACCAATGATTGTGCCATCGTACGAATATTCCTTGTTAAAACAAATATTCCCCGACCAATCGAATATTATATTACCACTTGCTTACTTTGTAAAATTTGTAAATATTACCCACAACTATAACATTATATCAAATCAACACCATAATATTCAAAAATATATTTCGAGAAAATTATTCTTTATTCATAAAAGTTGGGGTCTTACAGTATTGCAGGGATGATTTAATGATGTGGATTATTTATTAAGCTGAGTCTCAGCGATAAAATATTGATTATACACTTTTAATTCATAAAAGGTAGTAGATATCATGCTCTACTTGACTCTTCTAAAATATAGTTGTATGTCTTTCGCCTGTAGTGCAAAGATGAATTGTTAATAATATCTTTGGCCATAGTGTAAAGATGAATTTATTAGTATGATTATGAACAGGAATTGTGAATTGTTATAACCATGATTTTTGATGTTTCAGGTGAATATAAGTGATGAAAATTATCTTTTTCCTGGGTGCAAAGAGGAATTTAGAATCACAATTATGATTATGAGTTATTCATATGATTGTGGACAGGAATTGTTGATTGATGTTACAGGGATAAAACATTATTGGTGGACTTTTAACATGGAGAAGATAATAGACCTGATGGTCTATTTGACTCTTCTAATGGATTTTTCGTTCCGCTGCAACTATGGTTGAAAAGTTTTATTATCTACCATATGTCCTAAATCTCTGATTTATTACTGATGAAGGCTATTGATGATGTAAATTATCTTTAGTCATGATATTCTTTGCTGGGCTAGTTGTGCTCACCCTTTTTGTTTCACAATTCCTTTTAGGTAATAAGAGTGTTGCCGGGTCGAGCGGGGATAACAGGGGAATAGAACGGTGGTCTATAGCTGTTGAGGTTCTCCCTAAATAGTTTGGAAATAATTTTGTTGAGAACTTTAGATAAGTGTGCCGTATTGTATACGCCATTTGATATTTAATTTTGGTGAACCAAATAGGGTGAGTTGAACCTAACTTTGGAAGGGTGTTTTGCCACTATCATACAAGATGTCTAATGACATACAACCTCGTGTTATCATAAGACAGGATTGTGCACATCCACTAGCTGAGTATATCTATGAGCACTACCTATATGATCTTGGAGTTTATTTGAAATATAATTTTCACTTGGAGATAACGGAGATAATTATATGTCAAGAGAAGACTCACCATTGGAAAGAAGATGATAGTAATCTTCTTATTTTTCTTTGGGAACTTTTGGGTCAACCAAGGATAATTCTGTGGACATATAATATCTATCATAACCTAGACGCATGGCCTCCCATGTACGAAGGTTTCCTTGAGTATTTTCCAAAGATTTTAATTTCTAAACCAATTATTGACTGTACCTTTATATAAGGTACCATTGTAAGGTCTTGTGGTCAAGGCACCACGAGAGTTATATATATTTGTATTAAAACTCACAGCTTATTTGTTGTCGTACTCTGCCCGACAGTTCAAAAGTTGTATAAATGAAGTTTATATTTGATTTTTATAGTGCGATATCTGGCGACTCAGAATGGGTCGTGTGGACCTATTTTGGGGGTGTCACAAATGGTATCAGAGCTTAGGGATATGGTCGCTGGCGGAGATATGAGTCTAGAACTAGGATGGGAGAGACGAGTAATATACTTCACTAGTGTGTGACTTACCTAAGCCGAAATTTTTACTTGATAAGTTGACAATTTGTGATATGTCAATTGACCTTTATTTTGAAGATATATTCTAGAATGATATCTGAAATACAGGAGATGAACAATGGAATAATCATGATACAAAGGATATAACTGGAAAGGTATAATCTGAAAAGCAAGCAAGGTATTCTCATCTCTTCGAATACCAGGTACGTACGTAAATTTGAGGGCGAAATTTCATAAGCAGAGGAGATTGTAAGTCCCCGAATTTTATGAAATGAAAGTATTCAATTTTCTTATAATTATTATTTTATTTCGTAAATGGTTAAATTGATAAAAGTTTGAAGTTAAGGGTGATATTGGAAAATTTTTGCAAAGTAAGCAAGTGGTTATAAAATATTCTTTTGGTCATGGAATATTCTTTTTGTCGGGGAATATCCGTACGACGGCACAATCATTGGTAGACCCCACAATGGAAGTATTGTTGTAGTAAGAAAATGACAGAATTATCTTTTTATAAAAATAACGGTGAAAGTGTTACCGTTAAAACTGTTGAACTACCCGGTAGTAAAAAATAAAGAATACGCTGTGGTTGCATAGTAGCACACGATATTAATTATTGATGCTTACGTAAGAAGTCACTCAGTTATACTCAATTATTGCTACAGTAATTGCTGCATCATATCTCTCATATTATTAATTCAATTGTTGTCACAGTATCATCTGTATAATATGTTATATTATTAAATCAATAATTGAGATGACACGATTATTCATATTATTATTTACAATATTGACAATGTCTAGAAGTTCTGTCAAGGAGAGGTTAGATAATCTAATTGCGCGCCAATAGGGAGAAATCCTTATTGGAAAGCCCCCTCTTTCTTGGGAACGACCTGGTTGTTAAATATTGTGAGTTATAATATTAATGATGAATATTGATTAAAGATGAAATTGATAGTTCCATTGTGTTGGAATTATTAGTGTTAGTGAAAATTGACATTTATTTCGATAATAATTGATGTCTGGAGGTGATATTGACCAATCTGGTAATTAACCGGATAAATGAGCAATTAATTGTTATTGATTCACATGATTATAACTATTTGTTCACATGTGTGTACTATTGATTCACATTTATTTACTATTAGGGTAGTTGGTGCAAGATTGATAATACTTGCATGACTAAGTTAAAAATGGAGGTACTATATTGTAATTCATATTTTCACATATCTAGAACTATTGATTCACATGATTTACTATTAGGGGAGGTGGTGCAAGTTTGATAATACTTGTAGGACTAAATTAAAAATAAAGGAAAAGAGGAATGTAATATACTGTAATATTTCGAGCCCCAAAATGTGCAATTATCGAAACTATATTTTTCTATAAATAGAAGCTCATTACTTCATTATTTTTCACCAATTCACTAAATCTATAGAGCAATTATTATAGAAAGAAATTATAGAGAAAAAGAAGAAGAGAAGTCTGCTACCTCACTATTCCAGTATTCAGTTTTCTCCTGAGGTAATGGATATTATTATTATTATAATAATGGGTATTATTTCTTTCGTATTCATGAAGAGAGCTATTGTTCTTCCATTCTTTATTATTATGTTGGAATAACCTGTCTATGTGAAGTACTGCATACATGGTCAAATTCTTCTGTTATTCCATTCTTTATTATTCATTGGAATATCACATGCATGCAAGGATTACGCATGACCTGGTTCCATTCTTTATTATTCTATTGGAATATCATGTCTGTGCGGATTACGCATGACCTGATTCCATTCTTTATTATTATGTTAGAATATCCTGTCTGAGCGGATTACGCATAACCTGGTTCCATTCTTTATTATTCTATTGGAATATCCTGTCTGTGTGGTCTATCGCATGCCTGGTGAATTCTTATGTTATTCCATTCTTTATTATTCTGTTGGAATAACTTGTCTATGCGAAGTACTGCATACATGGTCAAATTCTTTTGTTATTCCATTCTTTATTATTCTGTTGGATATATCGTATGCATGCGGATTACGCATGACACGGTTCCATTCTTTATTATTACTGTTGGAATATCGTATGCATGCGGATTACGCATGACCTAGTTCCATTATTTATTATTACATTGAAATAACTTTTATCGTGTGGTCTATCGCATGCACGGTGAATTCTTCATTATTCCATTCTTTATTATTATACATTATAATAACTTTTACATGTGGATTACCACATACATGGTGAATGATCCTTCATATTCATTCTTTAATAAATTGTGGAAATGATCTGTCTACGTGGATTACCGCATGGCGGGTGAAAATCCATTTGCAGTTTCGTATATTCTATGATCGTCATGGAATATCATTTTCTTTGGTTTTTTTTACGAGTTACTATTCACCCAGTTACTATTCACTCTAGTATTATTCACTCAAGTATTCGGGGCACTTTTCGTGTCAGAGTACTATTCATGAGTTACTATTCACAGGTTACTATTCACCCAAATTACTATTCACCCAAATATTATTCACTCGGGTATTTGGGGTACTTTTCATGTCGGGGTACTATTCACGAGGTACTATTCCCGAAGTACTATTCATAGGGTACTATTGCGGGGTACTATTTACCCGAAAAATATATTTCTTTTCTGTCCAAATTATTTTTAGTACATGAATATTATTCTTGAATTTTACTCCACATAGCAGTATCATGTTGACAATTAGGATACTTTTAAACTCTGGATAAATATAAAGTCTTTAATATTTATCCTTAATTTTGTTTGATTAATGCTTATATCATTGTCATCATCCTCATGCTTATATTATGATGAAAGTCATCTTTGGCTTACGTGCAAAGATGGACTGTTGATTATTGGTTTTACAGTTGTATATCTATGGCTTACATGCAAAGATGGACTAATCAACAGTTGTATATCTTTGGCTTACTTGCAAAGATGGACTGTTGATTATTGGTTTTACAGTTGTATATCATTGGCTTACGTGCAAAGATGAACTGTTTATTATTGGTTTTACAGTTGTATGTCTTTGGCTTACGTGCAAAGATGGACGGTTGATTATTAGTTTTACATTTGTATATCATTGGTTTATGTGCAAAGATGAACTATTGGTTGATGAGTATCTTTGGCTTATGTGCAAAGATGAACTGTTTATTGGTATGATTATGACCAGGGATCACTCGGTATAATCATGACCCGTAATGTTATAGATGATGTGGTAAAAGTCCTCATTGTCCCGTAGTGCATTGATGGATAATTATTGGTATGATTATAAACAGGGATTATTCGGTATAATCATAACCATTGATGATTACATGAATATCCTTGGTCGTAGTGCAGGGATGATTCAATGATGTGGATTATTTATTGCTTCTAGTCTCAACGATAAAATATTGATTATACACTTTTAATTCGTAAGTAAAGATAGTAGATATCATGCTCTACTTTACTCTTCTAAAATACGGTTGTATGTATTTGGCTTTTGTAGTGCAAAAGATGAATTGTTAATGAATATCTTTGGTAGTAAAAGAAAGATGAATTTATTAGTATGATTATGAGCGAGGAATTCGATATCGTATAACCATGATTTTGATGTTTTGGTGAAGATAGGTGATGAAAATTATCTTCGATCCCCAGGTGCGAAGGAGAATTTAGAATCACAATTATGATTATGAGTTAATCATATGATTGTGGACAAGAATTGTTTATTGATGTTTGTCGGTCGATTTCGCAATCAATGAATACATGCAAGTATACACGGTCAACAAGTAATAAAGTGAAAGTAGAGTATCGTTCCCACGAGGAATTATTTAATAAAAATTACCAAGTACTAATTCTTAACCAAACTAATTTTATTTAAACAACCTCAAATCGTGATTTTTCTAATTAAGAAAATTAAATTAAACAATTAAAACTAGGTTACTTTATAAATGAATTCAAATAAATAAAGGTTAAAACTTCAATATCCCCAATTATGAACTATAAATCAATTATCCAATTATCCCAATTATTATGTCTACTGAATTGTTAACAGGAATTCTCAAATGTCAAAAGTCCTTTTCCAAGTGATCAATTGCCTTCTATTTAATCCAGATTAATCTTGCTATATTCCTATGCAAAACAATTGAATTAAGCTCCTTCTAATCCCTATTCCTTATGTGTTACATGCGGTGAACAGATATTTCCATTCAATTCATAAACCTAATTATTCACTTTGCAAATAACTAAGTCACATGATATCATGCCCAGTTCTAAACCTAGATTTCCTCTTTCAATTCCTTCTAGAGTAACAAGGTAATTACTGATCAAATAATTAAGTAATAAGCACAAGACAAGATAAACAATTCACCTTGACACAAATAATTGGAACAAATCAAATAACTTATTTATAGACATAAAAGGTTCAATTGAAATCTTAATGAAAGAGTTAGTTCATAATTAATGAATTAAAATCAAGAATCCACAACTAAATAGACATTAAATGATAAAAGTATGATAAGAGAAGAGAATAGAATCTGTTGTCAGCAAATCTGATGCTCCCCTCTTGCTCCAGCTCTTGATTTTCAATGATCTCCAAGTTGCTTCAATCTCCAAAACTAATAAGAACTAGGGTTATGTTCTAATCTAATTTAGTGTATCTCAAATCTAATCTATGTAATCTCCCTTTATTTTATGCCTTACATCATGTATTTATAGGTTACAAGTCTAATTTTTAGTTTTGAAACAAACCCAATCCAATTTGGACTAAAATAGGTGTCAAAATTCGCCTCAAAACGCGTCCAAGCCTGACCAAACTCTTCCCCAGCACCACGGCTGGGCACGACATCAGGATTCTGCCCCTAGCGCCTCAAATAGCTGAAATGGCCTTGGTTTGGGTGCCTTGCGTGGCCGCACATGTTCTGACATTTTCTGCTCCATTGTCCTTTGGAAAAATGGCCATAACTTCTTCGTCCGAACTCCGATTTTGATGATTCAAGATGTTACGAAAAGAGGAGAAGTAGATCTAAAACTTTCACTCTTTGATTGTTTCGAAATAAGGTCCCGAGAAATACTCAAATTGGCTCTGAAGTGACTGCTGTGTAAATGGCAAGCCGAAAACGCGCATCTAGCAACCCCAAACGTCGATCCAAGTAAATTTTGTCCCAATTCCTATAAGACAACATAAAAAATGCATGAATAGACATAAACACTTAAAAACTATTCTAAAAGACTCGAGAACAACAATAAATTAAGCACGAACGCACTCAAATATGGGTATAAAACTCACTCATCAAATACCCCCAAACTTAAACCTTTACTTGTCCTCAAGCAAAAACACAAAAGAACTAAAAATAAATAACGTAAATTAACTACATGAATGCATATTCATGATCTATTTCCTAATATACCCTGAATCCAAATTAATAAATCGATGATGATATATAGCAACAGGCCTCAAAGATACCATTGATACTCAAATAATTTATCCGATCAAATCAAAGTCCATAACTCTAACCGAGTTAGTCAATCCAAACTGTCATCACCCATGTTGTGCACATGCGCTTGTTAACCATTCTAACCAACCACAGTTCAAGATAATCACATAACAAACTTCTTAGAAGGAAAATTTCAGTTCCAATTCAATTACTTTTGTGAACATGACAACTCCAGTTAAAACTAAGCAATTACCAAGTCTTATTATTCAACCACGAGGGCATTTTTGCTCTTTCTCTTATTTTATTCATTTTTTAAAATTTTTTCTCATGACTGTGCAATGTCTTATTCCCTTAGAATTTTCAGTGCTACCTTAACGAGCTTTCGACCAACGACTCCCAAGCCATTAAGACCTTAGGGCGCTAGGTGTAAAGACAATCCCTTCGAGCTTACTTACTCAAGTAACAAAGGCCACAAAACTAGACAAGCATGCCACGGTGTTTATTCATTTTTTTCTTTTCTTTTTCTGGATTTTCTATTTTTCTTTTCTTTTCATCATTTTTTTTTTTCATTTTCATTTTGTATATATATATCCCATAAATTCCCCCAAACTCAAGCTTTTACGTCATTCCAACCTTTACATTTCACTAATTTCCTTAAATTTTAACCAAGATTTTCCCCCAGAAACAAATTATGAAACCCTTGAACCAAGTGGATTAAAACAGTTAAACTTTAAGTGCTAACCGGTAACATAAGTTTCAGACAGGCTCAGATTTTCTTCATGTTTAAAATTAGAACTCATCATCAATTATCAACACTATTCAAGTTAACAATTAATACAAATCTTATCATAGGCCGAGCTAAGACCACACCAACCGATCACACAGATTCATTCAAAAAAAAATATATAAAAAAATGCAATTATACTACATGAACACATACTAATGCAACACACTACATGAACACATACTAATGCAACACATATATGAATATGCAAATAACTACCATGTATTATATGCAACCTAAAAAAAACACAACGCTAACACATAAAAAAAATGAACTACCATGAAGATAACTAACTATATGCAATACGACACTAAAATGCCCCCAAACTTAAACTAGACATTGTCCTCAATGACTAAATTAGAAAAAATTAAAGCAGAGGACTTCCCTGAAAATATAGCAATCTTCCTCCTTGTCCACTAAGTTTGGAGAATAGGCTAAGCACATGGAACAAATTGGGCACCACACTTGAATTTGACTTGAATAACCTGTAAACCATGATAGAAACAATTTTATTATATTCTAAATCAATGCAAATCCAAAACTACTAATATAAAACCTAATAAAAACTAAAAATAAAAATTAAACTTTGGTTGCCTCCCAATAAGCGCTTGTTTTATAGTCTCAACCTGACTTCTTCAATTCTCTATCCAATTCCCCTACGAAAATTGAGGAACCCTCCATCCATCAGTAACAATGTCTCTTTCGGGAGGTTCCCAGTTGTAATGGCCATTGAGTTTAAGTCACCTAGCATGATCTTTTTAGATAGGATCCCAATTAATACGGCAAACCACTAGGTGTTTCCTCCATTATGTCGATGATCAGATTGGGGCATTGAAGCTTAATAAACATAATGGAATCTTCCTCATCTTCTCCTTTTCATCCCACCATGACTTCACAACTGTACTAGCTCTTACATCACCAAGAGCTTTGCCGACGATATGACTGCCGATTTGGCATGGTTTTGCAAAACTGCCCGGATTCTTGAACTTGGGTGGAGAAGGTACATGGGACACTATCAAAATTGGTTCATCTTCGTTGGTACTCAAAGTTAGATATTTGCCGATCTCCTTTTGTTGGTCTCCAAGTCTTTCATCTCTTTCAACATCTATATCATTTGGCACATTCTATTGCAGATTTGGTTCGGGCTCATCATCAGTCTCGTCATCCATGTCATAGAGCCAAGTGTATTGAGGACAGTTGTTCAACGCATGTACTATCTGCCCCAATTGATTTTCCAGATTCTTGATCGACGCCCCTTGGGTTTGCAAATTCAGCTCTACTTGATTCATTTTCTTGTCTTGTTCCTCGTTCCTTTTTTCAGAAGCTTTTATAAATTTTTCCAAGGCTTCCTCCCAATTTGAATGTTCTTCTTGTTGTAGTGGAGATGGACACGAGAAATTCGGTTGGTATGTTGGACTTGGAGCATAAAATTGATCTTGATTGTTACTCCATGAAAAATTCGGGTGATACCCCCAATCCTGATGATAGTTGTTGGGATAGACATAACTGTTGGGGTAATCACCACTATATCTGCATCTTAAACTCAAAACCCGATGGAGCATTGATGACTTATATGATTTCCAGCACAATAATCACAAGTAACCGCCACACTTTAACGACGTTGAGCTTCAAAAGCATCAAACATCCTTGAAAGTGTCTCCATCCGTGCTGACAATGCAAAAAGTTTCTCGAGTCTGTCAATCTCCGTTACCCTTGGTTGAGTCATGTTCGTGTATGGCCATTGATACGTAAAGTCATCCATGGTACCTAAAAAGAAATATAGGAAGAGAATGAAAAAGAAAAATAAAAATAAAAATATTTAAATTAAGACTAATTTGATTGAAATTAATATTGGTAAATAATTATTAAACTAATTCCCCGGCAACGGCGCCAAAAACTTGTTGGTCAATTTCACAATCAATGAATACGTGCAAGTATACATGGTCAACAAGTAATAAAGTGAAAGTAGAGTATCGTTCCCACGAGGAATTATTTAATAAAAATTACCAAGTACTAATTCTTAACCAAACTAATTTTATTTAAACAACCTCAAATCGTGATTTTTCTAATTAAGAAAATTAAATTAAACAATTAAAACTAGGTTACTTTATAAATGAATTCAAATAAATAAAGGTTAAAACTTCAATATCCCCAATTATTAACTATAAATCAATTATCCAATTATCCCAATTATTATGTCTACTGAATTGTTAACAGGAATTCTCAAATGTCAAAAGTCCTTTTCCAAGTGATCAATTGCCTTCTATTTAATCCAGATTAATCTTGCTATATTCCTATGCAAAACAATTGAATTAAACTCCTTCTAATCCCAATTCCTTATGTGTTACATGCGGTGAACAGATATTTCCATTCAATTCACAAACCTAATTATTCACGTTGCAAATAACTAAGTCACATGATATCATGCCCAGTTCTAACTCTAGAATTTCTCTTTCAATTCCTTCTAGAGTAACAAGGTAATTACTGATTAAATAATTAAGTAATAAGCACAAGACAAGATAAACAATTCACTTTGACACAAATAATTGGAACAAATCAAATAACTACTTTATAGACATAAAAGGTTCAATTGAAATCTTAATGAAAGAGTTAGTTCATAATTAATGAATTAAAATCAAGAATCCACAACTGAATAGACATTAAAAGATAAAAGTATGATAAGAGAAGAGAATAGAATCTGTTGTCAGCAAATCTGATGCTCCCCTCTTGCTCCTGCTCTTGATCTTCAATGATCTCCAAGTTGCTTCAATCTCCAAAACTAATAAGAACTAGGGTTATGTTTTAATCTAATGGAGTGTATCTCAAATCTAATCTACGTAATCTCCCTTTATTTTATGCCTTACATCATGTATTTATAGGTTACAAGTCCAATTTTTAGCTTAGAAACAAATCCAATCCAATTTGGAGTAAAAAGGTGTCAAAATTCGCCTCAAAACGCGTCCAAGCCTTACCAAACTCTTCCCCAGCGCCCCGGCGCTGGGTACGTCGCTGGGATTCTGCCCCCTAGCGCCCCAACGCTGGAAATGGCCTTGGTTTGGGCGCCCCGGCGCTGGCACATGTTCTAACATTTTCTACTCCGACGTCCTTTGGAAAAATGGCCATAACATCTTCGTCCGAACTCTGATTTTGATGATTCAAGATGTTCCGGAAAGAGGAGAAGTAGATCTACAACTTTTATTCTTTGATTGTTTCGAAATAATGTCCCGAGAAATACTCAAATTGGCTCTGAATTGACTGCTGTGTAAATGGCAAGCCGAAAACGCTCATCTAGCAACCCCAAACATCGATCCAAGTAACTTTTGTCCCAATTCCTATAAGACAACATAAAAAATGCATGAATAGACATAAACACTTAAAAACTATTCTAAAAGACTCGAGAAAAACAATAAGTTAAGCCCGAACGCACTCAAATATGGGTATAAAACTAACTCATCAATGTTACAGGGACAAAACATTATTGGTGGACTTTTAACATGGAGAAGATAATAGACCTGATGGTCTATTTGACTCTTCTAATGGATTGCTCGTTCCACTGCAACTATGGTTGAAAAGTTTTATCATCTACCATATGTCCTAAATCTCTGATTTATTACTGATGAAGGCTATTGATGATGTACATTATCTTTAGTCATGATATTCTTTGCTGCGCTAGTTGTGCTCACCCTTTTTGCTTCACAATTCCTTTCAGGTAATAAGAGTGTTGCTGGGTCGAACGGGGATAACAAGGGAATAGAACGGCGGTCTATAGCTATTGAGGTTCTCCCTAAATAGTATGAAAATAATTTTGTTGAGAACTTTAGATAAGTGTGTCGTATTGTATACGTCATTTGTATTTAATTTTGGTGAACCGAATAGGGTGAGGTGAACCCAACTTTGGAAGGGTGTTTTGCCACTATCATACAAGATGTCTAATGACATACAACCTCGTGTTATCAGAAGACAGGATTGTGCACATCCACTTGCTGAGTATATCTACGAGCACTACCTATATGATCTTGGAGTTTATTTGAAATATAATTTTCACTTGGAGACAACGGAGATAATTAAATGTCAAGAGAAAACTCACCATTGGAAAGATGATGATAGTAATCTTCTTGTTTTTCTTTGGGGACATTTGGGTCAACCAAGGATAATTCTGTGGATATATGATATCTATCATAACCTAGACGCGTGGCCTCCCATGTACGAAGGTTTCCTTGTGTGACGCCCCCAAAACAGGTTTACATCACCTATTCTGAGTCGCCAGATACAAGGTACTGAATACAAATACAACTTAATTGTACAACAGCCGTGTAAAATACGACAAAATATAGGCTGTGAGTTTTAATACAAATATTGTCATCTAGACAATATCCACACTCAATGGAGTCCTCATTACATTTATTATCACACTATTTCACAGAATAGTGAGGACTACTAATGCACCATCTATGACCATCACTCTGTTCCCCGACTAGTCCCAGCTACGTTCTCATTTCCTAAAGAGAACAGTGAAAGAAAGGGTGAGCTCAACTAGCCTAGTAAGAAATATTATGACTAAGATAATGCAAAATAAATTATCAATAGCCTTCAATAGTATAACAACTGATAGAATATAATAGACAACAAGTTTTAGATCAAAAACTATAGCAGAATAAGTAATCCATTAGAAGAGTCAAGTAAAGTATAAAATCTACTGTCTTCTATGATTTAAAAAGATTTTCATCAACTTTATCGCTGAGACTCAGATTAATAAATAAAATCGAATCATCCCTGCTCCACGACCAATGATATTCATATAATCCTCAATGGTCATGACTATACCGAATAATCCCTGGTCATAATCATACCAACAACCGTCCACCAATGAACTACAGGCTAATGAGGACTTTTACCACATCATTCGTCACATTACAATCATGATTATACCAAATAATCCCTGGTCATAATCATACCAAGTCCATCTATGCACGTAAGCCAAAGACGACTTTCAACATAATATAAGCATGAGGATGATGACAATTTAATAAACAGGTTCAAGAATAAATTTTAAAGATTTATAAGTTAATTTATCCTGAACTCAATAACGTCCAAATTGTCAACATGATA
Source organism: Panax quinquefolius (assembly GCA_020205615.1). Lineage (NCBI taxonomy): Eukaryota > Viridiplantae > Streptophyta > Magnoliopsida > Apiales > Araliaceae > Panax > Panax quinquefolius. Next base: position 21,572,519 of record CM035170.1, on the reverse strand, counting down.
CTGCTTTGTGCAGTAAAATTAAAGAATGCTCAGAAGAATATTTCCATAAAATGATACTGGATGAAGCGCAAATATCAAGGATATTCCACTAATTTCATTGAGTATAGAAACCAAAGCTTTAACCAACTGAGTATAATATAATATATGAAACTGCAAATGGATTTTTACCCGCCATGCAGTAATCCACGATATCTGAGATCATTTCCACAATTTAATAAGGAATGAATACACATGATCATTCACCATGCATGTGGTAATCCACATAGACAGGTTATTCCAATAGAATAATAAAGAATGTAATAACAGAAGGATTCACCATGCGTGCGATAGATTGTACCGACAGGTTATTCCCAACAGAATAATAAATAATGGAACCATGTCCGGCGTAAACGCATAGACATGATATTTCGACATAATAATAAATAATGGAACCAGGTCCGGTGTAAACGCATAGACAGGATATTCCGACAGAATAATAAATAATGGAACCGAGTTAAGCATAAATGCATGAGCATGGATATTAAAGCGAATAATAAATAATTAAACCGAGTTAAGGCGTAAGCATCAAACAAGATATATTTTGTGAGAATAATAAATAATGGAACCGGGTTAAGCATAAGCGCACAAGCAGGATATTAAACAAAATAATAAAGAACGGAATATTAGAATAATTTCACCATGTATGCGTAAGACTTAGATAAGCAAAGTTATTCAATGTAATAATAAGAATGGAATAACGGAAGTTCTCTTCATGAATAAGAAAAAAGAATACCCCTTATGAGTACAACAAATAATATTCCCTACCTTAGAAAAACTAAATCTTTCAAGTAGTGAAGTAGCATAATACTTTTCTTCTTTCTCTCTATAGTTTTCTCTCTACGGCTAAGTGAATTCATAAGAAATAATGAAGGAATGAGCTTCTATTTATAGGAGAATGGGTGAATAGTAACTAATTCATGAACGGTCCAGATTGATTTAATTTTAAAGCAGATGGCCTATATTGGTTTACTATTAAAACTTAAAGCAACGGTCCATCTTGATTTACTATTAAAACTTTAAACCCAATGATCCATATTGATTTACTATTATATCTTCAACCAACTATTCGAAAAATTAGCACATCTCCTCATGGAATAATATTGTACCCAAAAATGATTTGGAGAAATGATATATATATCTTACGGGTGAATAGTACCTCGTGAATAGTAACTCGTGAATAGTAACTCGTTAATAGTAACTCATGAATAGTAACTCGTGAATAGTAACTCATGAATAGTAACTCACGAATAGTAACTCGTGAATAGTACTCCGATACGAAAAGTGTCCCGAATACCTAATTGAACAATATAACCTCTAGACAACAATTACACTAACACAAATAAGTCCAACACAATGGAACTATAAAATTCATCTTTAATCAACACGAACTTATTCATCATTAATATTATAATTCACAATATTTAACAACCAGGTCGTTCCTAGGAAAGAGGGGGCTTTCCGATAAGGATTTCTCATTATTGGCGCGTAATTAGGTGACCAAACCTCTCCTTGACAGAACTTCTAGACATTATCAATATTGTAAATAATAATATGAATAACTCTATCGTCTCAATTATTGATTTAATAATATATCATATTATGTAGATGATACTGTAACAATAATTGAATCAATAATATGAGAGATATGATGCAACAATTACTATAGCAATAATTGAGTATAACTGAGTGACTTCTCACGTAAGCATCAATAATCAATACCTGGTGCTACTACGCAACTAATGCCAGACAGCGTATTCTTTACTTTTACTACCGGGTAGTTCAACAGTTTTAACGGTAACACCTCCACCGTTATTTTTATAGAAATATATTTTTGTCATTTTCTAACTACGATAATACTTCTGTTGTGGAGTCCACCAATGATTGGGCCGTCGTATGAATATTCCCTGTTAAAACGAATATTCCCGGACCAATCGAATATTATATAACCACTTGCTTACTTTGAAAAATTTGTAAATATTACCCACAACTATAACATTATATCAAATCCACACCGTAATATTCAAAAATATATTTCGAGAAAATTATTCTTTATTCATAAAAGTTGGGGTCTTATAACCTCCCTTCTTATGAAATTTTGTCCTCGAAATTAGGGTACATACCTGGTATGTCGAAGAGATGAGGATACCTTGACTTCATCTTAGATTCTAACTCCCAAGTCATTTCTTCCACATCATGGTTTCTCCACAAAACTTTGACTTGAGGTATAATCTTGGAGCGTAGAACATGATCCTTCTTATCCATGATTTTAACAGGCAACTCTTCATACGTTAAATCTTCCTCTATCTCTTCATACGTTATGAACACGAGACATACTTGGCGGTAAGGCGAGTCTATAAGCCACAGTTCCTACTCGCTCGAGAATTAAAAATGGGCCAATGAATCAAGGATTGAGCTTTCCTCTCTTTCCAAATCTCCTAACTCTTTTCCCTGGAGCAACACGTAACAACACATCATCTCCAATATCAAATTCTACGTCCTTTCGATGAAGATCAGCATAACTCTTTTGTCGATCTTGTGAAGTTTTTATACGTTGTCGGATCGTTTGAATCTTTCTTGTAGTCATACGTACCAACTCCGGTCCCAACAACGTTGCTTCACCCACCTCATCCCAGCATACTGGAGAACGACACTTTCTCCTATACAACGCCTCAAATGGAGCCTTGCCAATACATGCTTGAAAGAACTTGTCCCAACTTCCTTTGAAGTTAAGGACATAGAGTCTTAATAGATCTTCAAGAGTTTGAATAGTCCTCTCCGACTGCCCGTCCGTCTGAGGATGATATGCCGAGGTAAATAGTAAATTTGTGCCCATAGCATTCTGCAAACTAACCCAAAATCATGAAGTGAATCTTGGGTCTCGATCAGAAACTATGGATATTGGCATACCATGCAGTCTTACAATCTCATTTATGTACATACGAGCAAGACGTTCAAGTGTATAAGTTTCTCGTATATGTAAGAAGTGAGCAGACTTGGTCAATCTATCAACAATGACCCAAATTGCATCTATGCCTTGAGAAACCTTGGGAAGACTAGAAACGAAATCCATGGTAATGTTATCCCACTTCCATTCTGGAATTTCAAGTGGTTGCAATGGACCTTTTGGTACTTGATGCTCCGCTTTGACTCTTTGACAAGTTAAACACCTTGAGATAAACACCACTATCTCTCTCTTCATATTGCTCCACCAAAATGTATGTCGAAGATCATGATACATTTTGGTACTCCCAGGATGGATTGCAAACGGTGTGTTGTGCGCCTCCATCATGATTTTATACTTTAAATCAGGGTCGTTAGGAACACAAAGTCTGGAGTTGACTCGAAGTATTCCTTCTTCATTAATTATTTCTTCCGGGATAGCACCTTCTTGCACTTTCTTCTTCATACGTATCAGCTCCAAGTCTGTAGCTTGAGCAGTTTTAACTTTATCGATTAAAGTCGGTTCTACTCGTATATTCGACATCATCACATGGGTCCCTGGAGTCTTTACCTCTATCTACATCCTTTGTAAGTCATACAAAATGGGCCTTTGTGTTGACAATATTGCACTCGTACCCACATATGATCTTCTACTCAATGCGTCAGCTACTACGTTCGCTTTACCAGGATGGTATTGAATGGTATGATCATAATCCTTCAACAGTTCAAGCCAACGTCGATTGCCGCATGTTGAGTTCCTTTTGGGTGAAGAAATATTTGAGGCTTTTATGATCCGTATAGATCTCCACCTTCTCTCCATATAGGTAATGCCTCCAAATCTTGAGCGCGAAGAAAATAGCTGGCAACTCTAGATCATGAGTAGGATAATTCCTCTCATATTCTTTGAGTTGCCGCGAGGCATATGCTAGACTTTCCCATGTTGCATGAGAACACATCCTAGCCCTTTGCCCGAAGCATCACTATAGATGACAAATCCCTCTGAGCCAGATGGTATTGTCAGAACAGGTGGTGAAATGAGTCTTCCCTTGAGTTCTTGAAAACTCTTCTCACATTTCTCGCTCCAACTGAACTTTGTATCTTTTCAAGTCAGCTAAGTTAATGGAGTAGCTATTCGAGAAAATCCTTCCACGAATCTCCGATAATAACCAGCTAAGCCGAGAAACCTACGTACTTCGGTCACTGACTTTTGTTGCTCCCAGCTTTGAATTGCTTCAATCTTCGCTGGGTCAATAGATATTCCATGATTTGATATCACATGCCCAAGGAATGCAACTTCTCGAAGCCGCGAACTCACATTTCTTCAACTTGGCATAAAGCTTGTTTTCACGAAGCTTTTGGAGTATCAGCCTCAAGTGTTGCTCATGATCTTCACGGCTTTTGGAATATATGAGAATGTCATCAATAAAGACAACCACAAAGTGATCTAAATATTCCTTGAATACTCGGTTCATCATATCCATGAAGGCGGTAGGAGCATTATTCAATCCAAAAGACATGACCAAGAATTCATAATGCGTCTGGGAGTTACGAAGGCGTCTTTGGAATATCCTCCTTTTAACCTTTTAACCTTTGATGATATCCGAGCGAAGATCGATCTTTAAAAATAATTGTGCTCCTTGCAACTGGTCAAACAGGTCATCAATATGAGGTAACAGATACCTATTCTTGATGGTGACATGGTTCAATTCTCGATAGTCAATACAAAGTCCCATACTCCCATCTTTCTTCTTCACGAATAAAACAGGAGCACCCAAAGGAGACGTATTAGGACGAATGAAACCAATGTCTAACAATTCCTGCAATTGGGTATTTAACTCCTGAAGTTCAATAGGAGACATTCGATATTGGGCTTTTAAATTGGGTTTTGTACCAGGTTCAAGGTCGATACAAAATTCAATTTCACGCTCTGGGGGTAGGCCAGGAAGTTCTTCAGGGAATACGTCAGGAAATTTATTAACAATAGAAATATCATTCAAAACTGACGTTGTTTAAATCTGTGACATGAGCTAAGAAAGCTTGACATCCATTTTTCAATAAACGAATAGCTTTATGGCTTGAAATGACCGTGATTGATTTTAATGGTTTGGTCGCTTGAATTCGCATAATAGGTTGATTGGGAATATGAAAACTAACAACCTTACGAAAATAATCAATTTTTGAATGATGAGTAGTTAACCAATCAATCCCTAGAATTACGTCAATAGCAAGTATTTTTAAAGAAATAAGATTGACAGGTAATGTGCGGTTACCGATTGTAATCAAACAAGACTTATAAACCGTGGATGTAATGAAGGTTTCTCCCAACGAAGTTTCAACCGATACGTCAAAGTCCAATTTCTCCGGAGTCAAATTTAAACGTTGAGCGCAAGTAGGAGAAATAAAAGAATGGGTAGAGCCGGTATCAAATAAGGTATATACTTCACTAGAGTTTATGATAAGCTTACCCATGATGACCTCGTTTGGGTTCCTTGCTTTCTGGGAGGTTACAACAAACGCTCTCCATTGAACTACCGGTTTTGTCTTGTCTGGGACAGACTTTGATGCCTCCATCCCAGCCGGACTTGACTTTGGTGCACGATAAAATCGGGCTAAGTGACCTTCTCTTCCACAATTGTAACATGCTTTGAATTGCTGCATGCAGTTTGGTGATGTGTCCTCCTCTCGCATTTGTAACATATCTGATGGCGGTCGTTCTCCTTCCTTAACAATAGGTGCTGGTGCTGACGTCCTTCCATCATTACTAAATCTCCTCTTCTTGAAACTCCCACTTTTATTGTCTTGGCCATGATTACCACTGAAGTGGTTACCATTTCTGGCATGTTGATTCCTTCCACGTTTGTTGTCCACCGCTTCGATGGATTTGTTACCACCGATATTTTCATTCTGGTTTTGCTTTCTCTTGGTTGCATTGACCGTTATCGCGCTCAATAACTGAGCCCTATTTACAACATCTGAATACAAACACAGTTTATGAGAAATAAGATATTGACATATCTCCGCTTTCAAACCTCTTAAAAACATTCGCGTCATTCGTTCCTCATTATCAACCAAATGGGATGCAAACCGGGATAACTCCGCAAATTTAGCCTCGTATTACGACACGGTCATATTTTTTTGCTCCAACTTGATAAACTCCACCTCCTTCATGTGACGAATACTTTCAGGAAAGTATTTGTCGTTGAACAGCTCATGGAACTTCTCCCAAGACATCTTAAGTGCGTCAGGCTGGGTATGCTTTACAGATTCCCACCAGTAATCTGCCTCCCCTCGCAACATAAAGGTGGAAAAAGGAACCTTTTGCTCCTCGGAGCTTCCCAAGACATCAAATATCTTGGTGATCTGCTTTATCCATGCATCCGCCTTAAGTGGTTTTGGCTCTCCAATAAACTCCGGTGGTCCCATCTCCTTGAACTGTTTAGCGGTGACCGTCCGAGAGTTTCTAGTGTTTCCACCTACATTTTGGACAGGAGTTTCTCTTGCCTGATGTTGTACAAATTGCAGAAAGCTTCTAAACATTCCGTCGTTCGCCATTTGGTCGGTGTTGTTGTTCACCCAAGGATTATTGTCTTCCTGTTGCACATTATCCTGAGTATTAATCTGTGGTCACTCCACGATCTCATGTGTTTCATTGCTTATCTCAACATTTTCGGATGCCATTTTCCAAACTGCCACAAAACAAGGGTTAATTAATATATCACATATTATCCCTATACTTTGACCGACCAGTTAAATACAAAATACACTTAGGTAGGTCATACTAGCGAAGGAATTCCCCATCTCTCCCCTCCTAGTTCTTGTCTCACAACTCAGCCAGTGATCATATCCCTAAGATTTGATACCAACTGTGACGCCCCCAAAACAGGTTTACATCACCTATTCTGAGTCGCCAGATACAAGGTACTGAATACAAATACAACTTAATTATACAACAGTTGTGTGAAATACGACAAAACATTGGCTGTGAGTTTTAATACAAATATTGTCATCTAGACAATATCCACACTCAATGGAGTCCTTATTACATTTATTATCACACTATTTCACAGAATAGTGAGGACTACTAATGCACCATCTAGGACCATCACTCTGTTCCCCGACTAGTCCCAACTACGTTCTCATTTCCTGAAGAGAATAGTTAAAGAAAGGTTGAGCTCAACTAGCCCAGTAAGAAATATTATGATTAAGATAATGCAGAATAAATTATCAATAGCCTTCAACAGTATAACAACTGATAGAATATAATAGACAACAAGTTTTAGATCAAAAGCTGTAAGAGAATAAGAAATCCATTAGAAGAGTCGAGTAAAGTATAAAATCTCTCATCTTCTATGATTTAAAAAGTTTTCATGAACTTTATCATTTGAGACTCGCTTAATAAATAAAATCGAATCATCCTGCTCCACGGCCGAGGATATTCATATAATCATCAATGGTCATGACTATCTAGAATAATCCACGGTCATAATCATACCAACAACGGTCCACCGATGAACTACGGGCCCAATGAGGACTTTTACCACATCATTCATCACATTACGGTCATGATTATCTAAAGAATAATCTCTGGTCATAATCATACCAAGTCCATCATACGCACGTAAGCCAAAGATGACTTTCAACATAATATAAGCATGAGGATGATGACAATTCAATAAAACAGGTTCAAGAATATATTTTAAAGATTTATAAGTTAATTTATCCTGAACTCAATAAAGTCCAAATTGTCAACATGATACTACTGTGTGCAGTAAAATTCAAGAATGCTCAGAAGAATATTTCCATGAAAAGATACTGGATGAAGCAGAAATATCAAGGATATTCTACTAATTTCAAGGAGTATAGAAGCCAAAGCTTTAACCAACTGAGTATAAGAGAATATATGAAACTACAAATGGATTTTCACCCGCCATGCGGTAATCCACGTATACAGATCATTTCCACAATTTAATAAGGAATGAATACACAGGATCATTCACTATGCATGTGGTAATCCACATAGACATGTTATTCCAACGGAATAATAAAATATGAAATAACAGAAAGATTCACCATGCGTGCGATAGACTGCACCGACAAGTTATTCCTAACAGAATAATAAATAATAGAACTAGGTCCGGCGTAAACGCACAGACAGGATATTCCGACAGAATAATAAATAATGGAACCGAATTAAAGGCGTAAATGCACAAAAAGAATATTCGAGCGAGAATAATCTGAGCGAAATATTAGAAGAATTTTAGCATGTATACGGTGCTTAAGATATAAGCAAAAGTTATTCCAAGAATAATAAGAATGGAATAATGAAGTTCTCTTCATGAATAAGAAAGAAAGAATACCCCTTATGAGTACAACAAATAATATTCCCTACCTTAGAAAAACCGAATCTTTGAAGTAGTGAAGTAGCGAATACTTTTCTTCTTTCTCTCTATAGTTTTCTCTCTAGAGTTTCAATTGAATTAAGTAAGAAATAATGAAGGAATGAGCTTATTTATAGGAAAATGGGTGAATAGTAACTTATTCATTAATGGTCCAGATTGATTTACTATTAAACGAACGGTCCATATTGGTTTACTATTAAAACTTAAAGCAACGGTCCATACTGATTTACTATTAAAACTTTAAACCAACGATCCATATTGATTTACTATTATATCTTTAACCAACGGTCTGAAAAATTAGCACATCTCCTCATGGAATAATATTGTATCCAAAAATGATTTGGACCGGACAGAAATATATCTTACGGGTGAATAGTACCCTGTGAATAGTAACTCATGAATAGTAACTCATGAATAGTAACTCGTGAATAGTACTCCGACACGAAAAGTGTCCCGAATACCCAATTGAACAATATAACCTCCAGACATCAATTATACTAACACTAATAGGTCCAACACAATGGAACTATAAAATTCATCTTTAATCAACATGAACTTATTCATCATTAATATTATAATTCACAATATTTAACAACCAGGTCGTTCCCAGGAAAGAGTGGGCTTTCCGATAAAGATTTCTCATTATTGGCGCGCAATTAGGTGACCAAACCTCTCCTTGACGAACTTCTAGACATTGTCAATATTGTAAATAATAATATGAATAACTTCATCTCAATTATTGATTTAATAATATATCATATTATGTAGATGATCTTTGTAACAATAATTGAATCAATAATATGAGAGATATGATGCGCAATTCTTTGTAGCAATAATTGAGTATAAGCGGTGACTTCTCACGTAAGCATCAATAATCAATACCGTGTGCTACTATGCAACCGCGCGAATTACTGTACTTTTACTACCGGGTGGTTCAACAGTTTTAACGGTAACACCTCTGCCGTTATTTTTATAGAAAGAATTTTTTTTTATTTTCTAACTACGACAATACTTCCGTTGTGGGGTCCACCAATGATTGTGTCGTCGTACGAATATTCCCCGACCAATCGAATACTATATAACCACTTGTTTACTTTGCAAAATTTGTAAATATTACCCTCAACTATAACATTATATCAAATCCACACCATAATATTCAAAAATATATTTCGAGAAAATTATTCTTTATTCATAAAAGTTGGGGTCTTACACATTGAGTATTTTCCAAAAATTTTAATTTCTAAAACAATTGTTGACTGTACCTTTATGTAAGGTACCATTGTAAGGTCTTGTGGTCAAGGAACCACGAGAGTTATATATATTTGTATTAAAATCCACAGCTTATCTGTTGTCGTACTCTGCACGACAGTTCAACAATTTTATAAATGAAGTTTATATTTGATTTTTATAGTGCGATATCTGGCGACTGAGAATGGGTCGTGTGGACCTATTTTGGGGGCGTCACACTCCATGCCTCGGAATGATCTCTTTAACGTACAACCTTGCTAACTGATCAAGATTGAACCTAATTTTTATTGGTAAAAAGTGCGTTGATTTTGTCAGTCTGTCCACTATCACCCAAATCGAGTCGCATCCTCTCTGAGTAGTTGGAAGGCCCACCACAAATCCATTGTGATGTGTTCCCATTTCCATTCTGGTATTTCTAACGGTTGAAGTAATCCACTTGGTCTTTGGTGCTCGACCTTGACTCTCTGACATGTCAAGCATTTTGCCACACATTCGACAACGTCTCTTTTATATTTGGCTACCAAAAATATCGCCGCAAATCTTTATATATTTTTGTACTTCCTAGATGAATCAAATATCTTATGTTGTGTGCTTCGGTCAAGATTTCGTCTTTAAGCTCTGGTACTGCTGGAACCCAAATTCTTTCCTCGAATCTCATTAACCCTTCAGTATCGATCTTGTATTTTGCATCACTTCCCTCGACCACTTTCTCTTTGATCATTTCGCATTCTTTATCTTGTAGTTGAGCACTCTTCACTTTGTCCACCAAAGTTGGACTAGCATCTATCTGGAATAGTCGTTCATCAGATTCTTTTGGAAAGTTGATTTCCAACTCTAGCTTTGTCATTGCTGAAATAAGCTCTTCCCGAGTGGTTATCAGCATCAACTTCTCCCAACCTTTCCTGCTCAAAGCATCTGCAACCACATTCGTTTTGCCCGGGTGATAAAAGATCTCACAATCATAATCCTTTATCAATTCCATCCATCTTCTTTGTAGCATATTCGGGTCATACGTGGTGAAAATATACTTGAGATTTTTTATAGTCTGTGTAGATTTGATTTCTCTCCATAGAGATAGTGTCTCCATATCTTGAGAGCAAATACTACTGCAGCCAATTCCAAATCATGAGTCTGATAACCTTTCTAATAATCCTTCAGTTGTCTTGATGCATACACAATTACTTTGTCGTTTTGCCTAAGAACACAACCCAACCCTTTATGTGAAGCATCAATATACACCATAAAATTTCCTGTGCTATCTGGTAATGACAATACAGGTGCCATGCTTAATTTCTTCTTCAAATCCTGGAAACTTTCTTCACATTTCTCCGTCTAAACAAATTTCACAGTTTTCCTTGTCAAATTTGTTAATGGAGTGGCTATCTTAGAAAAATCTTGAATAAATCGTCTGTAATAACCAGCCGGTCCCAAGAAACTCCTCACTTCTGATGGTGTTCTTGGTTGTTCCCAATTAATTACAGCTTCCACTTTTGATGGATCCACTGAAATTCCATCTTTGTCAATCACATGCCCAAGAAATTGCACACGATCTAGCCAAAATTCGCACTTAGAGAATTTCGCATACAACTTTTCCTTTCTTAGTGTTTCCAATGTCAAACGTAAGTGTTCCACGTGTTCTTCTTGAGTTTTGGAATACACCAGAATGTCATCAATGAATACAACTATAAACTTGTCTAAAAATGGTTTAAACACCCTATTCATCAAATCCATGAATGCAGCAGGTGCATTGGTTAAACCAAAAGACATCACCAGAAACTCGTAATGTCCATACCGACTTCTAGGTATATCTTCCTTCCTTACCTTTAATTGGTGATACCCACTTCTCAAATCTTGTTTCGAGAAGTATTTAGCACCCTTTAACTGATCAAACAAGTCATCTATTCTTGGCAGTGGATATTTGTTTTTAATAGTGACTTTGTTTAATTCTCTATAATCAATGCAAAGACGCATTGAACCATCATTCTTCTTCACGAATAACACCGACGCTCCCCACGGTGATACGCTTGGTTGAATATACTTCTTGTCTAACAATTTTTACAATTATACCATCAGTTCCTTCATTTCTACTTGAGCCATTCTGTACGGGGCCTTCGATATCGGTGTTGTTCCCGGCGCTAAATCGATCACGAACTCAATTTCTCTGTTCAGGCGGATGTCCTGGCAAATCCTCTGGAAACACATCTGTGACGCCCCCAAAATAGGTATACATCACCTATTCTCAGTCGCCAAATACATGGTACATAATACAAATACAAACTTAAATATACAACATGAGCTGTGAGTTTTAATACAAATATTATCTTCTAGACAGTATTCAAACTCAAAATAAGTCCTCAATACATTTATTATCACACTATTTCACAGAATAGTGAGGACTATTAATGCAACCATCTGGACCGTCAATCCATTTCCCGACTAGTCCCATCTATATTCTCAATTCCTGAAGAGAATATTGAAAGAGAGGATGAGCTCAACTAACCCAGTAAGAAATATTATGACTAAGATAATGCAGAATAAATTATCATTAGACTTCAATAGTGTTAAACTGATACAATATAACAAACATCAAGTTTAACTGCAGCGGAACAAGCAATCCATTAGAATAGATAAAATATATTATCTTCTATGATTTAAAAGGTTTTTCATCATATTTATCATTTGAGACTCGACAATAAATAATCCACATCATTAAATCATCATCCCCTTTCTACGTGCCGAGGATATTCTTTAATATCACTACCACGAATCATCCATGCACTACGGGCCAAAGATAATCGTGTTTTCATCAACGGTACTCATCATGCCATAAAACAATTCATCTTTGCACCCTTGGCCGAAGAGAATCCATAGCCATAATCATACCAAAAACTGTCCATCAATGCACTACGGGCCAATGAGGACTTTTTCCACAACATTTGTAACATTACGGCCATGATTATTATCTTGAATAATCCACGGTCATAATCATACCAAGTCCATCTATGCACTACATGCCACAGATGACTTTCAACATAATATAAGCATGAGGATGATGACAATTCAATAAAACAAGTTCAAGAATAAATTTTAAAGATTTATAAGTTAATTTATTAATAACTCAATAACGTCCAAATTGTCAACATGATACTGTTTTGTGGAGTAAAATTTAAGAATGCTCAGAAGAATATTTCCATGAAAAGATACTGGATGAAGCGCAAATATCAACGATATTCCACTAATTTCATGGAGCATAGAAGTCAAAGCTTTAACTTATTTGAGTATAAGAGAATATATGAAAGCTATGAATGGATTTTAAATCGCCGTGCGGTAATCCACTTAGACATATCATTTCCACAATTTAATAAGGAATGAATACAAAGGATCATTCACCATGCATGTGATAATCCACATAGACAAGTTATTCCAACAGAATAATAAAGAATGGAATAACAGAAGAAATCACCATGCATGCGATAGACATCACAGATAGGTTATTCCAACAGAATAATAAAGAATGGAACCAGGTCATGCGTAATCCGCACAGACAGGATGTTCCAACAGAATAATAAAGAATGGAACTAGGTCATGCGTAAACCACACAGACATGATGTTCCAACGGAATAATAAAGAACGGAACCAGGTCATGCGTAAACGCACAGACATGATGTTCCAACAGAATAATAAAGAATGGAATAACAGAAGAATTTCACCATGTATTCAGTACTTCGCATAGACAGGTTATTCTAACATAATGATAAAGAATGGAATAACAAAATTTCTCTTCATGACGACGAAAGAAATAATACCCCTTAAAAGTACAACAAATAATATCCCTTTACCTTAGAAGAAACTGGATATAGGATTAGTGAAGTAGCAGAATACTTTTCTTCTTTCTCTCTATAGTTTCTCTCTCTAGAGTGTCAGTGAATTCGTAAGAATTAATGAAGGAATGAGCTTCTATTTATAGGAGAATGGACTGAATAGTAACTAATTCATGAACGGTCCAGATTGATTTACTTTTGACGGTCCATATTGATTTACTATGCAGTATTAATAAAATATTCTAATAAAACAAAATCTTTTAAATAAAATATAATATATTCTATTTATAATCTAATAAAATGAATAACTTTATAATTGTATTCTATTTTATATAAAAAGATTTTACTATGCAAAACACTATCTGGAACCTTATGCAAACACTATACAAATACTATGCATAATAGAATATTATATATCCTATTTATAGTCTAATAAAACAAATAACTTTATAAAAGTATTACATTTTATATAAAAAGATTTTACTATGCAAATACTATGCAGACACTATGCAAACACTATGCATAATAGAATATCATATATATTCTATTTATAGTCTTATAAAATAAATAACTTTATAAAAGTATTCTGATTTATATAAAAAGTTTTCTGTTTTATTACATTTATAATAATAATAAAACAAAACTTATCACCTTTATTATAATTCACAATATTAATCGACCAGGTCGTTCCCAAGAAAGATGGGGCTTTCCAATAAGGATTTCTCCCTATTGGCGCGCAATTAGGTGACCAAACCTCTCTTGGCATAACTTCGAGACATCGTTAATATTGCAAATATTAATATTAATAACTCATCATCTCAATTATTGATTTAATAATATATAAAATATTGACAATAATTGAATCAAATAACGTGAGATACTATGCAGCAATTACTGTAGCAATGATTGAACAAAACTGAGTAACTTCTCACGTAAGCATCAATAATCAATACCGTGTGCTACTATTCAACCACGCAGCGTATTCGTACTTTTAACAAGGGTGTTTCAACGATTAACGATAAAACTTCCGCCGTTATTTTCATAAAGTATTTTTGTCATTTTCTCAATCCGACAATAATTCCGTTGTGGGGTCCACCAATGATTGTGCCGTCGTACGGATATTCCCCGACCAATCTAATATTATACAACAACTTGCATACTTTTCAAAATTTATAAATACTACCCACAACTATAACACTATCTCAAATCCACACCATAATATTAAAAAATATTTCAAGAAATTTAAATATTTATTCATAAAATTTGGGGTCTCACAATCTCCCGCCCTTATGAAATTTCGTCCTCGAAATTTACGTATGTTCCTGGTATGCCGAAGAGATGAGGATACCTTGACTTCATTTTAGATTCTAACTCTTGAGGTATAACCTTTGAGTGTTGAATACGATCCCTCTTATCCAAGATTTTAACACGTATCTCCTCATACGTTAAATCTTCTACTATCTCGTCTAGTTCTAATTTAATAATGTGGTTCGGTCGTCCACATATTTATGCAACATCGATACGAAAAAAAAATGTTATGAACACGCGACATACTTGGCGGTAAAACGAGTCTATAGGCCACAGTTCCTACTCGATCGAGGATTTCAAATGGGCCAATTAAATCGAGGGTTGAGATTTCCTCTCTTTGTCGATCCTTGCTTCTAGAATAACGCCCTCTTGAACCTTTTTCTTCATATTCATCAAATTCGGGTGTGTAGCTTGAACGGCTTTAACTTTATACATTAAAGTCGATTGTAATCGTATTGTCGTTATCTTCATATGGGTCCCTAGAGTCTTTAACTCTATCTTCATCATTTGTAAGTTATACGAAATGGGTTTTTGTGTTAACAACATCGCACTCGTAAACTCATACGATCTTCTACTCAACGCGTCAGCTACAACGTTTGCTCTTCCACAATGATATTGAATGGTATGATCGTAATCTTCAACAGCTCGAGCCAACATCTTTAGTGCATGTTACGTTCATTTTAGTTGAAGAAATATTTGAGGGTTTTAGAAATAGATTTTGTACTAGGGTCAATACAAAATTCAATTTCTCACTTTAGGGGTAGGCTAAGAAGTCCTTCAGGAATACGTCAGGAAATTTATTAACAATAGAAATATCATTCAAAACTGTGACTCTCATCCAAGACTTGGATATTACGTCACATTGATACCTATCAACTTGTCATCGTCATTCACGATGTTGCCTACAAAAAGTCTGGCTTAGGTGTATTCCACACAAAGAAGTCAACAACGAAAGGCTCGGGATTCTTTACTTATGGCTTGATATGATAATGATTGACTTTAGTGGTTTGGTTGCTTGAATTCGCATAATAGGTTTGTTTGGAATATGAAAGCTAAAAACCTTATGAAAAACATGATGAGTAGTTAACCAATTGATTCCTTAAATCACATCAAAGGCAAGTATTTTCAAAGAGATAAGATTGACAGGTAACGTGAAGGTATCGATTTGAATCAAACAAGACTTATAAACAGTGGAGGTAACGAAGGTTTATACTAACGAAGTTTCAACCAATAAGTCAAAGTCTAACTTCTCTGGGGTCAAATTTAAAAGTTGAGCGCAAGCAAGACAGATAAAATAATGGGTAGAACCGGTATCAAATAAGTAATAGACTTCGCAAGAGTTTATGATTAACTTACCCAGGATAACTTCGTTCGGGTTCCTCGATAAACGCTCTCATTTATTGTAAGACCCCAACTTTTATAAATAAAGATAAATTTTCTATAAATATTATTTTTGAATATTATGGAGTAAATTTGATATAATGTTATAGTTGTGGGTAATATTTATAAATTTTGCAAAGTAAGCAAGTTGTTATAAAATATTCGTTTGGTCGGGGAATATTCTTTTTGTCAGGGAATATTCGTACGAAGGCACAATCATAGGTGGACCCCACAACGGAATTATTGTCGGATTGAAAAAACGACAAAAATACTTTATGAAAATAACGGCGGAGGTGTTACCATTAAAACTGTTGAACTACCCGGTAGTAAAAGTACAAGATGTCTGGCGTGGTTGCATAGTAGTACACACAGTATTGATTATTGATGCTTACGTGAGAAGTCACTCACCACTATACTCAAATATTGTTATAGTAATTCACGCATCATATCTCTTATATTATTGATTTAATTATTGTCACAAGATTATCATCGTATAATATGTTATATTATTAAATCAATAATTGAGACGACAAGTTATAAATGATTAATAATTTTGAAAGATTAAATATGTGTTGATTAAAAATAAAATGATTTGTGGTAATATTTATTCAATCCTTGATGTATATAAAGAGTCTATTATGAGAGGCGTTTGTGGTAAGTTTGGTTATTTTATGGGGGCCCATATGTCATCATCTAAAGTCTCTTCGTCAATAGTAATTACCTTCGTCTAATAGTAATTACCTTTCGTCGATAGTAATTACCTTCATCAATAGTAATTACCTTTACAGACGCCAAACCACTTGTCGTTTCATATTAAAGCGCCGAACCAATTGTCGTTTCACATTACAAAGCGTCAAACCACTTTTCTTTTCACATCACCGGTCGTCAAGCCACTTGCCTTTTCACATTTCAAGTGTAAGCTAGAAATCTTCTATAAATAGAGGCCTAATGCTTCATTATTTTCACTTAATTCATTCAATTTATAGAGAGAAGTATATAGAGAATACGAGAGAAAGAAGAAGAGTATTACATTACTACACTCTTCGTAGTATTCAATCTCCTACTAATGTAAGGGTGTTATTCCATCTTATTAATGAAGAGAGCGGTTGTTATTCCATTGCTTATTATTACATTGGAATAACTTTGTATATGTGATTTACCCTATACTTGGTGACATTCTTCTATTATTACATTGGAACATCCTATCTTGGTGTTTTACACCGACACACAGTTAAAATCTTTATTATTATTACATTGGAAAATCATATGCGTGTGTTTACTGACGGACTGGTTCCGTCTTTATTATTATTACGTTGGAATATCCTATCGTGTGTTTTCAGGACTGGTTCCGTCTTTATTATTCTGTTGGAACATCCTCGATTGCAAAATTTTACGACTGGTTCCGTTATTATTATTACATTAGAATAACTCGTATCTGCATAAATACCGCATGCATAGTGATTTCTTTTGTTATTCCATTCTTTATTATACTCGGTTGGTTAAAGTTTTGACTTCTATACTCCATTAAATTAGTAGAATATCCTTGATATTTGCGCTTCATCCAAAGATATTTTTCATGGAAATATTCTTCTGATCATTCTTGAATTTTACTCTACAAAGCAGTATCATGTTAACAATTTGGACATTATTAGTTCCTGGATAAATTAATTCTTGGACTTGTTTTATTGAATTCTTATGTCATTGTCATCATCCTCATGTTTATATTATGTTGAAAGTCATCGTGGCACATGTAGTGCATAGATGGACTTGGTATGATTATGACCGAGGATTATTGATTGTAATCATGACCGTAATGTTACAAATGATGTGGTAAAAGTTATCATTGGCCCGTAGTGCATTGATGGACAGTTGTTGGCATGATCATGACCATTAATGAATACACGAATGTCCTTGGCTGTAGTGCATTGATAATTTATGGTCGTGATACTAAAGAATATCCTTAGCCGTAGTGCATGGGTGATTCGATGATGTGGATTATTTATTAAGCTGAGTCCCAGCGATAAAAGTCATGAAAAACCTTTTAAATCATAAAAGATAGTATATTTTATTCTCTACTTGACTCTTTTAATGAATTGTTTGTTCCGCTGCAGTTAAACTTGATGTTGTTATATTTTATCAGTTTAACACTGTTGAAGGCTAACGATAATTTATTCTGCATTATCTTAGTCATAATATTTCTTACTAGGCTAGTTGAGCTCACCCTTTCTTTCACTGTTCTCTCCAGGAAATGAGAACATAATAGGGACTAGTCAGGGAACGAAGTGACGGTCCAGAGGATAGCATTAGTAGTCCTCACTATTCTGTGAAATAGTGTGTTAATAATTGTAATGAGGACTCCTTTTGAGTTTGTATAATCTCTAGTTGACAATAATTGTATTCAAACTCACAGTTATGTTTTGTCGTATTGTACACGATAGTTGTATTAGTAAGTTGTATTTGAATTTTGTACCATGTATCGGCGACCCAAGATGGGTGATGTATACCTAATTTTGGGGGCGTCACGATTTATATCAAAGCTTAGGATATGATCCACGGCTAAGATGTGAGAATAGTGCTAGGAGGGGAGAGACGGGGAATTTTTTCGCTAGTATGACCTACCTAAGTTTATGTGGTATTTAATTGGTGGTCGAGAATTTAGGGATAATATGTTACATGTCAATTAACCTTTATTTTGTGGCAGTATCTGAAAATGACATCCGAGAATGTTGAGAATAGCAATGGAGCACAGGCGACCGTTGATTCACCACATATCAATAATCAGGATAATGTGCATAAGGAAGGCGACAATCCTCATGAAAACAACAACACTGACCAAATGATGAATGATCAAATGTTCAGGGGCTTTATCCAATTCATGCAATAGCAAAGTAGAGCGGCTCCCATCCAAAATGCGAGTTGAAACACTGGAAACTCTCGGCGTCACCACCGCTAAACAGTTTAAGGAGCTGGGACCACCGGAGTTTAAGGGAGAGCCAAAACCACTTATGATGGAAGCATGGATAAAATAGATCACCAAGATATTTGATGTCTTGGGATGCTCCGAGGAGCAAAAGGTTCCCTTCACGCTTTTATATTTGCGAGAGGCATATTCTTGGTGAGAATCGGTAAAACATACTAAACCTGCCGTACTGAAGATGTCTTGGGAGAAGTTCCAAGAGCTGTTCAATGACAAAAACTTTCCCGAAAGTATTCGTCACATGAAGGAGGTGGAGTTTATCAAGTTGGAATAAAACAATATGACCGTGTCACAAAACGAGGCTAAATTTGCGGAGTTATCCCGGTTTGCGTCCCACTTGGTGGATAATGAAGAGAGAATGACACGGATGTTTTTAAGAGGTTTGAAGCCGGAGATACATCAACATCTTATTTCTCATAAACTGTGTTTATATTCAGATGTTGTAAATAGGGCTCAGTTAGTGGAGCGCGATAACGAGTCAACTCAACTAAAAGAGAGCAGCCGGAAAAATGATAATACCAGCGAGAGCAGTCATCGAAGCGGTGACAACAAGCATGGAGGGAATCAACATGCCAGAAATGGTAACCACTTCAGTGGTAATCAGGGCCAAAATAATAAGAATGGACATTTTAAGAAGAGGAGATTCAACAATGATGGAAAGGCGTCAAGACCAAATTTTGTCATTAAGGAAGGAGAAGCGACCACCTATCATATGTTTCAAATGCGAGAGGAAGGGGCACATCGGTCCAAACGGCACGCGATGCCGTCAAAGCATGTTATAATTGTGGAAGAGAAGGTCACTTAGTCTGGATTTTGTCGTTTCATCAAGACAAATTTAGCTAGGATGGAGGCACCAAAGGTAGTCCCCGAAAAAGTTAAAACCAGGTAGTACATGGGAGAGTGTTTGTTGTGACCTCGAAAGCAAGGAACCCGAATGAGGTCATCACGGGTAAGCTTATCATAAACTCTAAATCTGAAATCTATACTTTATTTGATCTTGGTTCTACCCATTCTTTTATTTCTCCTACTTGCGCTCATCGATTAAATTTGACTCCGGAGAAATTAGACTTTGACTTATCTGTGGAAACTCCGTTGGGAGAAACCTTCATTACATCCACTGTTTATAAGTCTTGTTTGGTTCAAATTGGTACCCTCACATTACCTGTAGATCTTATTTCATTGAAAATACTTGCATTTGACGTGATTCTAGGGATTGATTGGTTAACTACTCATCATGCAAAAATTGATTGTTTCCGTAAGGTTGTTAGCTTTCATATTCCTAATCAACCTATTATGCTAATTCAGCGACCAAACCATTAAAATCAATCACGGTCATCTCAAGCCATAAAGCTATTCGTTTATTAAAAATGGATGTCAAGCTTTTCGTAGCTCATATCATGATTTAAACAAAAATAAATCGATTTTGAGCGATATTTCTATTGTTAATAAATTTCTGACGTATTCAGAAGAACTTCTGGCCTACCCACGGCGTGAAATTGAATTTTGTATCGACCTTGAACCCCAGACAAAACCCATTTCCAAAGCCCCATATCAAATGGATCCTATTGAACTTCGAGGAGTTAAAGACCCATGCGCAGGAATTGTTAGACATCGGCTTTATTCGTCCCTAGTACCTTTCCTTGGGGTGCTCTGCTCTATTCGTGAAGAAGAAAGATGGGAGTATGCGACTTTGTATTGATTATCGGGAGTTGAATCACGTAACCATCAAAAATAGGTATCCATTGCCACGTATTGATGACTGTTTGACCCGGTTGCAAGGAGCAAAATTCTTTTCAAAGATTGATCTTCGTTAGGATATCACCAATTGAAGATTAGAACCGATGACATTCAAAAGCGACGGCGAGAACTCGATGACGGGCATTATGAATTCCTAGTCATGTCCTTTGGATTGACTAATGCTCTTCTTTGCCTTCATGGATATGATGAACCTAGTATTCAAGGAATATTTGGATCACTTTGTGGTCGTCTTTATTGATGACATCCTTATTTATTCAAAAGGCGTGAAGATCATGAGCAACACTTGAGGTCGACACTCCAAAGCTTTGTGAATACAAGCTTTATGCCAAGTTGAAGAAATGCGAATTACGGCGAGGAAGTAGCATTCCTTGGGCACGTAGTATCAAGTCATGGAATATCTGTTGACCCAAAGAAAGATTGAAGCAATTCAAAGTGGGAGCAACCTAAATCGATGATTGAAGTAACGTAGCTTTCTCGGCTTTAGTTGGTTATTATCGGAGATTCGTGGAAGGATTTTCTCGAATTGCTACTCCATTAACTCAGCTGACTCGAAAAGATACAAATTTCGGTTGGAGCGAAGAATGTGAGAAGAGTTTTCAAGAACTCAAGAGGAGACTCATTTCGGCACCTATTCTGACGATACCATCTGGTTTAGAGGGATTTGTCATCTACAGTGATGCTTCGGGCAAAGGGTTGGGATGTGTTCTCATGCAACATGAAAAAGTCATAGCCTATGCCTCAAGACAACTCAAAGAATATGAGAGGAATTATCCTACTCATGATCTAGAGTTGGCAGCTGTTGTCTTTGCACTAAAGATTTGGAGGCATTACTTGTATGGGGAGAAGGTGGAGATCTTTTTCGTATCATAAAAGCCTCAAATATTTCTTTACTCAAAAGGAACTCAACATGCAACAACGACGTTGGCTTGAACTGTTGAAAGATTATGATCATACCATCCTGGAAAAGTGAACGTGGTAGCTGACGCATTGAGTAGAAGATCATATGCAAGTATGAGTGCGATATTGTCAACGCAAAGGCCCATTTTGTGTGACTTGCAAAGGATGTAGATAGAGTTAAAGACTCTAGGAACCCATGTGATGATGGCGAATATACGAGTAGAACCGACTTTAATCGATAAAGTTAAAGATGCTCAAGTTACAGACCTGGAGCTGATGCGTATGAGGAAGAAATTGCAAGAAGGTGCTATGCCGAAAATAAGAATCGATGAAGAAGGAATACTTCGAGTCAACTCAAGAATTTATGTTCCTAACGACCCTGATTTAAAGTATAAAATCATGATGGAGGCGCACAACACACCGTTTGCAATCCATACTGGGAGTACCAAAATGTATCATGATATTCATCTTACATTTTGGTGGAGCAATATGAAGAGAGAGATAGCGTTGTTTATCTCAAGGTGTCTAACTTGTCAACGAGTTAAAGCGGAGCATCAAGTACCAAAAGATCCATTGCAACCACTTGAAATTCCAGAATGGAAGTGGGAGCACATTACAATGGATTTTGTTACCGGTCTTCCTAAGGTTTCTCAAGGCATAGATGCGATTTGGGTCATTGTTGATAGATTGACCAAGTCTGCTCATTTCTTACCGATACGAGAAACTTATACACTTGAACGTCTTGCTCGTATGTACATAAATGAGATTATAAGACTACATGGTATGCTGGTATCCATAGTTTCTGATCGAGACCCAAGATTCACTTCACAATTTTGGGTTAGTTTGCAAAAAGCTATGGGCACAGACTTACGATTTAGCTCGGCATATCATCTTCAGACGGACAGACAGTTGGAGAGGACTATTCAAACTCTTGAAGATCTATTAGGACTCTGTGTCCTTGATTTCAAGAGAAGTTGGGACAAGTTCTTACCATTGGTGGAGTTTTCCTACAACAACAGGTTATCAAGCAAGTATTGGCATGGCTCCATTCGAGCGTTGTATGGAAGAAAGTGTAGATTCTCAAAGTATCTTTGGGATGAGGTGGGTGAAGCAACGTTGTTGGGACGAAGTTGGTGCGATATGACTACGTAAAAGATTCAAACGATCCGACAATGTATAAAAACCTCACAAGATCGACAAAGAGTTATCTTGATCTTCATCGAAAGGACGTGGAATTCGATATAGGAGATCATGTGTTGTTGCTTGTTGGTCCATGGAAAGGAGTTACGAGATTTGGAAAGAGAGGAAAACTCAATCCTCGATTCATCGATCCATTTTTAATCCTCGATCGAGTAGGAACTGTGGCCTATAGACTCGCTTTACCGCCAAGTATGTGTCGTGTTCATAACGTTTTTCACATATCCATGTTACGTAAATATGTGAAAGACCCGAACCATATTATTGAGTTAGAACCAGACAAAATAGCGGAAGATTTGACGTATGAAGAGGTTCCTTTTCAAATCTTGGATAAGATGGAATATATTCTACGCTCCAAGGTTATACCTCAAGTCAAAGTTTTGTGGAGAAACCACGATGTTGAGAAAATGACTTGGGAGCTAGAATCTGAAATGAATTCAAGGTATCCTTACCTCTTCGATATATCAGGTGCGTACCCTAATTTCGAGGGCGAAATTTCATAAGAAGGGGAGGTTGTAAGACCCCAACTTTTATAAATAAAGATGAATTTTCTATAAATATTATTTTTGGATATTATGGAGTAAATTTGATATAATGTTATAGTTGTGGGTAATATTTATAAATTTTGCAAAGTAAGCAAGTTGTTATAAAATATTCGTTTGGTCGGGGAATATTCTTTTTTTTGGGGAATATTAAATGCGACGACA
Source organism: Panax quinquefolius (assembly GCA_020205615.1). NCBI lineage: Eukaryota > Viridiplantae > Streptophyta > Magnoliopsida > Apiales > Araliaceae > Panax > Panax quinquefolius. The sequence goes on along the minus strand of CM035170.1, from coordinate 21,548,848 downwards.
CAATCTTTAGTGGACCCCACAGCGGAATTATTATCGGATTGAGAAAGCGACAAAATACTTTTTATGAAAATAACAACGGAGGTGTTACCGTTAAAACCGTTGAACTACCGGTAGTAAAATTACGATGTCTGGCGTGGTTGCATAGTAGCACACGGTATTGATTATTGATGCTTACGTGAGAAGTCACTCACTATACTCAATTATTGTTATAGTAATTCGCTGCATCATATCTTTTATATTATTGATTCAATTATTGTCACAAGATATCATCGTATAATATGTTATATTATTAAATCAATAATTGAGACGACAAGTTATAAATGATTAATAATTGTTGAAAGATTAAATATGTGTTGATTAAAAATAAAATGATTTGTGGTAATATTTATTCAATCCTTGATGTATATAAAGAGTCTATTATGAGACATTTGTGGTAAGTTAGGTTATTTTATGGGGGGGCCCATATGTCATCATCTAAGAGTCTCTTTGTTAATAGTAATTACCTTCGTCAATAGTAATTACCTTTGTCAATAGTAATTACCTTCGTCAATAGTAATTACCTTTGTCAATAGTAATTACCTTTACCAGACGTTAAACCACTTGCCGTTTCATATTACAGGCATCGAACAAATTGTCGTTTTACATTATAGGCGTCAAACCACTTGGTGTTTCACATTACAAGCGTCAAACCACTTTTCTTTTCACATCACCAGTCGTCAAGCCACTTTCCTTTTCACATTTCAAGTGCTAAGCTAGAAATCTTCTATAAATAGAGGCCTAGTGCTTCATTATTTTTCACTTAATTCATTCAAGCTAGAGAGAGAAAGTATAGAGAGAATACGAGAGAAAGAAGAAGAGTATTGATATTCTTACACTACTGCGGTATTCAATCTCTTACTAATGTAAGGGGTGTTATTCTTTCTTATTCATGAAGAGAAGCATTGTTATTCCATTGCTTATTTTTCTCGTTGGAATAACTTTTGTATAATGTGAGTTTACCCTATACTTGGTGACATTCTTCTATTATTACATTTGGAACATCACATGCATGTGTTTTACAACAGGACTGGTTAAAATCTTTATTATTATTCTCTTGGAACATCCACATGCGTGTTTTACACAGGACTGGTTTAAATCTTTATTATTATTCCGTTGGAACATCTTATCTTTGTATTTTACACCGGACCTGGTTCCGTCTTTATTATTTTGTTGGAACATTCGTCGGTGCAAATTTTGCACGACTGGTTCCGATTATTATTATTACTGTTGGAATAACTTTGTCATCTGAAGTACCGCATGCATGGTGATTTCTTTTGTTATTCCATTCTTTATTATACTCAGTTGGTTAAAGTTTTGACTTCTATACTCCATGAAATTAGTAGAATATCCTTGATATTTGCGCTTCATCCAATATCTTTTCATGGAAATATTCTTCTGATCATTCTTGAATTTTACTCTATAAAGCACTATCATGTTAACAATTTGGACATTATTAGTTCCTGGATAAATTAATTCTTGGACTTGTTTTATTGAATTCTTATGTCATTGTCATCATCCTCATGTTTATATTATGTTGAAAGTCATCTGTGGCCTGTAGTGCATAGATGGACTTGGTATGATTATGACTAGGGATTATTCGGTGTAATCATGATCGTAATGTTACAAATGATGTGGTAAAAGTTATCATTGGCCCGTAGTGCATTGATGGACAGTTGTTGGCATGATCATGACCATTAATGAATACACGAATGTCCTTGGCTGTAGTGCATGGATAATTTGTGGTCATGATACTAAAGAATATCCTTGGCCGTAGTGCATGGGTGATTCGATGATGTGGATTATTTATTAAGCTGAGTCCCAGCGATAAAAGTCATGAAAAACCTTTTAAATCATAAAAGATAGTATATTTTATTCTCTACTTGACTCTTTTATTGAATTGCTTGTTCCGCTGTAGTTAAACTTGATGTTGTTATATTTTATCAATTTAACACTGTTGAAGGCTAACAAAAATTTATTCTGCATTATCTTAGTCATAATATTTCTTACTAGGCTAGTTGAGCTCACCCTTTTTTTCACTGTTCTCTTTAGGAAATGAGAACATAATAGGGACTAGTCAGGGAACGGAGTGACGGTCCAGAGGATAGCATTAGTAGTCCTCACTATTCTGTGAAATAGTGTGTTAATAATTGTAATGAGGACTCCTTTTGAATTTGTATAATCTCTAGTAGATAATAATTATATTCAAACTCACAGTTATGTTTTGTCGTATTGTACACGTAAGTTGTATTAGTAAGTTGTATTTGAATTTTGTACTATGTATCTGACGACCCAAGATGGGTGATGTATACCTAATTTTGGGGGCGTCACATTTATACTACCAGCTTTGACTTGTCTGGGACATCCTTTGGCATCACTATCCCAGCTGGACTTGACTTCACTACACGACAAAATTGAGCTAGGTGACCTTCTCTTCCACAATTGAAAGCTCATTTTGGATTGTTGTGTACAGTTTGGATGGATGTGTCCCTCCTGTCCGTATTTGTAACATACGACTGATTGTCGTTCTTCTTCCTTCGAACCGGGTGCTGGTGCTGCTATCTTTCCATCATTATTGAACCTTCTCTTCTTGAAATTTCCACTTCTATTATCTTGGCCATGATTACCACCGAAGTGGTTACCATTCTTGGCATGATAATTTCCCCCACGTTGGTTATCATTGTTCCGATGGCCGTTGCCACCGGTACGATTATTATCGTGTTGTTGCTTATTACCTTTTGGTTGTGTTGACTCATTATTGCTCTCCAATAACTGAGCCCTATTCACAACATCTGAATATAAACAAAGTTTATGAGAAAGGAGGTATTGACGTATATCGGGTTTCAAACCTCTTAGAAAAATTCATGTCATTCACTCCTCATTATCGACCAAATGGGATGCAAACCGGGATAACTCCGTAAATTTAGCATCGTATTGCGACACGGTTATATTGTTTTGCTCCAACTTGATAAACTCCACCTCCTTCATGTGACGAATACTTTCGGGAAAGTACTTGTCGTTGAACAGCTCATGGAACTTCTCCCAAGACATCTTTAGTGCGTTAGGCTGAGTACGTTTTACAGATTCCCACCAGTAATCTGCCTCTTCACGCAACATAAAGGTGGCAAAGGGAACCTTTTGCTCCTTGGAGCATCCCAAGACATCAAATATCTTGGTGATCTGCTTTAACCACGTCTCTGCCTTAAGTGGTTCTGGCTTTCCCAAAAACTTCGACGGTCCTAGCACCTTGAACTGCTTAGCAGTGACCAGCTGTGGGTTGCCATTGTTTCCACCTGCATTTTGAATAGGAACCGCTCTCGCCTGATGTTGTATGAATTGCATAAAGCCTCTGAACATCCCATCGTTCACCATTTCATCGGTGTTATTGTTTACCTGAGGATTATTGTCTTCCTATTGCACCTTATCCTGGGTATTGATCGTTGGTGACTCAACGGTCTCATGTGCTTCATTGCTGATCTCAACATTTTTAGATGCCATTTTCAAACACTGTCACAAAACAAGGGTTAATTAACATATCACATATTATCCCTATACTACGACCGACTAATTAAATACCAAATACACTTAGGTAGGTCATACTAGCGAAGGAATTCCCCGTCTCTCCCCTCCTAGTTCTTGTCTCACATCTCAGTCAGGGATCATATCCCTAAGCTTTGATACCAACTGTGACGCCCCCAAAATAGGTATACATCACCTATTCTGAGTCGCCAAATACATGGTATAAAATACAAATACAAACTTAAATATTCAACAAGAGCGGTGAGTTTTAATAAAAATATTGTCTTTTAGACAGTATTCAAACTCAAAATAAGTCCTCAATACATTTATTATCACACTATTTCACAATATAGTGAGGACTACTAATACAACCATCTGGCCTGTAAATCCATTCCCCGACTAGTCCCAACTATATTCTCATTTTCAGAAGAGAATATTGAAAGAAAAGGTGAGCTCAACTAGCCCAGTAAGAAATATTATGACTAAGATAATGCAAAATAAATTATCATTAGACTTAAACAGTGTTAAACTGATACAATATAACAAACATCAAGTTTAACTGCAGCGGAATAAGCAATCCATTAGAAGAGATAAAATATACTATCTTCTAAGATTTAAAAGGTTTTTCATCACATTTATCGCTGAGACTCAGCTTAATAAATAATCCACATCATTAAATCATCCATGCACTACAGGCCAAGGATATTCTTTAGTATCACGACCACGAATAATCCATGCACTACGGGCCAAAGATAATCATGTTTTCATCAACGATACTGATCATGCCATAAAACAATTCATCTTTGCACCCTTGGCCGAAGAGAATCCATAGCCATAATAATACCAAAAACTGTCCATCAATGCACTACGGGCCAATGAGGACTTTTTCCACATCATTTGTAACATTACGGTTATGATTATACCGAATAATCCATGGTCATAATCATAATAAGTCCATCTATGCACTATAGGCCACAGATGACTTTCAACATAATATAAGCACGAGGAAGATGACAATTCAATAAAACAAGTTCAAGAATAAATTTTAAAGATTTATAAGTTAATTTATCATGAACTCAATAACGTCCAAATTGTCAACATGATACTGTTTTGTGGAGTTAAATTTAAGAATGCTCAGAAGAATATTTCCATGAAAAGATATTGGATGAAGCGCAAATATCAAGGATATTCCACTAATTTCATGGAGTATAGAAGTCAAAGTTTTAACCAACTGAGTATAAGAGAATATATGAAGCTAGCTGCAATTGATTTTTAAATCGCCGTGCGGTAATCCACTTAGACAAATCATTTCCACAATTTAATAAGGAATGAATACAAAGGATCCTTCACCATGCATGTGATAATCCATATAGATAGGTTATTCCAACAGAATAATAAAGAAGGAACAACAGAAGAAATCACCATGCATGCTATAGACCACACAGACAGGTTATTTCAACAGAATAATAAAGAATGGAAACAGGTCATGCGTAATTCGCATGCATGGGATGTTCCAATGAGAATAATAAAGAAGCGGAATCGGTCGTGCGTAAACCGCTTGCGGATAGGATGTTCCAACAGAATAATAAAGAACGGAACCAGGTCATGCGTAAACGCACAGACAGGGTGTTCCAACAGAATAATAAAGAATGGAATTACAGAAGAATTTTACCATGTATGCGGTACTTCACATAGACAGGTTATTCCAACATAATGATAAAGAATGGAATAACAGAAGGTCTCTTCATGAAGATGAAAGAAATAATACCCCTTACAAGTACAACAAATAATATCCCTTACCTTAGAAGAAACTGGATATATGAGTAGTGAAGTAGCAGAATACTTTTCTTCTTTACATACATAGTTTCTCTCTCTAGAGTTTCAATTGAATTAAGTAAGAAATAATGAAGGAATGAGCTTCTATTTATAGGAGAATGGTGAATAGTAACTAATTTATGAACGGTCCAGATTGATTTACTTTTGACGGTCCATATTGATTTACTATGCATTATTAATAAAATATTCTAATAAAACAAAATCTTTTAAATAAAATATAATATATTCTATTTATAATCTAATAAAATGAATAACTTTATAATTGTATTCTATTTTATATAAAAGAGATTTTACTATGCAAACACTATGCATAATAGAATATTATATATCGTATTTATAGTCTACAAAAACAAATAACTTTATAAAAGTATTACATTTTATATAAAAAGATTTTACTATGCAAATACTATGCGAGACACTATGCAAAACACTATGCATAATAGAATATCATATATATTCTATTTATAGTCTTATAAAATAAATAACTTTATAAAAGTATTACATTTTATATAAAAAGTTTTTACATTTTATTACATTTATAATAATAATAAAACAAAACTTATCACCTTTATTATAATTCACAATATTAATCGACCAGGTCGTTCCCAAGAAAGATGGGGCTTTCCAATAAGGATTTCTCCCTATTGGCGCGCAATTAGGTGACCAAACCTCTCCTTGGCATAACTTCTAGACATCGTTAATATTGCAAATATTAATATTAATAACTCTGTCATCTCAATTATTGATTTAATAATATATAAAATATTGACAATAATTGAATCAAATAACGTGAGATACTATGCAATAATTATTGTAGCAATGATTGAACAAAACTGAGTGACTTCTCACGTAAGCATCAATAATCAATACCGTGTGTTACTATGCAACCACGCATATTACTGTACTTTTAACACTGGGTATTTCAACAGTTAACGGTAAAACATCCGCAGTTATTTTCATAAAGTATTTTTGTTGTTTTCTCAATTCGACAATAATTCCGTTGTGGGGTCCACCAATGATTGTGCCGTCGTACGGATATTCCCCGACAAAAAGAATATTCCCCGACTAATCGAATATTATACAACAACTTGCATACTTTTCAAAATTTATAAATACTACGCACAACTATAACACTATCTCAAATCCACACCATAATATTAAAAATATATTTCAAGAAATTTAAATCTTTATTCATAAAATTTGGGGTCTCACAACATCCTCAAATTCCCTCACCACTGGTATCTCTTCCAGTTTTACATTCTTCTTCTGAGTATCGACTATGTAAGCTAAATTACCCACACAGCCTTGACTCAACAATTTATTGGCCTGCATAATTGTCAGACATTTCATTTGTCTAGGCGACTTGCTACAATAAAATACTACCTTTGACGGGGTCATAAGGTTTACACACATCTTTTGGCAATCAATTATCGCTCCATATTTGAACAGCCAATCCATTCCTAAAATAACATCAAACTCTCCAAGTCTAATCAGGATCAAATCTACCATCAAGATATTCTCCTTAATGTTCACCCTACAGTTCTTGTATACGAATCTAATAGGGATTACATCTTTATTCGCAATTTCTATGTTCAAAGGGAAATTCAGTTCTTCTTTAGGCAATTCTAACCTCTTAGCAAATTCATCAGAGCTAAACGAGCAAATAGCACCCGAATCAAATAATACATAAGCATTTATATCATTGATTGGGATAATACCTGACACCACATCCTTTGATTGCACAACATCTTGCACAGTCATGTTGAAGGTTCTGGCTATGGGTTTGTTTGAAGTTGTAGGTCCCGCAGTGGCCCATGTATCTCCATTGTTACCTCAATTGCTTCTGGTTGTCTCTACACCCTTCTTCTTAGGGCATTCACGAGCAAAGTGATCCTTGGATCCGCACGTGAAGCACACGTTCTTCTTAGGTTGAGTGCAATTTGGGGCAATGTGACCCTCCTGGCCAGAATTGAAGCATACTCATTTTCCCATCAAGCACGCACCCTTATGAAACTTCCCACATGTAACACAATCATCAAACTTCTTGTTTTGTTGGTTACCCTACTGTTTTCCAGTACGTATGCTTCCATTCCACTTCCTCTTCAAATTGTTGTTGTTGTTGTTGTTGTTGTTTCCACCACTACCACCTCCATTCTTAATCTCCACCCCATTCTTCTATTTCTTCTATTCGTGATTGAACTTTGTCACTGCCTCGCCTCCACCTTCAGCGAGTATTTCTTTTTCCATCACTGCTGCGAAAGTCTTCAACTGGAATAGGGAAACCCTACTATACAACAAGGGCTTCAGTCCCTGTTCAAATCTCTTTGCCTTGTGCTTATCCGTACTGACTTGATATGACACAAACCTTGCCAACTCGTTGAATTTAACGGTATATTCAGATACCATCATCGTTCCCTGTTTTAGTTCCAAAAACTGCACTTCTAGGTGACTCTTCGAACTCTCTGGGAAATAGGTCTCGAAGAATATTTCCTTAAACCTATCCCAGGTCATTACACCTGGCCGTTCACGAGTTTTATTGGCCTGCCACCAATAACTAGCTTCTGCTTTCAGCATGAATGTTGCGAAAGTAGTCTTCTGATCTTCCCCTACCCTAGCGACATCGAACACCTTTTCTATCTCCAAAATCCAAGTTTGTGTAAGACCCCAACTTATTATAAATAAAATCGAATTTCCTCTATTTATTATTGTGAATAATAAGGTGATAACTTGATATAATACTTTGGTTATGGGTGAAATGTGCAAATTTTGCAAATTAAGCTAGTGGTTATAAAATATTCATTGTGTCGGGGAAAATTCGTTTGGTCATGGAATATTCTTTCTGTCGGGGAATATTCGTACAGCAACCATTTGTGGTCCCCATAACGGATAATGATTGGGATGAAGAAAACCACAAATTTGAGTTTTTACAAATAACGTCGTAGTTATTCTATTAACTGCTTTGTTGGAATACCGATTGGTTAAAACATACTGGCGTGGTTGCACGATGTACTGCGGTTTTTGCAGTATTGTTGAATTATTGATTCTTACGTAAGAAGGCACTACTCAATAATTGTTACAGTAATTACTCTTCAATAATTTATTTTATTGGTTCAATAATTGTTGCGTTGATATTTTATATTATTATTATTTCAATAATTGTCACTGCACAATATTTCCCATTATCCGATCAATAATTCATATTATTTGAATAATATTATTAGATAGCATTATTGGCAATGTCTAGAAAGTTCTGTTAAGGAGAGGTTTGGTCACCTAATTGCACGCGCCGATGAAGGAGAAATCCTTATCGGAAAGCCCCCTCTTTCACGAGGAGCGGCTGGTTGTCATAATTGTGATTCTGTAATATTATTTGTGAATAATTAATTATTGATTTATATGATAATGAAATATTTATTTTATGCGGATTTAAATGATGGATTTATTTATGTGGTTATAAATGAAGAAATTAATGTTGAGGTGTTTTTTCAGTATTTTGTCGGAATGGAGGTATATATTAAAAATCAAACCAGTGTTCTTGAGATATATTGCGTGAGTTATAATTTTTAATCCGACTGTTGGATCGTTGTGATTTTTGGATATGTTATACATATATAAGTTGAGTATATATCCACAAATTTTGAACCGTTAAAAATGAACGAATAATTTGTTATGAATTTTAAGAGGTGACTAATTCAAAAATTAGGGTTATAAATGATTTTGGTGGAAAATTCTAGAATTGAGTGGGCCCCACTTTTGGTTGGTGAGACATGTGCTGAAATTTTTATTCAAATGTGGTAGGTGAAAATAGTAGCAGGTAAAGCCATCAGGTTGCAGGTCAAGTCTGCTTTGGCGTGCTAACATTTTACTATAAATAGAGGGCTAAGTTAGAATTGAAAATCACACCAGAAACAAGTTTTCACTCTTTCTCTCTCTATATTATTGATCATATTTTGTGAGTATTTTGATACTTTGAGAGTTGCTATTCAGCACAAGTTTCATTCAGCCTCATATCCGATATTCGGATGAGAAGTACTGTTATTTTAAGGTAAGGGATATTATTTTCTTCCCAATGATGTTATTCTTTCAATATCATTATACCGAAATATTGGTATGGATTTTATTGTAGAATTTCTATCTTTTTGTGTCGGGATTACTATTAACGTATACAACATTATTCACATATACGGCACTATTCACGAATACGACACTATTCACCGAAAAATGAAATTTTTTTCTTTTTGTCCAAGATGTCTATTATGGTTACTATCTTTGATTGTATCCATGTTTTGATCTTTATTCTTGAATTTTGCTTCAAAATTGGTTATTATGGAGTATTATTGATCTTGGATAAACTGTAATACGAATCTCTAATATTTCTCATTTTGTTTCACTAGATTCGTTTTCTTTAAGATATTTTTCATCATCATTAGTCTTAAATGATGATATTACTGAATATCTTTGGCCTGTAGTGCAAATATGAATGATTACCTAATGAATATCTTTGGCCCGTAGTGTTGAGATGAACATGACCAATTGGTGATACAAATGAATATCTTTGGCATGTAGTGTAAAGATGAATATTTGATTCAAGATGTATATTGATTGATGTTACAGGGATAAAATATTGATGATGGACTTTTAAATCTTAGAAGATAGTGGAATTCTTTCTCTACTTGACTCTTCTAATGGATTGTTGCTTCTGCTGCAGTTGTTGATCTAAAACTTGTTCTCTATTATATTTTATCAGATTTTTCCCTGTTGAAGACTAATGATAAATTGTTGTATATTATCTTAGTCATATTATTCTTTACTGGGCTAGTTGAGCTCACCCTTTTCCTTTTTGTTCCATTTTTCTTTTCAGGAGGTGAGAACATAGCAGGAACTAGCCGGAGTATGGAGTGATGGTTCAGGATAGTTGTATTAGTAGTCCTCACTATTTTGTAAAATAGTGTATCAATAATTGTAATGAGGATTCCTTTTGAGTTTGTATACTCTCTATTAGACAATACTTGTATTCAAATTCACAGTATATGTGTTGTCATATTTTTCACGACAATTGTATTACTGAAGTTGTATTTGTTTATGTACCATGTATTTGGCGACTCAGAATGGGTGATGTATACCTATTTTGGGGGCGTCACAGTTGGTATCAAAGCCTAGGGATATGATCCCTGGCTGAGATGTGAGATAAGAACTAGGAGGGGAGAGATGGGGAATTCCTTCGCTAGTATTATCTGACTAAGTTTATTCGGTATTTATTTGGTCGGTTAGAGTATAGGGATAATATGTGACATGCTAATTAACCCTTGTTTTGTGGCAGTATTTGAGAATGGCAGCTGCAAATACTAACAATGAAGTGAATCAGATCGTGGAGATACCTTTAATCACCACCCAGGGGAACGTGCAACAGGAAGGCAATGTTCCTCCTATAAACAACACTACCAAACAAATGATGAATGATGGGATGTTTAGAATTTTTTTGCAATTCATGCAAAATCAGACGAGGGAGACTCATGCACAAAATACAGGTGGAAATAATAGCAATGCGCAGCTTGTCACCGCCAAGCAGTTCAAAGAGTTGGGACCACCATAATTTATTGGAAAGTCGGATCTGATAAAGGCAGAAACGTGTGTCAAACAAATTATCAAGATATTCAATGTCTTGGGATGCACAGAGGAACAGAAGGTTCCATTCGCCACCTTTATGTTCCGTGGTGAGGCAGACTACTGGTGGGAGTCTGTGAAACGTACCCAACCTACCGCACTCAACATGTCTTGGGAAACGTTTCAAAAACTATTCAATGACAAGTACTTTCCTGAAAGTATTCGTCATATGAAGGAGGTAGAGTTTATCAGACTGGAACAAAATAACATGACGGTGTCTCAGTATGAGGCGAAGTTATTTGAGTTATCGAGTTTGCACCTCATTTGGTAGAGAATGAGGAGCGAATGACAAGGATGTTTTGAGAGGTCTAAAACCGGAGATTGAGCAATATCTTATCTCTCATAAATTTTCTTTATATTGAGGATGTTGTAAATGAGGCTCAATTATTAGAGTGAGATAATGAGTATGTTCAACCGAGGGACCACAACCAAGGTCATACCGGTTGCGTGATCATCGAGACAATGACAACCGGCGAGGAGGAAAACATTCAAACAAAAGCGGTAACCACTCTGGTGGTAATTGTGGTCGTGAAAATAGAAGAAGCGAGTTGGGAGGAGATTTTAAGAAGAGAAGGTACAACAATGATAACATGAAGACGTCAGCACAAACATCAATTTTTTTTAGGGGAGGAGAACAAGCACCGGTCGTTTGTTACTAATGCGAGAAAGAGGGACACATCAGTCCAAACTGCCCACAACAATCCAAGGTGTGTTATAACTGTGGAAAGGAAGGTCATATAGCTAGAGATTGTCTAGTTGAAAAATCAAGTTCAACGGGGATGGTGACTCCAAAGGCTATCCCAGACAAGTCAAAGTCGGTGGTTCCAAGAAGGGCATTTGTCGTGACTGCCCAAAACGCGAGGAACCCGAACGAGGTGATCACGGGTAAGCTTATCATAAACTTTAGTGAAGTTTATACCTTACTAGATACTGATTCTACCCATTCTTTTATCTCTCCTGCTTGTGCTCAACGTTTAAACTTGATTCCGGAGAAGTTAGACCTTGACTTATATGTTGAGACTCCGTTAGGAGAAACTTTCATTAAATCTACTGTTTATAAATATTGCTTGATTCAATTTGGTACCATAACATTACATGTCGATCTTATTTCGTTAAAAATTCTTGCATTTGATGTGATTTTAGGGATTGATTGGTTAACCACGCATCATGCTAAAATTGATTGTTTTCGTAAGGTTGTTAGTTTTTATATTCCTAACCAACCTATTATACGAATTCAAATAACCAAACCATTAAAGTCAATCACTGTCATATCAAGCCATAAAGCTATTCGTTTATTGAAAAATGGATGTCAAGCTTTCTTAGCCCATGTCACGGACTTGAATAAAAACACGTCAGATTTGAATAATATTTCTATTGCTAGTGAATTTCCTGACGTATTTCCTGAAGAACTTCCCGGTCTACCCCAAGAACGTGAAATTGAATTCTTTATTGACCTTGAACCTGGTACAAAGCCCATTTCTAAAACCCCATATCGAATGGCTCCTATTGAAATTTAGGAGTTAAAGGTCCAACTACAGGAGTTGTTGGACATCGGTTTCATTCGTCCTAGTACATCTCCTTGGGGGTGTTCCTGTGTTATTCGTAAAGAAGAAAGATGGGAGTATGAAACTTTGTATTGACTACCGAGAATTGAACCATGTTACTATCAAGAATATGTATCCGCTACCTCGCATAGATGACTTGTTCGACCAGTTGCAAGGAACACAATTCTTTTCAAAGATCGATCTTCGTTCTGGATGTCATCAGCTGAAGATTAAAACTAAGGATATTCCAAATGTAATGACTGAAAAATTCGGATCCTTTGTAAAAGACTTGAAAGAATTAAATAATGAATAAAATAATATTATTTGTTATTATGTGTTAATAAGATGTATGTCGTTCTATAACCTAAAAACGTCGGAAGATCGTAGTATTTAAACCACGTGAATGAATTAAAGTGTTTGAATTTTCAAGACAAAAATAAATATTTTCCGAGACAGTTTACGAAAAACACTATTCACCGTTTATCGCTCGGGAATTATTTTTGAACTTCCGAGAAATACGTAACGTTAGAATATCGAGGCGAGATGGATTATGTAATAATAATCTAAGTATGGAAAACGCAATAATTCGCATGCAGACTTAAATTGAGAATGTATGTATTAAAAATCTAATGAAATGGAATGGTAGATATTGTATAAAGAGCAAGTTCAATATGTATGAGATGTAAACCTATGTGAATTTATTATCAAGCCCAAGTATGTAGTTAATGAAGCCCATTAAGTAATTAGCTAGATTAATTAACAAGCCCATTGATTTGGACATGATCCATGGGGCAATCCAAGTGTAATGTGGGTAGTCTTGGTGGGCAAGAACTTTATGTAATAACCAAGTAAGAGATAAGTGTTGTGGTTAGCAAGTAAACTTAGGGATTAAGCAAGTGAATAGTAATGAGGTTACTTAAGGAGGTGTAAGTTCTTAATGACCGTACTACCCTAACTTTGTGTTTCCTATAAATACCAAGCTTCAAGTCATTTGTTGCTTGTTCAAATTTCATCCAACTTCTCTTTAGATAAACAACTTAAGTGTAAGAGAGAATAAGTCACATAAGCACTTATAAGTCATCTTAACTTTTGGCTAGATTTTCCAAAGTGAAGTGAAGTAATAATTCATCAAAGGTAACTTATCTTGTCTCTTCCATCTCTATCATAATAGGATTGATAGAGAAGTGGGATACTTAAGATTAGGAATCCTTCCTGTCCATAACTTTTATGGAGTCTTGGGGCCGAATTTTGAGGTTACCATTTTCGTAGATATGCAGCCATTTCTAGGACATGACCCTAGAAGGATACTGGAATGTCGGTAAAATCATTTTGGACCGCACCATGTCCAACAAGGTATGATTTTTCATTCAGATACATCAATCATTATTATGCGTGTCGGGATGTGTCCATTATGAGAAAACCATTTGAGATGATCCAGAAACTTATTGCACAAGTATTTATTCCTTGATCTAATCAAAGAATCTTAATACATTGCCAATTTGTTTCACTTCTGAATTCTTTGAACCTTTCAAATAATTCACACTTGTATTTTAGCAAATACACACATTCCACTCTTTGAATGATCATCTCCTTTTCTTATACTAGTTTGTTCAATTTACAAAATAATTTTTCACGTAAGTCAAGTATACAAAATCCATTAAGTAATCTTTCGGTTCTATCTGAAACATTATTATTATAAATAGAACAACAATTGTTCTTAATTATAATACCAAAATTTTATTGTCCAACAATAAAATAGAAATAATATTTCTAACAAGAACTGGAATACAATAACAACTTATTGACTTAATAGATTTGCCCGTAGGCATTGCTAAACTATAAGTTTCTATGGCTAATATGCAACAACCTTTGCTTCATTTTCCCACATAGGATTACTTATATTTGTTTAGCTTTCTACTTCGCTTGGTCCTTCATAAATCTATATTTATGATAACCAAAGTCGGTATCCAATACCCAAGTAGAACCTTGACTTAAAGAAAAATTTATTTCAATCATGAACAAAAAACTGTATTGTAACCGAAACTTTACTAAGCTTCTTTGGTTAGCCTCTGCAAGATGCTTCTCGTAGTTTCCTTCCAGTGTCCAGGCTTATTGCAGTGGAAGCAAACTCCTTTGCTATCCAAATCAATTTTGTTCTTATTATCTTTTATTTTACCTTTCTATTTACCTTCTTTGAATCTTTCTTCTTTTCAGAAGATCCTTTGGCCCCTACCAGTAAGACTTGGTCTTTCTTGGTTGGAAAGTGACTCTCAACATTTTTCAACATGTTAAGCAAATCAGCGATGCTGATATCTAGCTTGTGCATATGAAAAAATTCACAACAATTGTGAAAGGAGTCCGGGAGTGAGGGAAAGATCAAATCTTGGCTCAACTCTCCATCCATGATAAAATCTGTTGTCCTAATTGATCAATCAAATTGATTATGTTAAGAACTTTTTTATGCATACTATAGTGCCATTGGCCATTCTAGATCGGAAGAGCTCCTTAGATATCTGATATCTATCAGTCCTACTTTTCTCACCACTACTTGATGTGCAGGAATATAGTAGGAGCATCCATAGTTTCATGCTGACGTTGAAGCTCATTACTCATGGATGCGAGCATGATGCATTGAGCCAACTGTGCATCATCTTGCCACTTTCTAAAAGTAGCAATCTCTTCCTCGGAGGCATTATGCGCAACCATTGCGGGGATAGGCGTATTAAGGACATAAGATAGCTTTTGACTATGAGAACTATTCTCAAATTCCTTAACCAATCAGTTTAATTTGATTCGGTTAATTTAGCATCTAATATGCTTCGCAATGATAGTAATTTTAGACATTGTAAAATTCTGTAAATGAATTTGTATTTAACACATTTTAACATACATTCTTTTATTAATTACCAAAATAATTTAGGTCTTGTTTTAAATTGGTATCTCCCACTATTTTCTTCAAACTATATTACCCTCACTTATATAGTTAGGCAAAATCTAATTAAAGATTTGCTAGTGAGAATAAGGATCCCATTTCAAATGTATATAGCCTTGTGGTGACACAATAAACTATATATAAATAAATAGGTAGACAACTTTTGTCAATTACATCAACTATCAACTCCTTTTATTTTGCCTCTTAGATTATTTTGATCAGTGGTGGCACATCGTAATCAAAATTATCCAAGTTAAGTCCGACCTAGCACTCCATATATTCAAAAAAGAAAAATATCATCCTTGTGGTGACACAACAAAACAATATTGTTCAATTTTCTTTATAAGCATCAAATGTGATAAATTAACATCTTAAATACTTAATACTTGCCTTGTGGTGACACAACAAACTCATATTAAATATTTAATACTCTATTAATTTTATCATGCTAGAAGGCGACGTTCGATATTCCAAATATCTTTGAACGCTTAGGACTTAATATAAAAAATTGAGGGGTTTGTTATTAATTTGTCTCATCTTGTTTAGCGCACATGCATATATATATATATATATATATATATATATATATATATATATAAAATACGCGTCATATTAATGAACATGCGAAGCATGTTTGCATAATATATAATATATATAGTATAAGTATGCACATATAGAATACTATATTCTACCCGGATTGATTATGGACTTTTATTCTAGTTTGGTTCACTAGAGCCACCAAGTGAACCAAAAGGTCAAACCCTAGGGGTGCAAGAAATAATATTTAAATATAACTATTACATTTAAACCCGGGCTCCATTACAAACGGGTCTTCAAGCGCTCCTTGCTCCTTGATCTCCAATTTTTCAAAATTAATTCTAAATATTCCTATTACAAAACTATTTAAAATAAATAGAAACCTTGATCAGCAGTCAAGGGGAAGTACATAGGAGGGAGATAGAATTTACATTAAGAAAAATTTAGAGAAGACAGTACACGTAGACCCCATTTAATAAAACCCATACATTCACGCATCCAACTAAAATAAAATCCAATCATATTAATTGATAGTCCATAATCAATCCCATTTATTATCATACACATCATCATATGCATCAATAAATAACATTCATCTTATGAATAATAAACATTTAATATATATATTGATATCATTTAATGGGCAAATTAGGTTAGTATAAAATCTATTTTGAATCAAAATAAACTCCTTTATTTTAATCCAAATTTAAATCAAAATAAAACTATTTTATTTTAATTTATCTAATTTTGAATAAAATAAACTATTTTATTTTAATCAAAATCTTTAATCAAAATAAACTCATTTATTTTAATTAATTATGGAATCCAATTCCAAGTAAAAAAAAATTTTATTAAAGGAAACACGAATTTTCTTTCCTATTCACAAATAAACACTTTTATTTTGAATAATATGAAATTTTATTTCATATCTAAATAAACTCCTTTATTTAAGGAAAGGCTGATTCTTTTCCTTTTCACAAATAAACTCTTTTATTTTGAATAATATAAAATCTTATTTCATATCTAAATAACTCCTTTATTTAAGGAAAAATAGAATCCAATTTCAACTCCAATTAGTTATTATGGAATCCAATTCCAACTCTAATTAGTTAGCATGAAATTTAATTTTAAAATTAAAATAAACATTTTATTTTAATTAAATATACTTTTTTTATTTTAAAATAAAATAAACATTTTATTTTAATTATAAAATAATTAAGAATATATATATATAATAATAATTAATTATATATATATATATATATATATATATATATATATATATATATATATATATAATATAGATTACGTGGCCCACCTTAAATTTTAATTAATCACCACGTGAATGAAATTTACTTTTAACTTAACATACCAATCCCTCTTTGCTTCATGTGTACATATTATAATATATATATATATATATAGATAAATCTTAGACTTAAATTTTATATATATATATATATATATATATATATATATATATATATATATATATATATATATATATATATATGAAACAAATCAGGAGCCACCTCGCGAATTTTTAGATGCAGCAAAAAAATCCAGTTCGCGAATTTTTATTTTATTTTTAAAATAAATTTTATACAATAAAACTATGCCCAATTAAATTGTTATAAACACATATCAATATACATATCAAATCTGAACAATTAATAATTTGCTATAAAGGTTTGGCTCTGATGCCACTGTTAGGTTTGTAATATTCAAGAACGCAATCATATTGCAAAAATAAGGGGAAACATGGAAAATCAGAGTTTTAAAAATTTTTACAAACCATATACCCGGATCACCCTTTATGCATAATTATTAATTACACGAAAAAGAAAGAACAAGAATCATACCCTTGAAGATTCGAGCTTCCTCAGGTACAAGTTCACCTCCAATCCTTTTCGCGTTCAACTTGAATCCACCGGGTTTGGTTCCTTCCTTTGATCAACGTTAGCCACCCAAGTGTTTGGCCTCTAGAGGTGATCCCCCAAGAAAGAAAAAGGATCCAAGAAGATGGGTGGTTGGCTAAACCCTAGTTTTTCTATCTCTATAGAAAAGGAGCGTACTCTCCAACAAATTGGAATTATGTCGTATGTTGTAAAAGTCAACAACCCCCACCACCCATAATAAGACTCCTCTTATTTATAGACGTGGGCAACCCACCTTAACACTTAAGGAATTGGGATTTATTTAATTAATTAAATTCTTTTAATTAATTAAGCTCCCTAATCTTATTAGGGATAATTAATTAAACTCCTTTAACTAATTTTCCTTCCTAATCTAATTAGGAATAAATGAGAATACTTATATTAAATTAATTCCTAAACTCTTTTAGAAATTAAAATAATAATAATTGTAATAATATTAATAAGACTCCTCTTATTAATTTATATTTAATATTTCTAAAATATTAAATAATAAATATTAAGCTATTTAATTTATTCTATCACCATAGATTAAATTAAATATACATAATATATTATTACGATTATGCCATTAACTTCTTAAATAATTATTCTTCCTTTTATGGTATGACCCTTTAGGTTCTCCATATTAAACCAGGTTGTGAATAAATCAATTAGAACAATTCTAATCTTATTTAAATAAATAAATTAAACAATTAATTTATTTAAATAAATAATATTTATTCTACAATAGGGATAAGCTCTCCTAGCGATCAACGACTTTCCGTAAAATATAGATTTCAACATTAATCATAAAAGAACCTTTGAGTAAATAGTTACCATACAATTCAATCCTTCCACTATACAATGTCCCAATTAAATATAAGACATGGAATTCTTTGTCAAGTCTTATTTTATTTAATATATATATTTCGATCCTTAAATGCACCTGACACCAAATAATGCAAATTAGAAACTCCTTTCTAATTTCATTCATGCCGCCAAGGACTCTTTGGGTTGTCATTTATCTAATCACATAGGACATTTCTCTTCTTTTATTAGAAGTGGTAGATTCTTTATTGATCATATATTATCTCCATATACAACTTGTTATACCCAAGCATACCCTTTGATATACCCTAAGGGTCTTAAGGAATAAGTCAAAGTATAACTCATCATACACAAGATACTATGATGATCTCAAGTCCAAGGATTACTTGTACTACTATCACTACTGAGAATTCCTATTAAAGTAAGTAAAACTCCATTAGGTATTCCTTAGCGAGTCAATGCGTTCAAATTGAACTTATTCTCTAATAAGCACCTACATACTTGCTTTAGTGTCTCCACACAAATGATCATGAGATCAATCATCCTCATCCAATGAGCAAGCAACATATGTACCAATCTATCCGGATTTACTAATCCCCAATTTAGTAATCCAACGATTGGGAACTATTTTAGTTTTAAGCTTTCTAAGAATTTAGATCTCATTAGAATGATCATCATCATTATTCTAAAAGCATTGCTTAAAACTATGGGTTTATCACATATTATAAAATAGCATCATGTAGATAATTAAAAGCCTTTAATAAATTAATACTTTTATTAATAAATGAATAAGATTGTTACAAAGTATATGTTTTATCATCAAACATGATTGGCTTGTGTGCATACTACTTTCAGCACCATGGAAGGGAGTTACAAGATTTGGGAAGAAAGGAAAGCTCAATCCACGATTTGTTGGTCCATTTGAGATTCTTGACTGAATAGGAAATGTGGCTTATAGACTCACATTACCTCCAAGCATGTCTCGTGTTCATAATGCTTTCACATATCTGTGCTTCGTAAATATGTGAAAGACCCGAACCACATTATTGAGTTAGAACCAGACGAGATAGCTGAAGATTTAACGTATGAGGAGGTACATTTAAGATCTTGGATAGGAAAGAGCATGTCCTACGCACGAAGGTTATACCACAAGTCAAGGTTTTGTGGATGAGCCATGCTATTGAAGAAATGACCTGGGAGTTGGAATCAGAAATGAAAGCGAGGTATCCTCACCTTTTTAAAAAACCAGGTACGTACGTCAATTTCGAGGACGAAATTTCATAAGGAGGGGAGGTTGTAAGACCCCAACTTATTATAAATAAAATCGAATTTTCTCTATTTATTATTATGAATAATAAGGTGATAACTTGATATAATACTTTTGTTAAGGGTGAAATGTGCAAATTTTGCAAAATAAGCAAGTGGTTATAAAATATCCATTCTGTCGGGGAATATTCGTTTGGTCGTGGAATATTCTTTCTGTCAGGGAATATTCGTACAACGGCGCAGCCATTTGTGGGCCCCATAACGGATAACGGTCGGATGAAGAAAATGACAAATTTGAGTTTTTACAAATAACGACGTATTTGTTACCGTTAACACTGTTGGAATACCCGGTGGTTAAAACATAGTAATACGCATGGTTGCACAGTAGCACACGGTTTTGCACAGTATTATTGAATTGTTGATTCTTACGTAAGAAGGCACTACTCAATAATTGTTACAGTAATTACTGTTCAATATTTTATTTTATTGGTTCAATAATTGCTTAGGGATATGATTCTGCAACGCTCCTGTCAGTAGCGTCACTAGCTGTTGAATAGGGTTAACATTAACATTGTCGTTATTGGTTCCTTCAGTGGTTCTCTGTCGTGGTGGTTGACGTCTGGGAGGCATTTTTTGATAAAAATATACTCATTAGATTATTATTCAACTCTTTTAAGTAATTTCTACTTAACTTGCCTCCACAAAAGAAATAACCACATAACACATAACACTTTGAATGAAATAACAACTTTTATTTATTCATAATCTCTTTGAAAATATAAAACAATAGCATCACTGCTATTTACATTAATTTCCTGAACTACAAAAGTTTTAGGACAACATTATCATCATATCCCATAGGTCACACAACACTTGGGATTTACAATTTATTTAACATTTTATTAATCGCATAACAACTACGATGTTCTACTAAGATACTGCTTAGCCTTACTATGCTCTTCCTCCATAATCCGGGACATTGTTCTGCAATCTAATACGTACAATGGCAGCGTCTCGAACTAAATCGGAACACTCATGACCCGATCTTGAGCTCGATTAACCACAGTGTTGAATACTCTATTCATCTCTTCCATCTTCATTCTCTTTGCTTGTGCGTCTTTCACTGTTATCCCGGCTCGTTGAAACACCTCCTCATATGCGTCTTCAGCTCTTTCCCTCTTAGAAGCTTCTTCCTTCAGCTTGTTCTTCAGTTCTGTGACCTCCTCGATCAGTTGTTCTTTCTCTCCTTCAGTCTGTTCTAGCTTCTCCTCGATATTAGTCAGTCGTTCCTCACGATCCTGGATCTCATCGTCTTTTTGTGTCATTGTAGTCTGTTGTTCAGCTACTATCTCTTTCAATTCCTCGACTGTATCCTAAAGTTCCACATTACGGTCGTAGACTTTATCGTACATACGAGCGGCTATCGAGGTTAGTGGAGTCTCTTCCTCCTCGTCCTAATCATCCTCATCCTCCTGTGGAAACTAAACGGGATCCTCTTCATCCGTCTCTACATCATCATCCCCATCTTCAACCAATGTGACCAACGGGGCTGACTCCCGTGGCAGTAGTTGTTCCCAAACAACTTGAATGTCGCGAGGCTCCTCCTCTATAGGCATCTGAGGTCCCTCCTCCCTAGCCTGACTTGATTCCCTGACATTAGTCATCCTAACAATAAAATTTTAAGTTTTAATTATTAATCATTACTACTCGACACTCACGAGCACGTAAGTTATAAACACATAAGCACATAACTGTTTTTATTACTTCTTCCTTAAAAACTCGATAAGAGTTTATCACCACTATCTTTTCAAATGTTACTTCCTAAGGCTTTTCCCCACCTAAGGTTCATAACCTAAAGATTTGATACCAACTTGTGACACCACCAAATCCCGGTATTTCTAACCCTCAAGATTTGGTGTTCACTTAATCAAAACATTCATATCTAACTACCCAATCATAATATAATTGAATAATAAAACCTGCCAATACAGGATTACGTTAATAAAATTATCTCCCAGGTTATCTGTGAGACCCCGAATTTTGTGAAATAAAAGTATTCAATTTTTCTATTTTGATAAATAGTTAAATTGATAAAAGTTTAAAGTTAAGGATGATATTTAAAAATTTTGCAAAGTAAGCAAGTTGTTATAAAATATTCGTTGTGTCGGGGAATATTCGATTGGTCGGGGAATATTCGCACGACGACACAATTATTGGTGAACCCCACGACGAAAGTTTTACCATTAAACTGTTGAACTACCCGGTAGTAAAAGTACAATAATACGCGTGGTTGCATTTTGACGCCCCCAAAATTAGGTATACGTCACCCATCTTTAGTCGCCACTTACATGGTACAGAATACAAATACAACTTAATAATATAACTGTCGTGTACAATACGACAAAACATAAATGTGAGTTTGAATACAAATATTGTCCTCTAGAGAGTATACAAACTCAATGGAGTCCTCATTACATTTATTATCACACTATTTCACAGAATAGTGAGGACTACTAATGCACCATCTAGGACCATCAATCTGTTCCCCGACTATTCCCCGCTACATTCTCATTTCCTGAAGAGAACAGTGAAAGAAAGGGTGAGCTCAACTAGCCAAGTAACAAATATTATGACTAAGATAATGCAGAATAATTTATCGTTAGCCTTCAACAGTGTTAAACTGATAAAATATAATAACTATCAAGTTTAACTGTAGCGGAACAAGCAATCCATTAGAAGAGTCAAGTAGGGAATAAAAACTACTATCTTCTATGATTTAAAAGGTTTTTCATCACTTTTATCGCTCGGACTCAGCTTAATAAATAATCCACATCATCAAATCATCCTTGCACTACAGGCTAAGGATATTCTTTAGTATCACGACCATGAATTATGCATGCACTACGGCTAAAGATAATCATGTTTTCATCAACGATCCTAATCATGCCATAAAACAATTCATCTTTGCACTACAGCCAAAGAGAATCCATAGCCATAATCATACCAAAAATTGTCCATCAATGCACTATGGGCCAATGAGGACTTTTTCCACATCATTTGTAACATTACGGTTATGATTACACCGAATAATCCCTGGTCATAATCATACCAAGTCCATCTATGCAGTACTGACCACATATGACTTTCAAAAAAAATAAAACATGAGGATGATAACAATAATATAAGAATTCAATAAAACAAGTTAAAGAATTAATTTATTCATGAACTAATAACGTCCAAATTATCAACATGATACTTCTTTGTAGAGTAAAATTCAAGAATGCTCAGAAGAATATTTCCATGAAAAGATACTGGATGAAGCACAAATATCAAGGATATTCCACTAATTTCTTGGAGTATGGAAGTCAAAGTTTTAACCAACTGAGTTTAACAACGAATGGAATAACAAAAGAAATCACCATGCATGCGGTACTTCGCATAAGCAGGTTATTCCAACAGAATAATAATTAACGGAACCAGGTCATACGTAAAGCACAGACATGATGTTCCAACAGAATAATAAAGGACGAAATAATAACAGAAATCACCATGCATGCGGTACTTTAGCGTAGGCGAGTTATTCAATAGAATACCAATAAAAGATGGAACTAGGTCCGGCGAAAAGCATGCAGACGTGAGGATATTCGAGCGAGAATAATAAATAACGAAACCGAAATGTGCGACGTAAAAGCGCATGCAGACGAGGATATTCCAATGTAATAATAATAAAGACAGAATAATAGAAGAATTTCACCATGTATGCGATTACTTTGCATAGACAAGGTTATTCAACATAATAATAAAGAATGGAATAATGAAGAATTTCACCAAGTATAGGGTAGCCAGCGTGAGCGAGGTTATTCCAGCAGAATAATAACGAATGGAATAACAGAAGTTATCTTCATAAATAAGAAAGAAGAGTACCCCTTACGAGTACAACAAATAATATTCCCTACCTTAAAAAAAACATGATACTAGCAGACTTCTCTTCTTCTTTTTCTCTATAATTTCTCTCTATAATAATCGCTCTAAAGCTTTTGTGAATTGGTGAGAAATGAAGGAAGAATGAGCATCTATTTATAGAAAAATATATTTTCGATAATTGCACGTTTTGGGGCTTGAAATATTACAGTATAATACATTCCTCTTTTTCTTCATTTTTAATTTAGTCCTGCAAGTATTATCAAACTTGCACCAACTCCCCTAATAGTAAATAATGTGAATCAATAGTAAATCATGTGACTCAATAGTTCTAATCATGTGATAAAAACAATTATAGTATAGTACCTCCATCTATACCTCCATTTTTAACTTAGTCATGCAAGTATTATCAATCTTGCACCAACTCCTTTAATAATAAATCATGTGAATCAATAGTACAATCATGTGAATAAATAGTATAATCATGTGAATAAATAGTATAATCATGTGAAAAAATTAATTACAGTATAGTACCTTCAACTATACCTCCATTTTTAACTTAGTCATGCAAGTATTATCAATCTTGCACCACCACCCCTAATAGTATAAGAATGTGAATCAATAGTGCCCCATGAATAATAACTCGTGAATTGTACTCCGACACGAAAAGTGCTCTGAATACCCGAGTGAACAATATAACCTCCAGACATCAATTATCATCGAAATAAATGTCAATTTCTACTAACACTAGTAATCCCAAATATAATGGAACAATCAATTTCATCTTTAATCAACACAACTTATTCATCATTAATATCATAACTCACAATATTTAACAACCAGGTCGTTCCCAGGAAAGAGGGGGCCTTCCGATAAGGATTTCTCCTTATTGGCGCCGCAATTAGGTGACCAAACCTCCCATTGAAGAACTTCTAGACATTGTCAATATTGCAAATAATAATATGAATAACTTTATCGTCTCAATTATTGATTTAATAATAATAAATATTATCACGGATAATCTTGTGACAATAATTGAATCAATAATATGAGAGATATGATGCAAAGCAATTATCGTAGCAATAATTGAGTATAATGGTGACTTCTCACATAAGCGTCAATAATGAATACCGTGTGCTACTATGCAACCACGCGTATTCATCGCATTTCTTTTAACACCGTGTGTTTCAACAGATTAACAGTAAAACTTCCGCCGTTATTTTCATAAAGTATTTTTGTCATTTTCTCAATCCGATAATAATTTCGTTGTGGGGTCCACCAGTGATTGTACCGTCGTACGGATATTCCCCGACAAAAAGAATATTCCCCGACCAATCGAATATTATATAACAACTTGCGTACTTTACAAAATTTATAAATACTACCCACGACCATAATATTATATCAAATCCACACCATAATATTAAAAAAAATATTTCGAGAAAATAAAATCTTTATTCATAAAATCTGGGGTCTCAGAATATCCCCTCCTTATGAAATTTTACCCTCGAAATTTACGTACATACCTGGTATGCCGAACAGGCAAGTATACCTTGACCTCACTTCAAATTCTAACCCTTGAGGTATAACCTTTGAGTGTCGAATATAATCCTTCTTATCCAAGATTTTAAAATGTATCTCATCATACGTTAAATCATCCGCTATCTCGTCCGGTTCTAAATTAATAATGTGGTTCGGATCGTCCACATATTTATGTAACATCGATACGTTATGAACACGCGACATACTTGACGGTAAAACGAGTCTATAAGCCATAATTCCTACTCGATCGAGGATTTCAAATGGGCCAATTAAATTGAGGGTTGAGATTTCCTCCCTTCATCGATTCTTGCTTCTAGAATAACGCCATCTTGAACCTTCTTCTTCACATTCATCAGCTCTGAGTATGTAGCTTGAGCAGCTTTAACTTTATCGATTAAAGTCGATTCTACTCGTATATTCGTTATCTTCACGTGGGTTCCTAGAGTCTTTAACTCTATCTTCATCATTTGTAAGTCGTACGAAATGGGTCTTTGTGTTAACAACATCGCACTCGTAAACGCATATGATCTTCTACTCAACGCGTCAGCTACCACATTCGTTTTCCCATGATGGTATTGAATGGTACGATCGTAATCTTCAACAGCTCGAGCTAACGTCTTTAGCGCATGTTACGTTCATTTTACTTGAAGAACTATTTGAGGGTTTTAGAAATGAGTTTTGTACTGGGGTCAATACAAAATTCGATGTCACGCTCTAGGGGTAGGCTAAGAAGTCTTCAAGAATACGTCAGGAAATTTATTAACAATTGAAATATCATTCAAAACTTTGACTCTTATCCAAGACTTGGATAGCACGTCACATTGATACCTATCAACTTGCTATCGTCATTCACGAAGTCGCCTATAGAAAGTCTGGCTTCGGTGCATTCCACACAAGGAAGTCAACAGCGAAAGGATCGGGGCTCTTTACTTATGGCTTGATATGACAATGATTGACTTTAGTGGTTTGGTTGCTTGAATTCACATAATAGGTTGGTTAGGAATATGAAAGCTAACAACCTTACGAAAAGCATGATGAGTAGTTAACCAATCGATTTCTAAAAATTGCATCAAAGGCAAGTATTTTCAAAGAGATAAGATTGACAGGTAACGTGAAATCATCGATTTGAATCAACAAGATTTATAAACATTGGAGGTAACAAAGGTTTCTACTATCGACGTTTCAACCAATAAGTCAAAGTCTAATTTCTCCGAAGTCAAATTTAAACATTGAGCGCAAGTAAGAGAGATAAAAGAATGGGTAGAACCGGTATCTAATAAGATATAGACTTCGCAATAATTTATAATTAACTAACCCGTGCTAACTTTGTTTGGGTTACTCAATTTTTGAGAAGTCACGAAAAACGCTCTTCCTGAAACCACCGACTTTGTTTTGTCCGTATCCGCGTTTGGTGCCACCGTTCCAGCTGGTCTTGACTTCACTATACGACAAAATCGAGCTAAATGACCTTCTCTTCTTGAAATTTTCACTTCTATTATCTTGGCCATGATTACCACCGAAGTGGTTACCATTCTTGGCATGATAATTTCCCCCACGATGGTTATCATTGTTTCGATGACCGTTGCCACCGGTATGATTATTATCGTGTTGTTGGTCGTTACCTTTTGGTTGAGCTGACTCAACGGTCTCATGTGCTTCATTGCTTATCTCAGCATTTTCATATGCCATTTTCAAACACTGTCACAAAACAAGGGTTAATTAACATATCACATATTATCCCTATACTATGACTGACCAATTAAATACCAAATAAACTTAGGTAGGTTATACTAGAGAAGGAATTCCCCATCTCTCCCCTCCTAGTTCTTGTCTCACATCTCAGCCAGGGATCATATCCCTAAGCTTTGATACCAACTGTGACACCCCCAAAATTAGGTATATGTCACCTATCTTGAGTCGCCACTTACATGGTACAGAATACAAATACAACTTAATAATACAACTATCGTGTACAATACGACAAAACATAAACTATGAGTTTGAATACAAATATTGTCCTCTAGAGAGTATAAAAACTCAATGGAGTCCTCATTACATTTATTATCACACTATTTCACAGAATAGTGAGGACTACTAATGCACCATCTAGGACCATCACTCTGGTCCCTGATTAGTCCCCGCTACGTTCTCATTTCCTGAAGAGAACAATGAAAGAGAGGGTGAGCTCAACTAGCCCAGTAAGAAATATTATGACTAAGATAATGCAGAATAATTTATCGTTAGCCTTCAACAATGTTAACCGATAAAATATAATAACTATCAAGTTTTAAGCTGCAATGAACAAGCAATCCATTAGAAGAGTCAAGTAGGGAATAAAATCTACTATCTTCTATGATTTAAAATGTTTTTCATC
The DNA here is from genome assembly GCA_020205615.1 of Panax quinquefolius. NCBI lineage: Eukaryota > Viridiplantae > Streptophyta > Magnoliopsida > Apiales > Araliaceae > Panax > Panax quinquefolius. The sequence continues at coordinate 21,520,933 of CM035170.1, read as the reverse complement.
ACTTTTATCGCTGGGACTCATCTTAATAAATAATCCACATCATCAAATCATCCCTGCACTACAGGCCAAGGATATTCTTTAGTATCACGACCATGAATTATCCATTCACTACGGATAAAGTTAATCATGTTTTCATCAACGGTCTTGATCATGCCATAAAAGAATTCATCTTTGCACTACGGCCAAAGAGAATCCATAGCCATAATCATACCAAAAACTGTCCATCAATGCACTACGGGCCAATGAGGACTTTTTCCACATCATTTGTAACATTACGGTTATGATTACACCGAATAATCCCTGGTCATAATCGTACCAAGTCCATCTATGCACTACCGTCCACATATGACTTTCAAAAAAAAATATAACATGAGGATGATGACAATTATATAAGAATTCAATAAAACAAGTTCAAGAATTAATTTATTCAGGAACTAATAACGTCCAAATTGTCAACATGATACTGCTTTGTAGAGTAAAATTCAAGAATGCTCAGAAGAATATTTCCATGAAAAGATGCTGGATGAAGCGCAAATATCAAGGATATTCCCATAATTTCATGGAGTATGGAAGTCAAAGTTTTAACCAACTGAGTATAATAAAGAATGGAATAACAAAAGAAATCACCATACATGCGGTGCCCAGCATAGACAAAGTTATTCAATGAGAATAATAATTAACGGAATCAAGGTCATGCGTAAAAGTTACGCACGGGATGTTCCAATGTAATAATAAAGGACGTAATAATAACGGAAATCACCATGCATGCGGTACTTCGCATAGACAGGTTATTCCAACAGAATACCAATAAAGACGGAACCAGGTCTGACGTAAAACGCACTGACAAGATATTCCAACAGAATAATAAATAACGGAACTAGGTCCGGCGTAAAACGCACATACAGGATATTCCAACAGAATAATTATAAAGACGGAATAATAGAAGAATTTCACCATGTATGCAGTACTTTGCATAGACAGGTTATTCCAACATAATAATAAAGAATGGAATAACAGAAGAATTTCACCAAGTATAGGGTAGCCCGCCTATACAGGTTATTCCAACAGAATAATAAAGAATGGAATAGCAGAAGTTCTATTCATAAATAAGAAAGAAAGAGTACCCCTTACGAGTAGAATAAATAATATTTCTTACCTTAAAAAAATGGATACTGGAATAGTGAGGTAGCAAACTTCTCTTCTTCTTTCTCTCTATAATTTCTCTTTATAATAATTGCTCTAAAGCTTTTGTGAATTGGTGAGAAATGAAGGAAGAATGAGCTTCTATTTATAGGAAAATATAGTTTAGAAAATTGCACGTTTTGGGGCTCAAAATATTACATTATAATACATTTCTCTTTTACTTCATTTTTAATTTAGTCCTTCAAGTATTATCAAACTTGCACCAACTCCCCTAATAGTAAATAATGTGAATCAATAGTAAATCATGTGACTCAATAGTTCTAATCATGTGATAAAAACAATTACAGTATAGTACCTCCATCTATACCTCCATTTTTAACTTAATCATGCAAGTATTATCAATCTTGCACCAACTCCTTTAATAATAAATCATGTGAATCAATAGTACAATCATGTGAATAAATAGTATAATCATGTGAATAAATAGTATACTCGTATGAATAAATAGTATAATCATGTGAAAAAAAATTAATTATAGTATAGTACCTTCAACTATACCTCCATTTTAACTTAGTCATGCAAGTATTATCAATCTTGCACCACCACCCCTAATAGTATAAGAATGTGAATCAATAGTACCCGTGAATAATAATAACTCGTGAATAGTACTAAAACCACGAAAAGTGCTCGAATACGAGTGAACAATATAACCTCCGGACATCAATTATCATTGAAATAAATGTCAATTTCCACTAACACTAATAATCTCAATACTGATGGAACAATCAATTTCATCTTTAATCAACCTGATTTATTCATCATTAATATTATAACTCACAATATTTAACAACGGTCGTTCGGAAAGAGGGGTCTTAGATAAGGATTTCTCCTTATTGGCGCATGATTAGGTGACCAACCTCCCTTGGCAGAACTTCAGACATCATCACTATTACAAATAATAATATGAATAACTTTATCGTCTCAATTATTGATTTAATAATAATAAATATTATGTAGATGATATTGTGACAATAATTGAATCAATAATATGAGAGATATGATGCGACAGCAATTTGTAGCAATAATTAAGTATAAGCGAGTGACTTCTCACATAAGCATCAATAATCAATACACAGTAACTACTATATCGACACCAGACAGCGTATTCTTTAACTTTAACTGGTGTTTCAACAGTTAACGGTAAAACTTTCGCTAGTTATTTTCATAAAGTATTTTTGTCGTTTTCCCAATCTGACAATAATTCCGTTGTGGGGTCCACCAATGATTGTACCGTTGTACGGATATTCCCCGATAAAAAGAATATTCCCCAACCAATCGAATATTATATAACAACTTGCGTACTTTGCAAAATTTATAAATACTACCCAAAACTATAATATTATATCAAATCCACACCATAATATTAAAAAAATATTTCAAGAAAATAAAATCTTTTTTCATAAAATCTGGGGTCTCATATGCATAGTAGCACACGGTATTGATTACAGATGCTTACGTAAGAAGTCACTTAGTTATACTCAATTATGTCTACAGTAATTGCTGCATAATATCTCTCATATTATTGATTCAATTATTATCACAGTATCAGTATTTTATATTATTAAATCAATAATTGAGACAACAAAGTTATTTATATTATTATTTGCAATATTGACAATGTCTAGACGTTCTGTCAAGGAGAGGTTTGGTCACCTAATTGCGCGCTAATAAGGAGAAATCCTTATCGGAAAGCCCCTTCTTTCTTGGAAACGACCTGGTTGTTAAATATTGTGAGTTATAATATTAATGATGAATAAGTTCTTGTTGATTAAAGATGAAATTGATAGTTCCATTGTGTAGGAATTATTAGTGTTAGTGGAAATCGACATTTATTTCGATAATAATTGATGTGTGGAGTTTATATTGACCAATCAGGTAATTAATCGGATAAATGAGCAATTAATTGCTATTAATTCACATGCTTATAACTATGTGTTCACATGTGTGTACTATTGATTCACATGATTTACTATTAGGGGAATTGGTGCAAGATTGATAATACTTGCATGACTAAATTAAAAATAGAGGTATAATTGAAGGTATTATACTGTAATTAGTTTTTTCACATGATTATACTATTGAGTCACATGAATGAACTATTAATTCACATGATTTACTATTAGGGGAGGTGGTGCAAGTCTGATAATACTTGCAGGACTAAATTAAAAATGAAGAAAAAGAGGAAGGTATAATATACTGTAATATTTTGAGCCCCAAAATATGCAATTATCGAAACTATATTTTCCTGTAAATAGAAGCTCATTCTTCCTTCATTCTCACCAATTCACTAAGTCTCACAAGAGTAATTATAGAGATAGAAGCTATAGAGAGAGAAGCTATAGAGAGAAAGAAGAAGTTTAAGTCTCGCTACTTGATACTCCAGGATCCGAAGATTCTTACGAGGTAGGGGTATTATTTATTTCATATTCTGAAGAGATATTATTTTTCGTATTCGTATGAATATTATTTCGTTCAATATTCATAAAGGATATTATCTTCGTTCAATATTCGTAGGAATATTATCTTCGTTAAATATTCGTCGGAATATTATTTCCGTTCAAGGGATGTTATTTTTGTTTAATAATCGTTTGAATTAATATTTTCTTCCATACTCTGTAGTATATAAGTAATATTATTTCGATTCATATTTTGAATTCTATACTCATTTTGTTGAAGTTTTGGCTTCCATACTCCATGAAATTAGTTGAATATCCTTGATATTTGCGTTTTATCCAGTATCTTTTCATGGAAATATTATTCTGAGCTTTGTTGATAATTATTGATCTTTTCATGATAGAATACTATTCATAAGTTACTATTCACCTAGTTATTATTCACTCAAGTATTATTCACTCGAGTATTCATGGCACTTTTCATGCCGGAGTACTATTCACGAGTTACTATTTATGGGTTACTATTCACCCAATTACTATTCACCCGAATATTATTCACTCGGATATTTGGGGGTACTTTTCATACTAGGTTACTATTCACGAGGTACTATTCTCGAAGTACTATTTATAGAGTACTATTCACGGGGTATCATTTACCCAAAAAATATATTTCAGTTATGTCCAAATTATTTTTGGTACATGAATATTATTCTTAAATTTTACTCCACAAAGCAGTATCATGTTGACAATTTGGATATTTTTAAACTCTGGATAAATTTAATGTCTTTAATATTTATCCTTGATTTCGTTTGATTTGATTTCGTTGGATTAATGCTTATATCATTATCATCATCCTTATGCTTATATTGTGATGAAAGTCATCTGTTGCTTACGTGTATAGATGGACTGTTAGTTATTGGTTTTACAGTTGTATGTCTTTGGCCCGTAGTGCAAAGAAGAACAGTTGATTGATATCTTTGGTCGTAGTACAAAGATGAACAGTTGATTGATAGATTTGGCCTGTAGTGCAAAGATGGACAGGTGTATGACATGATCATGACCACTGGTGATACTAACGAATATCCTTGGCCGTAGTGCATAGATAATTTGATGATGTGATTGGCAGGATCATGACCATTAGTTAACAGTTGAATGTCTTTGGCCGTAGTGCATTGACAAGCAATATATTGGTATGATCATGACCATTGGTTTTATAGTTGAATATCTTTGGCCCGTAGTGCAAAGATAGACAACTAATTGGTATGATCATTGTTATTACACTTGAATGTCTTTAGCCTTTGGGGTAAAGATATTGAGTAAACGTTCTATTAAGCCTTTGTGGCAAATAGAAACTGTTGATTTACATGATTATAAATATGAATTATGGATTTAACTATAATCGTTGGTGGTTCAGGTGAAGACAGGTGATGAGAATTTTTTTTGTCTTGGGTATAATAAAGAACTATTGATAAGTATTGCATGAATGAAATATTAACGATGGACTTTTAATCTAGATGAAATAGTAGACATTATGTTCTACTTGACTTTTCTAATGGATTGCTTATTCCGCTGCAGTTTTTGATCTAAAACTTGTTGTCAATTATATTCTATCAGTTGATATATTGTTGAAGGCTAACGATAATTTATTATGAATTATCTTGGTCATAATATTTCTTACTGGGCTAGTTAAGCTCACCCTTTTCTTTCACTGTTCTCTTCAAGAAATGAGAATATAGCTGGGACTAGTCGGGGAATGGAGCGACGGTCCAGATGTTGCATTAGTAGTCCTCACTATTCAGTGGAATAGTGTGATAATAAATGTAATGAAGACTTTATTTGAGTTTGAATACTGTCTATGAGACAATATTTGTGTAAAAACTCTAAGCTACACTATTGTCGTTTTGTATAAAAGAAGTTTGTATTTGATTTATTTACCATGTATTTGGCGACTCAGAATAGGTAATGTATACCTATTTTGGGGGCGTCACAGCTGGTATCAAAGCTTAGGGATATGATCCCTGGCTGAGGTGTGAGACTAGAACTAGGAGGGGAGAGACGGGTAATTCCTTCGCTTGTATGATCTACCTAAGTTTATTTGTTATTTAATCGGTCGGTCAGAATATAAGGATAATATATGGAATGTCAATTAACCCTTATTTTAAAACTATATTCTAGAATTATATCTGAAATACAGGAGATGAGCAATGGGAAAATCATGATACAGAGGAAATAACCTGGAAGGTATAATCCGAAAAGAAAGCTAGGTATTCAAATCTGTTCGAACTAACAGGTACGTAAATTTCGAGGGCGAGATTTCATAAGGAGGGGAGATTGTCAGACCCCGAATTTTGTGAAATAAAAGTATTCAATTTTTCTATTTTGGTAAATAGTTAAATTGATAAAAGTTTAAAGTTAAGGATGATATTTGAAAATTTTGCAAAGTAAGCAAGTTGTTATAAAATATTCGTTGTGTCGGGGAATATTCGATTGGTCGGGGAATATTTATTTTAACAGGGAATATTCGTATGACGGAACAATCATTGGTGGACCCCACAACAGAAGTATTTTCGTATTTAGAAAACGACAGAATTAACTTTTTATAAATAACGACGAAAGTTTTACCGTTAAACTATTGAACTCACTACGGTAGTAAAAATACAAGATGTCTGGCGTGGTTGCATAGTAGCACTGCGGTATTGATTATTGATGCTTACGTAAGAAGTTACTCGATTATACTCAATTATTACTACTGATGAATTGCGCATCATATCTCTCATATTATTGATTCAATTATTGTATAGTATCAATATTTTATATTATTAAATCAATAATTGAGACAACAAAGTTATTCATATTATTATTTGCAATATTGACGATGCGATTTAAACGAGATTTTTGTAATTTAATTTTAATATTTATTAAAGTAAATAAATATTTTTGATGATTTAATTATTAGATAAAATAATTAATTGATGTAATTGTAGTAGATTAATTTAATTATATGTGTTATATTTATTAAATTAATGTGTAGAATTTTTATTCGATATATGTAATTATGTGAGCTTATTGTACTAAAAGAAATACTAAATAAGCCTAATGTATTTTAATTAATTTAATTATTAATTAGAAAGTTAATAATTTGACATTATTTATTAATGAAAAATTTAATTATGTGACTATGTGAATTTATGAGAATTTATTATATTTTATTTAAAGTAAATTAAATAAAATATTGAATTATTTTATGAAGGAGTGTGACATTAATTAAACTATATGATAAAGCTTTATTTAATTAAATGGTTTTGAAATCTATTCTTGCTAGCCAAACATGGCCTTAGGGGGAGTTATGGGCAGTTAACCCATGATGGGTAACTGACCATAGTGTGCGTCAGTCGATTCTTATAATGCGTATTCTCTTTTCTCTGCTTCATTATTTTACTAAGTTTGATAAAATATCACAGAGAGAAAATCAGAGAGAGTTTATCAGAGAGAAATTGTAAGTCTGTGAAAGAGAATCGAGAGTGAGGAATCTAAGCCTACTAAATTATACTCTACAGGGTAATCTCATCCGTCCCAATTTCTGTTTTACGTCATTTAAATTCCATGAACATGGCTTTCAAAGTTTTTGGTTTAACCTCTATAACTGGGATATGAGTAACGATTATGGGTTTTGTATGTGTTATGGCACATCACATCGTATTTAACTATATATATTATGTAAACCATATCATAAGTTTAATGAAAACACATGTCGTATATGTTTTACATAAATTATAGAGTTTTAGTTTTGGTCATATGGCCTTATACGTGATATTTCATGTGTTGATCGTATATTATCCCTAAATTTTACACTCGTATGTTGTTATGCATGTTGATACGAAGAGACCAAAGTTTAAATGAACGAATTCGGTGTTATAACGAATCCGTAGTGATAATTTTCATGTTTTATTTTCAAAACCTTCAAGAACATTAAAGTTAGTGAAATTGCATGCTTTAATTCTGTAAATAAGTGTTAAATGGGTTAAAGTCATTATATAAATGTTGGGTTATGTTTATGCATGAGTTATATCATATGGTTATGTCTAAATTCTAGTAGAAAATAAGAAATTGGAAGAAATTGGCATGTTCTGCAATTTTTCGCGAATCGCCATTTTCAGAATGTCTGGTACGCCATGCATGTAGCAAATACCAAGAACTTTGCCTATTTCTGCGCCCATGACATTAAGAGTCGAGCCAGTAGCCATCATCGTCAAGCATCGTGAAGACCAAGTGTAACAGTGGCGCCGTAGTGCCACTCTCCAGAAAGTTCATAAATGAGATTTTTTTAAATTGATTAAGTCTAGCAATGTGAAAGCAACTTAATGTAATGAACATGGACATATGTTAGAAGTATAATGAGATGTAAAATAGTTGTTTAACATGTAAATAACATAATTGCTTATGAATTGAATTATTGAATACATAATTAACTTGTTATTCATGAAGTTTTATTTTGGGACAACGAATGTAGTAATTTGACTAAGTATAGTCATAACCGAAGTTAGCAAAAGAGAATGAGTTATGATGATTAGTTAAGTTATAATTAACTGGTATTGTGAATGTGAATGGTATGTAGGATTAAATTCAAAGAACGTGCTTAGTTAAAGTGTAATCTACGCACGTGGCAAGTTTCCTAACTCTACTTGTCATTATTGTTCAAGTTTATTATTTACCTCGAGTAAATTATCATTACTATTATTCAAGTTCGAATTATTATATTAAAGATTGATTATCTTTTCAAAGTATGATTTTGTTATACAATAATCATTCTATTGTATACTTCTTGAGATTGTTATTCGATTTGAATATCATTATTGTTGAACCTTGTTAGACTAGCGAATCCTTATTGATTCAACTACTCCATAGTTGATGAACGTTCTAAATTTCAGAACCCTTATTGAATTATCCAAACCAAACTTCCTTTGGTGCGGACTCGAATGTCAAACTGAGATGAACAACCTTGCAAAGGGATTTACATATGCGTTAATGTTAAGATATTGTGCACAGTATAGTACTAAGGGCTGATCCCCCTAAGTACGTGTAGAAAGGTCCATAGTCTTATGACTGTTAAAGGTTTCAAGTATAACTCCTGATAACCTAGGACATAGTTCAAGGTCTTATGACCCTCAGAAATCTTTTGATTCTTGTAATTCATTCTTGATTCAAAAGTTGAGCTTTTATTTCAGAAATTATTATTTCTCTCGCATATTATTATTCATTGTTATATTGTTATACTTGTGTGCAATTGTGCTCACTCTTACTTAATAATAACATTGCAGTTAAGAACGAAAGAATCGACGAACCTTCCACTAGTAAAGGCAAGGGCAAGGTTAACAAGTGATGAAGACTTGTTGTTTTTATTAGATGATGTATTTATGCTTAAGACTTGAGTTAATGATGTTGTTTAATGTGACGCCCCCAAATCCGTGTAACATCGATTACAGGACATGGTGCTCACGATATAACATACATCATCATCTATCTAAGTAACTCTAATAATAATAATAATAATAATAATAATAATAATAATAATATTAACTATTACATACTTATTCAAAATAAAGTCCCAAGTCTTTACAACCTTTAATAAACTGAAACTTAAACTTAGCGTTTATCGCTACATTACATCATATGGAAATATAATTAATACATAAATAACTCTCATCATTTCATCTTAGACTTTCCTTTATCCTTGCCGAGCCCTCGGCATTATATCATTTTAATCGAAAGGTTTAAGCAAGAATGAGCACAAATTGCCAAACAAGTATATAAAGTAGTTTGAGAATATACATCAAGTAAAAGCATTAGTATGAATATTTCTCAACAGTTGAAATAAATATCAAGAGATAAACTGGAATTTCAAGATAAGAGTTCTGGAATTCTCAATAACATACTAAGGGGTGTTAGATACCCTGAACATTTCTTTGTTTCATCAAAAAACCATCAGACGGTTTAACAATCAAATATATTGTAAACGGTCTTTGCAAGTACTCCAGGTGATCAGCCTATCGTACCCTACATTGTGCACAAGTATAAAGTTTAAACGCATAAGCGTAAATGGGACTATATGCCCGACATCTGTTTGCCCGATTATTCGGGTTGTTCATCTTAGTATTCATGCGAGACCTCACCAAAGCAATTTGGATTGGTAAACATTAAATAGCTTCAAAAGATTTGAATAGTTCAAACAATATACTATGTTTGCATCAAAAACATCTAGATGGAACGAAAACTAGAAAGCATGTTTGAATATAGTTCATTGAAGGAATACGAACTTTAAAATACAACAGTTGCAATAGGAACTGAATAATCAACAATAATGTTTCGCATCACAATTGAAGTTATAGAACTTTACAATAAATGAGCTTGCACGAATGATTAATTAATCACAACCCCAAACTTACCCTCGCTGCAATCAACTGAATAAGAGTTGAATTAATTTATAATAAAAATAGGGTAAGAAACTTGCATGTTACGTCTTCTACAATTACTGCTATCTATTAGCCCTTCACGTAACCTATTCACATGTGTCACGTTAAGTAATTTAGTTCTCGAACACCACTTTGAAGTGTAATGGTTCCCTTTTATTTTAATAAGAAGATTAAACTCACACGTATTCAAATACAATTCAATTACCTAACATGTTGCTATAAATAGGCCACGTGGTCAATTAAAAGAAACTTGGGAAACATAAATTTGTGACATTTTTGGACAAAACCTCTACTAAAAATCTGCATAAAATATGCTTAAGGGTCTCAAGTCGGAAAATATCATTTTCCATAATTATGACATCACATATATAATTAAATTCATTTATCCATATAGCATCATTTATATAAAAAATACCAATTCAGTTCCAAAAATATTTTTTTTCTGGGATTTTGTAGAATATAGTCCCACATTGAACTTATAATTTTTCCGGAATTTTTAAAATTCATCTACTATTTTTAAATAGTCCATAATAGCCAACTATTCTCAGATTTTTCATAAATCGAGATTAGCTCCAAAAATTCTGAAATTTTTAGGGTTAACTCCTGTTATATAAATGTACTTTCAGTAAACATTTCGTAATTTTTGGACTTACACACAAAGAGTTATTTAGATATCTTTTCAAAAAGTGTCCCTAACCGTAACATTCATAACTCTCAAACCGTATGGCCAAAAATTCTCTAATTTTTACAGGACCTTTATATCTTCTTATATTAATACTACAATTTTTTCTAGAATTTTTAAAGTACAACACAGTGGATGAAAATGCCCCCGAAATAGACTGATCCCAACAGTTCCAAGAAAGACATCAAAGTTTTGTTTCTTGTAGCCAGTTTTACGATTTTATTCCCGCTAATATAAAGATGATATGACCATGATACTTGGGCTCAATAAACTTCATACAGCAAGGTATTTTACAAAAATATAGCATTCATGAAAATAGCATGTTAAGACCACAAACCAACTGCATAGAAAACCGTGCCATCACTAATTTTATACTTGGAAAAAATATGGAAATTCTAGATTTTACGCATATTTTAGTATGAATGAACTTGCTTACTATTTTCATAACTTGATCATTATAACTCCGGTTCTGATTTAATTTGGGCCAGATGAGACTTCATACTATATACTATTTTATAAAATTATTACATACGCTAATTGAGTCATCTAAACTACAAATCCGTGGCTCCGAAAAACCCAAAAATCGCAGATTACACTTTTTAACCAACTTTGACAAAAATCATGATTTTGATTCTAGCATGCATGGATTCGATTCCTACCATCCAGATCTCATCTACTAACATATATGAATATATTACAACAAACAAATTCACTAAATTACCATGATTTGAATAAATTAGCAACTAAGAGGCATTTTCTAGCTATTTCTCTTGAAAACATATAAAGGTTCATGAGTTGCTTACTTGATGGATTTCTTCTTGTTTAGCTTCTGAAAATCCTCCTCACTTGCTTGTTTAGACTCCCCAAAACTCTAGAATTCGCCACCATCTCAAGCTCCTTCCTCTCTCACTCTCAACTTTACTTACGGTAGGATTTTTTTACAAAATGGAAGAAAACTTGGATAGAGAGTATATGTAGAACATGATAACCAAATGATTTTCCAACCATTTCATCTCCAATATAATTATATGTAATAAGTATATTGTATAAATTCAATTTAATATGGGTGGGGGTTAGAGAAAAGAAAGGTCTTGGATTGTAAAGAGTTGTAACTCCCTCCCCCATCATTACCTTATAATACTAATGCTCCCTCCCTTGTCCTAATTTAGTTGTCACGTGGGCCCCACGGCTGTTGCACTTTTCTATTAAAATAATACTAAAATTAATTTAATCGTTTAATACATTATTTTGACCATTTTACCCTTCGTAGCCAAACGTGTTCGATACTTATATCGGTTCCTACTAAATTCGACGTTCGAACGTCATTGGGACTATCCGTTTCGTCAAATCATCTCCAAAATTAGTAGTTGACTTTTCCTCGAAAAAAATCAATTGGTTGACTTTGACAAAAAGTCAACCGTGACATTTTTTTCGTGATTACGAGTCTATCGACTAATTTCGACGTTAGGACTCGAATACGCAATCGCGTCTCTAAATTCGCTCGAACTCCAGCTCATAATTTAATAGCATCCCACGTAATAAATAGAATAATTTCCTACTTAATCAATTTAAATAGTTAAATAAAACTAAAACTAACCATTTAAATACATCTCATCACATATCTTGAAATAACACATATATATACAACAACACATATACATCTAATAAATGAAATCACCCAAAAGTTTCATATAAATTCGTTTATTAATAATTCTTAAATTACATAAAAAATCTCGGATATTACATTCACCCTCTCCTAAAAGGATTCCGTCCCGGAATCATTACACATCATCAAAAAGATTAGGGTAATTTTTCATCATTTTCTCCTCGAGTTCCCACGTAGCCTCATCGGCGTTGTGGTTCCTCCACAATACCTTAACAGAAGGTATTATCTTATTTCTTAACACTTGTTCTTTTCTATCGATTATCTGCAATGGGACCTCTTCATAGGTTAAGTCCTTTTCAAACTGAATAGGTTCATACTCTATGACATGCTTGTAATCCTGCTTATAGGGTCGTAGGACAGAAACATGGAACACGTTGTGTATATGTTCTAACTCCGGAGGTAAGGCTATTTCATAAGCTACCTCACCCACTCGCCTCAACACTTCGAAGGGTCCTATGAATCTGGGACTAAGTTTTCCCTTCTTCCCAAATCTCATTTTCCCTTTCCAAGGTGACACTTTCAAAAACACATAAGTGCCGACGTCGAAATCTCGTTGTTGCCGATGTTGATCTGCATATTTCTTCTGTCGATTCTGAGACGTCACTAGCCTCGCTCGTATTATTTTGATCACATCTACAGTTTGTTGCACCAATTCTGGCCCTAGTAATTGTCGTTCTCCCACTTCATCCCAGCACAATGGCGTTCTGCATTTCCTTCCATATAAAGCTTCATAAGGTGGCATACCGATGCTCGCGTGATAACTGTTATTGTACGCAAATTCTACCAATGGTAGGTGGTCATCCCAGCTCCCTTTGAAATCCATAACGCATGCTCTCAGCATGTCCTCTAACGTTTGAATAGTTCTCTCGCTCTGCCCATCTGTTTGAGGATGATACGCCGTGCTCAACCTCAGTTGCGTTCCCATGCGTTCTTGAAAACTTCTCTAGAAATTTGTTGTGAACCGCGGATCGCGATCTGACACAATTGATATAGGTACCCCGTGCCTGGAAACAATCTCTTTGATGTAAAGCTTTACCAACTGATCCAAGGTATATCGATCTTGATTGACAAAAATCTGTTGACTTGGTCAATCGATCAACGATCACCCAAATCTGCGCATCGTAACCCTTACTGCGTAGTTGGAAGTCCTACCCACGAAGTCCATCGTGATATGCTCCCACTTCCATTATGGAATTTCTAAAGGTTGAAGTAGCCCGCTTTCGGTTTCGATGTTCCGCCTTAACTCATTGGCATGTTAAACACTCTTTAACGCACTTTCTGCGACTTCTTTTTTTTCATATTGGGCTACCAATAATGTTGGTGGAGATCTGATACATCTTTGTGCTTCCGGGTGAATTGAGTAACTTGAGCTATGAGCTTCTACAAGATTTCTTCCTTTAATTGATAATGGCGGCACCCAAATTCTCTTCTCAAATCTTAATAGTCCATCACCCCCACATTGAATTTAAGCTCTTCTCCATCTAAAATTCTTGTCCTCACCTTCACACATTCCTCATCATTTGCCTTGTGCTTCCTTGATTTTGTCCAATAGAGTCGGATGAGCCTCCATTTCTGAACAATTTCCCCTCCGGCTCTCTTGGACTTTTTATCTCAAGTTCCAATCTAGCCATCTCCTTAATTAACTCCTCTTGAGATGTTAGCATTGCTAATCTACCACTTGCCTTTTCTACTTAGAGCATCTGCTACTTACGTTCGCTTTCCCGGATGATACAAGATGTCGCAATCGTAATCCTTTATAAGTTCCAACCATCTTCTTTGTCTCATATTCAACTCCTTCTGCGTGAAGATATACTTGAGACTTTTATGGTCGTGTATATTTCACACCTTACACCATATAAATAGTGCCTCCATATCTTTAAGGAAAATACTACCGCCGCCAATTCCGGATCATGGGTAGGATATATCCTTCTCGTAATCCTTCAATTAACGTGATGCATACTGCAATAACTTTACCATGTTGCATAAGCACACAACCAAGTCCTTTGTGTGACGCATCTTTGAAAATCACGAAAGTCACACGATCGTCGGTAAAGACAACTTTGGTGCTTCACTCGGTCTTTTCTTGAGTTCCTTAAAACTCTCTTCACACTTCTCCATCCAGATAAATTTTACCGACTTCTTCGTTAAATTCATCAACGTTTCGCTTATCTTTGAAAAATCTTGGATAAACCATACGTAATTGCTTGCGGTCCTAAAACTTCTTACTTGATCGGTGACTTTGGTTGTTCCCAATTCTAAACCGCTTCCACCTTCTTTGGATCCACGAAATTTCGTTCCTTGTCGATCACGTGACCCAGAAATTGAACTTTCTCCAACCAGAATTCACACTTTGAGAATTTTGCGTATAACTTATCCTTCCTCAACGCCTCCAACACTAACCTTAAATGTTCAGCATGATCTTCCTGAGTCTTAGAATAGATCAAGATATCATCTATGAACACAACTACGAATTTATCTAAGTATTGCTTGAATACCCGATTCATCATGTCCATAATGTCTTCTTTGGCACATTTGTTAACCCGACGACATCACCGGGAACTTCGTAGTGACCGTAACGTGTCTCGAACGCCTTTGTCTTAGGTACATCCTCCTTCCTTACCTTTAACTGGTGATATCCCGTCCTCAACTCGATCTTGGAAAAATATTTTGCTCCCCTCAGTTGATCGAACAGATCATCTATCCTAGGTAACGGATACTTGTTCTTAATCGTCACCTTGTTCAACTCTCGATAGTCGATACATAGTCTCATCGATCCATCCTTCTTTTTCACAAATAAAATTGGTGCTCCCCAAGGAGACACACTCGGTTGAATATACTTCCTATCCAATAACTCCTAAATGTACCATCGGCTCCTTCATTTTCTCGGTGCCATTCTCATAAGGGGCTTAAAAATCGGTGTCGTCCCCGGTACTAAATCTATAACGAATTGACCTCCGATCCGCGGAAGTCTGGTAATTCCTCCGGAAATACATCTAGAAATTGTTTCACTATGGTATCTCATCCCATCTCTATCTCTACTACTTCTGCGTATCGACGATATGGGCCAAATATCCACACATCCCTTTCTTAGTAACTTCCTCGCTTGCATCATCGTCGAGACAAATTGAGTGTTTCAAATGACCTACTTCCATAGAATGCTACCTTAGACTGATCTGGAGTCCTAAGGTTTATACACTTCTTTTGGCAATCTATCATTGCTCCATGGTTAAATAACCAATCCATTCCTAGAATTACATCAAATTCTCCTAATTGAATTGGAATTAAATCCACGGGTAACTTATATCCCTTGATGTCTACAACACAATTTCTATAGACATGGCTAACGGGAATCATTTCCTTGTTAGCAACTTCTATGTTCATAGGATATTTTAATTCTTCCTGGGGTAAGTTTAATCATTGGGAGAATTCATGCGATACAAAGGAACAAGTAGCACCCGAATCAAATAATATGTAAGCAGATATATCATTGATCGAATGATACTAAACCACGTCCACTGATCGGATGCGACCGCATCTGAAATCATGTTGAAAGTCCTTCTTTTGTTGTTGGTCGATTCGAGTTGGTGGTCCATTAATCGTGAGATTCCCACCGCTTGGTCCCCTTCCTCCATTTCTCTGTTGTGTTCTTCTTTGGGCAATTCTTCCTTTTCGATGATCCAATGCTCCACGGTTGAAGCATCCATTTCTCTTTGGTGTGAGAGCAATTGGGAGAGATGTGCCCCTCCCCGCGCATGATTGAAACAAACATTCTTTCCTTTTAGACATGCCCCCGAGTGATTCCTCCCACACTCCTTGCATGCCTCAGTTCTCTTCTTTGCTTCCCCTGGTTTTCCCCCAGAGTTTCTTGATTTGAAATTATTGCTGCTACTGTTGTTATTGTTCCACTTCCTCTTGTTTGCACCACTACTGCTGCTACCTTCCCCATGATTCCCTCCTTCATTCTTCTTCTTTTTTCCTTATTAAATTTCATCAGGGCCTCACTTCCGCCCTCAGCGATTATAGCTTTCTCCAGGAGAGTCGCGAAGCTATTTGTCTGTAACACCGAGAGTCTGCTATATAGCCATGGTTTGAGACCCTGCTCAAACCTCCTCGTTTTTCTCTCCTCAGTGTCGACTGGTGAGGTGCAAACCTCGCCAGCTCGTTGAATTTTGCGGCATATTGAGGTACCATCATGTCTTCTTGCTTCAGCTCCAGGAATCGCATCTCCATGCGACTCTGCATACTAACTGGAAAATAGTTCTCGAAAAAGATTTTCTTAAACCCTTCCCAAGGTATCACGCCTTCTCATGCCCTGGTCTGGTTTGCCTCCCACCAGAAGTTAGCTTCACCCTTCAGCATGTAAGTGGCGAAGATTGTTTTTTGATCATCACCTACTCGGGTGATAGCGAACGCCTTTTTGATTTCCTTGACCCAAGTTTGAGCTTCGATGGGTTCAGTGGTTCCTTTGAATTCATGGGGTCCCGCGCTCTTGAAGTCCTTGAAGTGTGCCACTGGAGGGTTATTGGCATTCGGGGTTCGATTCTGAGGTGCCCCCACTAACATATCTACAAACTGCTGCATAGGATTCGGTGGATCCCCAAC
This sequence comes from Panax quinquefolius, assembly GCA_020205615.1. Taxonomy (NCBI): domain Eukaryota; kingdom Viridiplantae; phylum Streptophyta; class Magnoliopsida; order Apiales; family Araliaceae; genus Panax; species Panax quinquefolius. The sequence goes on along the minus strand of CM035170.1, from coordinate 21,503,917 downwards.
ATTACTGCTTTGACCCTCGGGTGTTTAACGACGTCTTCCTCTAGCCATCTATCTGTTTAAGATGAACTTAATGTTATTATCTTATCACTTACTCTACATAATATATCATTCATAAGAAGAGAACTTAATGATCACATCACATACTTAAATAAAAACATATTTATTTATAAACATAACACCAAAGGTATTTCATCGTCTCATGGCGTTAAGCCATTTACATCACTTGAAACCAACATACTTGGTAAAAACCAAAACCAAGCTTTTTATTCATAGATAAGCGTTATAAACGCTAATAGTAAAAGTTCATTATAATAAACTAAAAGCCCCGCCTAATGGCGTCTTCATGCTCCTCATCCGCTATCTCCAGTACTAGCCCTCGACTTATAACACGTCTGAAGGCGGTGCTCCTCACTTGGAAAGTGATGCACCTATCTTTGGAACCTTCCATGTGTCTTTGACTTAAACGCGTACTTCATCTTGTCTATCTTAACCTTCTTATCTCTCACTTCTCCTTCTAACTCTCCAGTTAGCTTCTCGGCCCGAACACGGTCTCTCCCTCTCTCATCTCCCCAGAATGTAGTAATAATCTGCTTGTCAGTTTGGAGACTCAATCCTCGACTCTAACCCATTAATGGTATGCCCCAAGTGGGTCCTAATAGCTTCTTTCTCATCCTCCAGCCTATCTCGCCTTACAGTGCGATGCCCGCATGACTTGTCACCGGATCCCCGTTCCTAATTATCAAGTGGTGCACCAATGCCTCAAGCAATCTTTGCGAGCTTCTTTGCTCCCCCGATCTGACTCCTCCAACTCATGGACTTTGTCGTCCAACTCCGTAATCCTATCCATCAACTCATCCAACAAAGTATCCTCAGGTGCTTCTTCTGAGTCCTCCTCGGGCTCCTCTCCCTCTTCAGGATACTCCTCAGGTGAGTGAGTCAATTTCTTTGCCTCATCTATAGGCTCAGTACAATTGTCACTGCTGCTCGCTCACTCCTGGCGTGGATATCTCTAACCTCCTCTTCTCCTGACATCCTTCAAACAAGACAAAATAATTCGGTTAGTATTTTAAAATAGATGTTTTTGTTTTTAGGAAAAAAAATAGATTTGACATAACCCCTAGAACTCTACATGAGTTCATCTCCTTATTTTCTCCACTAACTTCTCTAAGGTTATAGTCTAAGGTTCCCCACCTAAGGTTTATAACCTATTTCTTTGATACCAACCTGGGACGCCCCCAAATCCGTGTAACATCGACATAGGAGGACATGGTCTATCTAATAACATACATCATCATATCATATCTATAATAATAATAATAATAATAATAATAATATTAACTATTACATACTTATTCAAAATAAAGTCCCAAGTCTTTACAACCTTTAATAAACTGAAACTTAAACTTAGCGTTTATCGCTACATCACATCATATGCGGAAATATAATTATTTCATAAATAACTCTTATCATTTCATCTTAGACTTTCCTTTGTCTTTTGCCCGAGCCCTCGCGGCATATCATTTTAATCGAAAGGTTTAAGCAAGAATGAGCACAAATTGCCCAAAGAAGTATATAAAGTAGTTTGAGAACATACATGTAAGTAAAAGCATTAGTATGAATATTTCTCAACAGTTGAAATAAATATCAAGAGATAAACTGGAATATCAAGATAAGAGTTCTGGAATTCTCAATAGCATACTAAGGGGTGTTAGATACCTTGAACATTACTTTGTTTCATCAAAAACCATCAGACGGTTTAACAATCAAATAGATTGTAAACGGTCTCTGCAAGTACTCCAGGTGATCAGCCTATCGTACCCTACGTTGTGCACAAGTATAAAGTTTAAGCGCATAAGCGTAAATGGGACTATATACTCGACATCGATTTACCCCGTTATCCGGGTTGTTCATCTTAGTATTCATGCGGGACCTCACCAAAGCAATTTGGATTGGTAAACATTAAATAGCTTTAAAGGATTTGAATTGTTCAAACAATATACTATGTTTGCATCAATAACATCTAGCTGGAACGAAAATTAGAAAGCATGCTTGAATATAGTTCATTAAAGGAAATACAAACTTTAAAAGTATAGTAGATTGTAATAGGAACCTGAATAATCATCAATAACGTTTTGCATCACAATTGAAGTTATAGAACTTTATAATAAAGGAGCTTGCATGAATGATTAATTAATCACAAGCCCAAACTTACCCTCGCTGCAATCAATTGAATAAGAGTTGAATTAATTCATAATGAAAAATAGGGTAAGAAACTTTTATTCGTCTTCTACAATTACTCGCTATCTACTAGCCCTTCACGTAACCTATTCACATGTGTCACGTTAAGTAATTTAGTTCTCGAACACCACTTTGAAGTGTAATGGTTCCCTTTTATTTTAATATGAAGATTAAACTCACACGTATTCAAATACAATTCAATTACCTAACATTTTGCTATAAATAGGCCACGTGGTCAAATAAAAGAAACTAGGAAACATAAATTTGTGACATTTTTCGGACCAAAAATCTGCCTAAAATATGCTTAAGGGTCTCAAGTCGAAAAATCTTATTTTCAATAATTATGACATCACATATATAATTAAATTCATTTATCCATATAGCATCATTTATATAAAAAATACCAATTCAGTTCCAAAAATATTTCTTTTTTAGGATTTTTGTAGAATATAGTCCCACGTTGAACATATAATTTTCCCGGAATTTTTAAAATTCATCTACTATTTTGAAATAGTCCATAATAGCCAAATATTCTCAAATTTTTCATAAATTGAGATTAGCTCCAAAATTTCTGATATTTTCAGGGTTAACTCTTGTTATACACATGTACTTCCAGTAAAAATTTCGTAATTTTTGGACTTACACACAAAGAGTTATTCGGGTATCTTCTCAAAAAGTGTCCCTAACCGTAAAATTCATAACTCTCAAACCGTATTGCCAAAAATTCTCAAATTTTTACAGGACCTTCATATCTTCTTATATTAATACTACAAAGTTTTCTAGAATTTTTAAAGTAAAACACAGTGGACGAAAATGCCCCCGAAATAGACTGATCCCAACAGTTCCAAGAAAGACATCAAATTTTCGTTTCTTGTAGCCACTTTTGCGATTTTATTCCCGCTAATATAAAGATGATATGACCATGATACTTGGGCACAATAAACTTCATACAACAAGGTATTTTAAAAAAATATAGCATTCATGAAACTAGCATGCTAAGACCACAAACCAACTGCATAGAAAACCGTGCCAGCACTAGTTTTATACTTAGAAAAAATATGGAAATTCTAGATTTTCTGCATATTTTAGTATGAACATGCTTGCTTACGATTTTCATAACTTGATCATTATAACTCCGATTCAGATGAAATTTGGGCCAGATGAGACTTCATACTACATACTATTTTATAAAATTATTACATACGCTAATCGAGTCATCTAAACTACAAATCCAAGGCTCCGAAAAACCCAAAAATCACAGATTACACTTTTTAACCAACTTTGACAAAAATCATGATTTTGATTCTAGCATGCATGGATTCGATTCCTACCATCCAGATCTCATCTACTAACATATATGAATATATTACAACAAACAAACTCACTAAATTACCATGATTTGAATAAATTAGCAACTAAGAGGCATTTTCTAGCTATTTCCTTTGAAAACATATAAAGGTTCATGAGTTGCTTACTTGATGGATTTCTTCTTGTTTAGCTTCTGAAAATCCTCCTCACTTGCTTGTTTAGACTCCCCAAAACTCTAGAATTCGCCACCTTCTCAAGCTCCTTCCTCTCTCACTCTCAACTTTACTTACGGTAGGATTTTTTTACAAAATGGAAGAAAACTTGGATAGAGAGTATATGTAGAACATGATAACCAAATGATTTTCCAACCATTTCATCTCCAATATAATTATATGTAATAAGTATATTGTATAAATTCAATTTAATATGGGGTGGGGGTTAGAGAAAAGAAAGGTCTTGGATTGTAAAGAGTTGTAACTCCCTCCCCCATCATTACCTTATAATACTAATGCTCCCTCTCTTGTCCTAATTTAGTTGTCACGTGGGCCCTATGACTGCTGCACTTTTCTATTAAAATAATACTAAAATTAATTTAATCGTTTAATACATTATTTTGACCATTTTACCCTCCGTAGCCAAACGTTTCGATACTTATATCGATTCTTACTAAATTCGACGTTCGGACGTCGTGGGACTATCCGTTTCATCAAAATCATCCCCGAAATTTGTAGTTGACTTTTTCCTCGAAAAAAAGTCAATTGGTTGACTTTGACCAAAAAGTCAATCGTGACACTTTTTTTTCGTGATTACGAGTCTATCTCGACTAATTTCGACGTTAGGACTCGAATATGTGATCGCGTCTCTAAATTTCGCTCTCGAACTCCAGCTCATGATTTAATACCATCCCACGTAATAAATAGAATAATTCCCTACTTAATCAATTTAAATAGTTAAATAAAACTAAACCAACCATTTAAATACATCTCATCACATATCTTGAAATAACACATATATATATACAACACATATACATCTAATAATAAATGAAATCTTTATATTACAAAAGTTTCATATAAATTCAGGATTGTATTATTTTATTAATAATTCTTAAATTACATAAAAAAATCCATCGATCTTTGAGATGTACGACACATTATCTGACCGTAACGTGGAGTTACGAGATGAGGTCTTGAGGATCCGATCGAGTGAGCTATTATTCAAATATGAGACACACTAAAGTAGAAGGAGAGGGAGATTTCGACTCTTCACTCAAGACTGGGAAATGTAGAATGGGATTTAGTCCATGAGAAAGGTCAAACCGAAGATAAGACCGTAGAGATAGAAAAGTTGAAGAAGGATCTGAAAGAGAGTTCAGAGAGGCTTGCCATAGCAGAGGAGGACTGGGTAAGAGAGTCCGTCGTGCTGATCTTACAGAAGAGGATGGTCGAGCAAAAAAGGCAAAGCTTGGAGAGACATATCCTACACTTAATCATGCAATGGATGAGGGCCAGGATCGAGTTTTGAGGTACCCCATCCAGTTCGAAGGACTTCCATCGTACATGCTGGATCGCAGGACGATGTCTCGTATCATGGAAGAGGATCGTGGCAAGGCTATTCGGCACCTTGACGGGCAGTGATATAATTTGTTTAATTATGTGAAAGACTTAGTTAGTTTTTATATGTAATTCCGATATGTTTATAAACGAAGAAATATTTTAATATTTAAATCCTGTGGATTCTTTATCTCAGGATGGTGAATGTAAATAGCAGTTATGATATCACTTGATGTAAAACTTTTAGTTTGAATTAAATATAGTAAGTTGTTTGAGATGATGTGTTAAATGATTATATTAAATTGTTGAGTTAAGTCTTAACTATTTAGAGAATTTAATAGAGATTTAATAAGCATATATTATTCTTAACAAAAATATGCCGCCTAGAAGAAGACAACCACGTCAACCAGCTCAAGAAGAGTCAACAAATTACAACAATAATGCCAATGCTAATCCCGTGCAGCAGTTGGTTAACTTACTGACTGGAGCAATGAATAATCAACCTCAAGCTCCACTAAATACTACGTTTAAAGATTTCAAGGTGGTGGGACCACCAGAATTTAAAGGTTCCATGAACCCGATCGAGGCTCAAACGTGGGTTATGGAAATGGAGAAGGTTTTCGACGTTGCTAGGGTTAGAGAAGACCAGAAGACCGCTTTTGCAACATTTATGCTGAAGTCTGAGGCTAGATATTGGTGGCAAGCAAACAAAGTACGAGGAGGTGAAGGTGTAATTACTTGGGAGAGATTTAAGGAATTGTTTTTCGAGATGTACTTCCCAACTAGCTCGCAGAACCAGATGGAGGTTCAATTTCTGGAATTGAAGCAGGGAAATATGAGCGTACCTAATTATGCGGCAAAATTCAATGAGTTAGCGAGGTTCGCCCCGTATCAAGTTCACACGGATGAGAGGAAGGCGAGACGGTTTGAGCAAGGACTAAAGCCTTGGGTGTACATCAAGGTATCAATGTTTCACCTAAACACGTTTGCTGGAGTACTGGAAAAGGCCATCCTCGCTGAAGGTGGAAGCGATGCTGTGACCAAGTACAATCAAGATCAGAAGAAGAAGAAGAGTGAAGGTGAAGGAAATAACAAGGTTAGTGGAAGTGGCATAGGAGGTGGAAATTTTAATCAGAATAAATGATGGAATGACAACTCATCGGGGAATCAGCAAGGTAGTCAGAAGAAAAGAATCGAAGCATGCCCGACCTGCGGGAAAGCCCATCTGGGAGTTTGTATCAAAGGAAAAAGAGTGTGCTACAATTGTGGTCAGGAAGGCCACATAGCACTAAACTGTCCAAACCCAAAGAAGGGTACTTGTTTCACTTGTGGATCGAAGAACCATCTGGCAAGAGAATGTCCCAAGAAGGGATCGGGAGGATCAAGATCAGGAGGAAACCGGGGAAACAATAGTGGAAATGCCCTAACTATCACCAGACCAACCGCAACAAACCGACCAACCGCCCGGACTTTCAACATGACAGTGCAAGATGCAGTTCAATCCCTTGATGTGGTGTCAGGTATCATTCCGATCAATAAAATTAATGCTTATGTTTTATTTGATTCGGGTGCTACTTGTTCCTTTATATCTGATGACTTTGCCAAGAATTTAGATTTGCCTAAGGATGAATTGGATTACCCCATGAACATATAAATTGCGAATAGAGAAATAATCCCTATTAAGTACGTGCATAAGAACTATAGAGTGGATATTAAGGGTAATATCATGAACGTAGATCTTATCCCTATTCGACTTGGAGAATTTGACGTTATTTTGGGAATGGACTGGTTATTCAATTACGGGGCTGTAATTGATTGCCAAAAGAAGCGTATTAACCTTATGACTCCGTCAAAGGTTGTATTTTATGGTAGCAAGTCGCATAAACAAGCGAGTTGTTTGACGATGATGCAGACCAGGAAGTTATTAAGACAAGGCTGTGTAGGATACTTAGCTTACATAGTCGACAGTCGAAAAGAGAATCCAAAAATATAAGAAATACCGATTGTGAGGGACTTCGTCGACGTATTTCTAGACGATTTGCCAGGACTTCCACCGGATAGAGAGGTAGATTTCGTGATCGATTTGGCGCCCGGAACAGCTCCAATATCGAAGGCACCATACCGAATGGAACCAGTAGAGATGAAAGAACTAATGGTATAACTACAAGAATTATTGGACAAGAAGTACATTCAACCAAGCGTATCGCCATGGGGAGCGCCAGTGTTATTTGTTAAAAAGAAGGACAGATCGATGCGACTCTGCATTGACTACAGAGAACTGAATAAGGTCACGATTAAGAACAGATATCCATTACCGAGGATCGACGACCTGTTTGATCAATTGAATGGAGCGAGATACTTTTCCAAGATAGACCTGAGAAGCGGTTATCATCAACTGAAGGTGAGGCCGTAAGATGTATCAAGAAGGCGGTTCGTAACGCGATATGGTCACTACGAATTTTTAGTAATGTCGTTTGGTCTTACGAATGCTCCTGCAGCATTTATGGGACTAATGAATGGTGTGTTCAAGCTTTTTTTGGACAAGTTCGTAGTGGTATTTATAGATGACATTTTGGTCTATTCGAAAACCAAGGAAGAACATGAAGAGCATTTGAGATTAACATTGAAAGTATTGAGAAGGGAAAAGTTGTATGCCAAGTTTTCAAAATGCGAATTTTGGATTGAAAGAGTACAATTTCTTGGGCACGTGATTGATAAAAATGGAATTTCGGTAGATCCATCCAAAGTCAAAGCCGTGATCAACTGGGATCAGCCGAGGATGCCATCAGAAGTACAAAGTTTTCTTAGATTGGCAGAGTATTATAGAAGATTCATTCAAGATTTTTCCAAGATCGCAACTCCATTAACGAATTTAACTCGAAAAGCTGTGAAATTTGTTTTGACGGATAAGTGTGAGGAAAGTTTTTAAGAATTGAAGAAGAGGTTGAGTGCGGCCCCTGTTTTATCTCTTCCGAACAATACAGGAAATTTTATTGTTTATAGTGATGCGTCGTATAAAGGACTTGGCTGTGTGCTGATGCAAAACGGCAAATTCATTGCGTATGCATCACGACAATTGAAGGATTACGAGAAGGGATATCCGACCCATGACTTGGAGTTAGCTGCAGTTGTTTTTGCTTTGAAAATTTGGAGGCACTATCTCTACGGGGAGAAGTGTGAAATATATATAGACCACAAGAGTCTGAAATATATTTTTACACAGAAGGATTTAAATATGCGTCAAAGAAGATGGTTGGAATTAATTAAGGATTACGATTGTGAGATTTTATACCATCCGGGTAAAGCAAATGTGGTTGCCGATGCCTTAAGTAGAAAGGGTCGTGAGAAATTGATGATGTTGACTTCTCAGGAGGAGATAATTGCAGAAATGGAGAAACTGGAGTTGGAAGTGAAGTATCCTATGGAGATTGATGAGAAGCTATTTCAGATGCAATCTGGTACAACTCTACTGGATAAGGTAAAGGAGGCTCAGCTTCAGGATGAAGAATGTAAAAAGGTGACAAAGAAGATATCTGAAGGAACTGAATAGAGATTTAAGATAGATAAGGAAGGAATACTGAGATTTGAAAGTAGAATTTGGGTTCCGCCAGTACAAGAGATTAAGGAATAAATTTTGAACGAGGCTTATAGTTCACGATATTCGATTCACCCTAGTAGTACCAAGATGTACCAAGATCTTCGACAGCATTTCTGGTGGCCGAATTTGAAACGTGATGTTGCAGAATGTGTTGCCAAGTGTCTGACCTATCAGAAAGTAAAAGCAAAACATCAGAGACCAAGTGGATTACTACAACCGTTGGAGATCCCAGAATGGAAATGGGAACATATTACAATAGACTTCATGGTTGGCCTTTTGATGACTCAGAAAGGCTACGACGCAGTATGGGTTATCGTTGACCGACTGACGAAATCCGCACACTTCCTTCCGATCAAAATCAGATCCAACTTAGATCAGTTGGCGAGGCTATACGTAAAAGAAATTATTTCGAGGCACGGAGTTTTGGTGTCAATTGTTTCTGATAGAGATCCGCGCTTTACATCGAATTTCTGGAAACGTCTTCAGGAATGCATGGGTACGCAATTACGAATGAGTACAGCATACCACCCTCAAATAGACGAACATTGCGAAAGAACGATTCAGACATTAGAAGATATGCTAAGAGCCTGTGTGATGGACTTTAAAGGAAATTGTGATTTTCACCTACCGTTAGTAGAGTTCGGCTACAACAACAGTTACCACGCTAGTATAGACATGCCGCCTTATGAAGCTTTATACAGCAGAAAGTGCAGAACTCCGCTGGGATGAAGTTGGTGAAAGGCAATTGCTAGGGCCAGAATTGGTACAGCAGATAGCAGAAATAGTCAAAGTGATCCGAGTACGATTGGAAGCAGCTTAAAATCGACAGAAGAAATACGCTGATCCACATCGTAAAAATATCGAATTTGAATCAGGTAGTTATGTTTTCTTAAAGGTCTCTCCTTGGAAGGGAAAGATCAGGTTCGGAAAGAAAGGGAAATTGAGCCCAAGATTCATTGGACCATTTGAAGTACTGAGAAGAATCGGAGAAGTTACGTATGAGGTAGCCTACCTCCTCCAAAGACTCGAGAATGTCCATAACGCCTTCCATGTTTCGCGTTTTTACGACTTCTACAAACCGATTACAAGCATGTAATTGAATACGAACCCCTACATTTTGAAAAAGACTTATCTTACGAAGAAATTCTTGTTCAAATTGTTGACAGAAAAGAACAAGTTCTGAGAAATAAAGTAATACCAGATTAAGGTAATTTGGAGGAAGCACAACGTTGAAGAAGCTACGTGGGAACTCGAAGAGAATATGATGAAGAATTACCCTCAGTTATTTACTTAATTATGTGTAAGCGATTCTGGAGACAGAATCTTTGTAAGGGGGGAGATTGTAACAGGTTGAATTTATTGAGTCGTTATTCTGGGGACAGAATCCTTTTAAGGGGGGAAAGATGTGACGAACGAGATTTTTGTAATTTAATTTTAATATTTATTGAAGTAAATAAATATTTTCGATGATTTAATTATTAGATTAAATAATTAATTGATGCAATTGTGGTAGATTAATTTAATTATATGTGTTACATTTATCAAATTAATGTGGAGAATTTTTATTCGATATATGTAATTATGTGAGCTTATTGTACTAAAAGAAATACTAAATAAGCCTAATGTATTTTAATTAATTTAATTATTAATTAGAGAGTTAATAATTTGACATTATTTATTAATGAGAAATTTAATTATGTGACTATGTGAATTTATGAGAATTTATTATATTTTATTTAAAGTAAATTAAATAAAATATTGAATTATTTTATGAAGGAATGTGACATTAATTAAACTATATGATAAAGCTTTATTTAATTAAATGGTTTTGAAATCTATTCTTGCTAGCCAAACATGTCCTTAGGGGGAGTTATGGGCAGTTAACCCATGATGGGTAACTGACCATAGTGCGCGTCAGTCGATTCTTATAATGCGTATTCTCTTTTCTCTTCTTCATTATTTTACTAAGTCTGATAAAACATCATAGAGAGAAAATCAGAGAGAGTTTGTCAGAGAGAAATTCTAAGTCTGTGAAAGAGAATCGAGAGTGAGGAATCTAAGCCTACTAAATTATACTCTACAGGGTAATCTCCTCCTTGCCAATTTCTATTTTACGTCATTTAAATTCCATGAACATGGCTTTCAAAGTTTTTGGTTTAACCTCTGTAACTGGGATAGGAGTACGATTATGGGTTTTGTATGTGTTATGGCACATCACATCGTATTTAATTATATATATTATGTAAAACATATCACCAGTTTCATGAAAACACATGTCGTATATGTTTTTCATAAATTATAGAGTTTGGGTTTTGGCCATATGGCCTTATACGTGATATTTCATGTGTTGATCGTATATTATCCCTAAATTTTACACTCGTATTTTGTTATGCATGTTGATACGAAGAGACCAAAGTTTAAATGAACGGATTCGGTGTTATAACGAATCCGTAGTGACAATTTTCATGTTTTATTTTCAAAACCTTCAAGAACATCAAAGTCAGTGAAATTGCATGCTTTAATTCTGTAATTAAGTGTTAAATGGGTTAAAGTCATTATATAAATGTTGGGTTATGTTTTTACATGAATTATATCATATGGGTATGTCTAAATTCGAGTAGAAAATAAGAAATTGGAAGAAATTGGCATGTTCTGCGATTTTTCATGAATCGCCATTTTTCTGTGTCCGTATCCGCATCACAATACTACTACTACCTACCTATTTCCATGCGCCTTAAAGACCAAGAGTCCGGATCAGCGCTAGCATCGCCGTAGAAAAGCCGAAGACCAGAATAGTAAGTCAAAATGAAATGCAGCCACTCTCCAGAAAGTTCAGAAATGAACATGGACATATGTTAGAAGTATAATGAGATGTAAAATAGTTGTTTAACATGTAAAGAACATAATTGCATGTGAATTGAATTATTGAATACATAATTAACTTGTTATTCATGAAGTGTTATTTTGGGACAACGAATGTAGTAATTTGACTAAGTATAGTCATAACCGAAGTTAGAGAAAAAGAATGAGTTATGATGATTAGTTAAGTTATAATTAACTTGTATTGTGAATGTGAATGGTATGTAGGATTAAATTCAAAGAACGTGCTTAGTTAAAGTGTAATCAAGTTTCCTAACCCTACTTGTCATTATTGTTCAAGTTTATTATTTATCTCGAGTAAATTATCATTACTATTATTCATGTTTGAATTATTATATTAAAGATTGATTATCTTTTCAAAGTATGATTTTGTTATACAATAATCGTTCTATTGTATACTTCTTAAGATTATTATTCGATTCGAATATCATTATTGTTGAACCTTGTTAGACTAGCGAATCCTTATTGATTCAACTAGTCCATAGTTGATGAACGTTCTAAATTTCAGAACCCTTATTGAATTATCCAAACCAAACTTCCTTTGGTGCGGACTTGAATGTCAAACTGAGATGAACAACCCTGCAAAGGGATTTACTTATACGTTAGCGTTAAGATATTGTGCACAGTATGGTACTAAGGGCTTATCCCCCTAAGTACGAGTAGAAAGGTCCATAGTCTTATGACTGCTAAATGTTTCAAGTATAACCCTTGATAACCTAGGACATAGTTCAAGGTCTTATGACCCTCAGAAATCTTTTGATTCTTGCTATTCATTCTTGATTCAAAAGTTTAGAAATTATTATTTCTCTCGCATGTTATTATTCATTGTTATATTTTTATAATGTGGGCAATTGTTCTCACTCTTGCCTAATAATAACATTGCAGTTAAGAACGAAAGAACCGACGAACCTTCCACTAGTAAAGGCAAGAGCAAGGTTAACAAGTGATGAAGACTTGTTATTTTTATTAGATGATGTATTTATGCTTAAGACTTGAGTTAATGATGTTGTTTAAGACTTATTGTTTAAGTTTCCAAACAGATGTTTAAAGTTAGTTTAACCTGGCATTGTATTATTATTCGGATGTTGTAACCCTTAAGGGGAAGATTTTATTTCTATCTATTGCATGGTTTGCATTTTTTATTGGTAGAAAGATAGATGATATTTGTAGAGTGAACACCAAATCCCGTGGAATTGAAGTACCCGGATTTGGGGGTGTCACAGACAATGTCTAGAAGTTCTATCAAGGAGAGGTTTGGTCACCTAATTGCGCGCCAATAAGGAGAAATCCTTATCGGAAAGCCCCCTCTTTCCTGGGAACGACCTGGTTGTTAAATATTGTGAGTTATAATATTAATGATGAATAAGTTCTTGTTGATTAAAAATGAAATTGATAGTTCCATTGTGTGGGAATTATTAGTGTTAGTGGAAATCTACATTTATTTCGATAATAATTGATGTCTGGAGGTTATATTGACCAATCGGGTAATTAACCAAATAAATGAGCAATTAATTGCTATTAATTCACATGCTTATAACTATGTGTTCACATGTGTGTACTATTAATTCACATAATTTACTATTAGGGGAATTGGTGCAAGAATGATAATACTTGCATGACTAAATTAAAAATGGAGATATAATTGAAGGTACTATACTGTAATTAGTTTTTTCACATGATTATACTATTGAGTCACATGAATGAACTATTAATTCACATGATTTACTATTAGGGGAGGTGGTGCAAGTTTGATAATACTTGCAGGACTAAATTAAAAATGAAGAAAAAGAGGAAGTTATTATACTGTAATATTTTGAGCCCCAAAACGTGCAATTATCGAAACTATGTTTTCCTATAAATAGAAGCTCATTCTTCCTTCATTCTCACCAATTCACTAAGTCTCATAAGAGCAATTATAGAGATAGAAGCTATAGAGAGAAAGAAGAAGCGAAGTCTGCTACTTCACTACTCCAAGATCCAGTCTTCTTCTGAGGTAAGGGGTATTATTTATTTCATATTCTGAAGAGATATTATTTTTCGTATTCGTATGAATATTATTTCGTTCAATATTCATAAAGGATATTATCTTCGTTCAATATTCGAAGGAATATTATCTTCGTTAAATATTCGTTGGAATATTATTTCCGTTCAAGGGATGTTATTTTTATTTAATATTCTCTTGAAATAATATTTTCTTTCATACTCTGTAGTATGTAAGTACTATTATTTCGTTTGATATTTTGAATTCTATACTCATTTTGTTGAAGTTTTGGCTTTCATACTCCATGAAATTAGTAGAATATCATTGATATTTGCGTTTTATCCAATATCTTTTCATGGAAATATTATTCTGAGCTTTGTTAATAATTATTGATCTTTTCATGACGGAATACTATTCATGAGTTACTATTCACCAGGTTACTATTCACTCAAGTATTATTCACTCGAGTATTCAGGGCACTTTTCATGCCAGAGTACTATTCATGAGTTAATATTCACGGGTTACTATTCACCTAATTACTATTCACCCGAATATTATTCACTCGGGTATTTGGGGTACTTTTCATGTTGGGTTACTATTCATGAGGTACTATTCCCGAAGTTCTATTCATAGGGTACTATTCACGGGGTACCATTTACTTGAAAAATATATTTCTATTATGTCCAAATTATTTTTGGTACATGAATATTATTGTTGAATTTTACTCCACAAAGCAGTATCATGTTGACAATTTGGATATTTTCAAACTCTAGATAAATTTAAAGTCTTTAATATTTATCCTTGATTTCGTTTGATTTGATTTCGTTGGATTAATGCTTATATCATTGTCATCATCCTTATGCTTATATTGTGATGAAAGTCATCTGTGGCTTACGTGCATAGATGGACTGTTAGTTATTAGTTTTACAGTTGTATGTCTTTGGCCCGTAGTGCAAAGAAGAACAATTTATTGATATCTTTGGTCGTAGTACAAAGATGAACTGTTGATTGATAGCTTTGGCCTGTAGTGCAAAGATGGACAGGTGTATGGCATGATCATGACCACTGGTAATACTAACGAATATCCTTGGCCGTAGTGCATGGATAATTTGATTATGAGATTGGCAGGATCATGACCATTAGTTATTAGTTGAATGTCTTTGGCCGTAGTTGTGACAACTCGAAAATCTGGATTGTCCAGAAATTAAGATTTAAAGAATTAGTAATTAATAAAATGAATTTTTATTAATACTATTATGTGCTATGTGTTTATTAATCGTTTTATAACCTAGAATGATTATTAATCGGGAGGATTCTGGCAACGAGCTAGATTTAACGAGTAAGAATTTTGAAGACAAAAAATGAATGTTTTCCGGGAACAAAAATATTTTCTGGGAAAAAGAGAAAATAGGCACTATTCACCCGTTTTTGCTCGGAGATTTATTTTGAAATTCCGAGAAGTTATTGATTACGTTAAATGTTGAGACGTGATGGAATATTCAATAATATTTCAGTTATGGCAAAAACGAAGTTTTCGCCTGCTGACTCAAAACCTAAGGGTTAGGAAAAGTGAGTTTCGCGAATGTAATGAGTACGTATAATAACTAGGGTTATTATGCGTGAGAAACACGAGTATGATACGAGTTATTATACGAGTATAGAAAGAAGAATAGTACGACGTATAATACGAATATTGTACGAGTTAAATACGAAGAGATTACGAGAATACGATAAAAGAATGCGTAGAATACGCCTAGTCATAATGGACTTTATGTTCATGGAGTTTGTAGAATCCAATTGGACTTGGATTATGTCAAGCCCAATGATTTGTGAAATCAAGCCCAAGTTAGGCCCAATAAGAATTAGGGTTAAGGCCTAAACCAAGAAAATAAACCGTGGATCGAACCGATGGGTAAACGGATGGGTAAGAACCATTGGGAAACCCATGGGGTGACCCATGGGCATGTGGGCCGGCCACTTGGCCACCAAGTAAGGGTGGTGGCCAAGTTAACTTGGTGGCTAAGTTGAAGAGGAGGTGGGAATAGTGACTTTAGGGGCAAAATGACTATTTTGCCCCTAGCTTTCGTTTTCTATAAATAGAAACCTAGAATTTCATTTTCTAGGATTTTTGAAAATCCTACACTTGAGAGAGATAGAGAGAGCTCGGTTGGAAGAGGAAGAGGAAGAGCGTGAGCATGAATGCTCGGATCAAAAGTGATCGTGAAATAGAAAAGCTGGCGAATCGCCGGCTTTGTATAACGAAAGAGAAATAAAGAAGAACGGTAATCCGAACACTAGTTTCTTTTAAATTTTCTTTAAGTTTTAATGTTAAAAAACATAACTTAATGAAGATAAGAAGTAGATTAGGTTATAAAAGATTTCATATGGTTGAAATCGTAAGAAAATGAAGAAATAATAATTAGAAATTTATTATATAAATTTCTTAAGGAAGTCTAAGATTCGTAAGGATTTTGAGCGATCCGAATGAATCTTATGATTGAGTAGGCTAAATAAGTAAGGAATGGTGTTCTATAACATCAAATTCCAAGAAAAAGTGAAATCGTAATCCAAAATATCGATTAAAATGAAGAACGAACGAAGAACGCGAAGAACACGCGAAGAACACGAAGAACGTTGTTGATGGAGAAATTTAAAACCATCGTAGTGTAATTGTTGTTGATGGACAAGTTTAAAACCATCGCTGTATAAGTTAGATGCTTATTGCTTGATTAGTAACGCTAGAAACGTTCATGAAGAACGGATTTAAACTGAGCTATAACGAAGTTATGGCAAAAATTTCGTAAAAGAAGAACGAAAATTTGGAAGTTAGTAAATGAACCCGAACGTGTAGGGTTTTAGAAGAATGTAAGAGAACGTATAAAATGTGAGTCGTGGACTCAAGAACAAATGAATTCTGAGTTCGTATGACCGAATTACGGACGAACTAACAAAGAACGTTAAAAATGTTAAATTGAACAAAGAATGAAGATTAAGCCAATTGAATGGCATGTTAACGGATTCAGAACGAATTTTTGTCTTTGGGTAATCGAAGTACGTAAGATAAGGAAGAGAATGGCTTTGGAACGACCTCGTTCTGAGTTATAACGAAGAAGTTATGAGATCATAAAGTACGCGTCTCAAACTTGACTCAACACTTAGAAAAATTTTCTAGGGTTTTGGCTCGGCTTAGTTAATGAGAAGTAGAAAGCCGCAGTCATGAGCTCTCAGCCTCGTGTCTTTGTTAATTAGTACTGCAAGCTAAGAGATAACAAAGGGTTTGGCACCGCATGCGCCAGACCAAGGAAGAAGGTGAATTAGGTCAGGGCCAGTCACGAGAGAGAGAGGGAGGAATGAAATGCAGTAGCCAAGTGCAGGCAATGCCCGAAATGAGATTTTTATTTCTCGACATCAATGTGTGCAAGAAAGAAGTATGAACATATAAGTTCACCTAAGATAACGCTTAAGCAATTAAACCTTTAGTAAGGGTTGAACAGAAAGATTAAACGAGACTAAAAGAATGCAAACGCGGGTCACGAAACCGATATCCGGGGACCGTAGTCACGATGAACGAACGTGAGGGATTACTATGATTGTGATTCCTTAGACGTTGAGTGATGAAGGTAACAAGTAACATTTTGATGTTATGTTGTGATAATGAGAGATAAGTGTAAAGCGTATAGACGCTATGAACGCATAGTTGTTGCGATGAATAATCGGTCTTAGCATACAACGAACAGTATGGCTTCGACATTATGAAAGAATAATGAGCATGGGGTTCATGGGATGGATAACGATGATTGAAATTGAAACCTTGAGTAAAGGTTGAATGAGAGATTAAGAGACGAGCATCATGAACATTAAATACGTAAACGATCCTCGTAAATCGTATTCATATCGGACGAACGTTCTAAGTATACCCTGGTTGTATGAAATAGACGTTAACGAAGATAGTACGAAAAATATGAATTGTTGAGAAAGCCGTAACGAACGGTAATAAGATTAATGAAAGCCGAATGTGATTCGGAAAAGAATGAGTCCTGAGGCATGGCAATTGCTTTCTAGAAAGCCACAAGGAATAAGAAATTAACTTAACGAACATTATAATTTAATAGTTCGTATAAGTTAAGAGAAAGTTAAGTTGTGGTACAATCGTAACCTTTGATGGTTGACATATGGGAGCTGGGCTAAACAATTCCTTCAGAGAGCGAAGGTATATATGAAACTGGCAACCGATCTAACTCACTATGATGGCAGTGTAGATGAGACGAGAATTTGTTTGTTGGTTGTTTGTGGGAAACCACTCAGAGTACCATATGAACTACTAGCAGATAAGCGATGTGTGCTGAGTCCTAGAGAAGTATAAGAAGTAGATAAGAATGTAAATCATCAAAGATGATGAACGTTTTGTGTAAGACATCTCCGTATGGCATGAAACCATAAACCGATAATGAAAGTTAGTCGCGTAAAATTATATTGTAAGAACGCGAACCTTAAGAAGTAAAGTTAAGTAAACCAATGCGTAAGTCAAGTATAGGACTAATTGGTGTATTTGTTATTTCCTTATGTGTTATAGGGATTGGAATGAGTAGTTCAGCTTAAGCTGTAGCTGTGCGTAAGGCAAGTTTCCTAACTTTATTCATATTTTAAATGAATGCTAGTTTCTTAAACTTCTCGGATGTTGAACTTGAGAAGTTACGTCATAATGTGAATGATATGTGATATTTGTGCAAGGTGGTAGAACGTATGAGGCCTTGTGCCACAATGTGAACACTTCGGTGTTTCTATGAGATGAATTATTCTATGTTTGAACTGTTCAATAAAAGAATGTTCTGTTTATTAATGAACCATTATTGTTAAGTCTGTGCTATTGATTCTAGCCAGACATAATGTGTATGAAAGAGAGTAGAGAATGAAAGTATTTCAAAGTGAATGTGACTAATGTTTTAAAATGATAGGAATCGAGATTATTCATGTTGTTCAAGCTTCTTCATAACCTTTGTTCGGTTATCGAAGTTCCAAAGGAATGTTAAACTCTTGAAGTTGTATGTTCATTTGTTATGATCTTTGGGCAATTGAATGCTCACACTTGCACGCCCCAAAATAGGTCCATTCCATCCAACCCATTCGAGTCGCCAAATACATGGTATGTAAATAACTACAACTTTATTCGTGTGACGCCCCAAAATAGGTCCAAACATATATATATATATGTGAGTTTAAATACACATTATTGTCTTCTAGAATAATATCCATACATACCCAAATAAATCCCTCATCACAATTATTTATACATTATTTTACAAAATGGTGAGGACTACTAAACAACTCTCTAGTAACCTTCATTCCATACCCCGACTAAGTACTCGCTACATTCTCGCCTCCCCGAGAAGAAAAATGGAACAAAAGGAAAAGGGTGAGCTCAACTAGCCCAAGAAGAATATTACGACTAAGATAATATACAACAAATTATCGTTAGTCTTCAACAGGAAAAATCTAATGTAATACAATAGACAACCCGCTTTTAAATCAACTTCGCAATGAAATAATAATTCATTAGAAGAGTTAAGTAGAGAATGCAAACTACTATCTTCTATATATGAATTTAAAAGTTCATCGTCGATATTTTATCCTCGTAACATCAATCAATATATATCTCGAATCAAATATTCATCTTTGCACTATGTGCCAAAGATATTCATCACTTGGTCATGTTCATCTAAACACTGCTCATCTTTGCACTACGGGCCAAAGATATTAATCGCGGGTCATGTTCATCTCAACACTGCTCATCTTTGCACTACGGCCAAAGATATTCATCAAGAAATCATTCATCTTTGCACTAGTGCCAAAGATATTCAAGAATATCATCATTTAGACCGAGGATGATGAAAAATATTTTAAAGGAAACGAATCCAAAGGAAACAAAAAAAGAACAATATTAAGGATTCAGATTTTAAACAATCCAAGTTCAAAATACTCATAAGTAAATCGAGGAGTAAAATTCAAGAATGATCAAAACATGGATACAATCAAAGCTAGTATCCATAATAGATATTTTGACAAAAAGAAGAAATTTTTCATTTTCTATGAATAAGGCCGATTCGTGAATAGTGTCAGATACGTGAATAAAGGCCGATACGTGAATAGAAACTCGACACCAAAAGATAGAAATTTCAAAAAAAAACATCTTCACGCTCGTGAATAAGATCTTGAATAATAAACTCGTGAATAAGAACTCATGAATAAATCGTGAATAAGAACTCATGAATAAGAACTCTGAATAAGAACCCCGACATGAAAAAGTTCCAAATTTGATAAAATTTCCAACCAATATTTCTAAGATAATGATATCAAGAAATAATATCATTTTCGAATAAAATAACATCCCTTACCTCGAAAAGACAAGATTTCTAGTAAAAACACCTGATATAAAGCTATGACTTGAACTTGCACCAGATATAGCAATACTCAAAGTATACTCAAAATACTCACACAAGAATACGCCGATAATATAGAGAGAGAAAACTTCAGCTTCGTGTGATTTTCAATTCTAACCCAAGACCCTATTTATAGAAAATGCTAGAACACCAAAGTAGAAAATTTAATATAATAATAATATATATATATTTCCACAACTTTTACGCACACACACAATCAATCTGAATTCAGCTTATCCTAATCACATGTTAAATGAGTTTCAAAAAAAAAAACGTTTTTTTGTAATTAAAAATATTTTAAACTTCCAAAAATCAATTATTTTGAACTTCTAACTTCAATAATTCATAATAAATAGCCCTTTTTATCGTAAAAATTGAATCTCATGATTTTTTATAGGAAATTCAATTTCTACAACTTTGCGTAAGAAAGTTTTTCCAAATTCCAAATGTAAAATTGACCAAATCCATAAACCAAGCGATTTTATGTGCTATAATCAAATTTTGGCCAATAAATTGGGTCCACCAACACACAAAATATGTGTTAAACATTTAATGCCACAAAAATACTCTTCCTCCTCATATACTCATATATCCCACATTCATTATAAAATATCACCGCTAATATATTATTAAAATAATATATTTAAATGAATTATTTTATCGTAAAAAGATAAAATATTAATTTTCAACAATTGTCACATTAAAAATTTTCTCCATCTATATCCACATAAAATCAATATTTTCCTCATCATATAAATCAATAATTAATTATTCACAAATAATATTATGTAATCACAAGATCGCAACTGTGCCGCTCCTCAGAAAGAGGGGCTTTCCAATAAGGATCTCTCCTCATCGCGCGCCGCAATTAAAGTGACCAAACCTCTCCTTAGATGTAACTTTCTAGACATCGCCAATAATGTTATCCAATAATATTATTCAGATAATATGAATTATTGTTCGATAATGGAAAATACCGTAATGACAATTTATCAAACAACAAGAATATAAAATATCAACGCAAAGAATTATTGAATCAATAAAATAAAATATCGAATAAGAATTATCGTAATAATTATCGAGTAAAGTGCCTTTCACGTAAGAATCAATAATTGGTGCAATACCGCGTGCCATCGCTCAACAACGCCAGATTAGTGTGTTTTAACCACCGGTATTCCAACAAAGATAATCTCAGAATAACTACGCCGCTATTTATAAACAACTTATATTTGTCGCTTTTTTTCATCCAATCGCGCTTCGCTATGGGGCCCAAAAAAGATCGCTACCGTCGCATTTAATATTCCCGACAAAGATTTAATATTCCACCACCAAACTAATATTCCCGATAATAATGAATATTTTATAACCACTGCTTATTCAAATATTCATGATTTTACCCATAACTATCCACATTAATCAAATCAACCCTTACTATTTCAAAATAATAAATAGAGGAAAATAAATTTCATTTATTAATAATTTGGGGTCTTACAACCTCCCTCCTTATGAAATTTCATCCTCTAAATCGACGACGACGCACTGTGTGTTTCAAAAGATGAGAATACCTCGCTTTCATTTCGCTTTCCAACTCCTGTGTCATTTCCTCAATAAAGATGGTTTCTCCACAAAACTTTAACTTGTGGGTATAACCCCAGACATAGGACATGTTCTTTCCTATCCAAGATCTCGACAGTACCTCCTCAGACGTTAAGTCTTCTGGCTATCTCGTCCGGGTTCTAACTCAACGACGTGGTTCGGTCGTCCACATATTTACGTAACATCGACACGTGAAAAACGTTATGAACACGCCGCCATACTGGCAGTAAAACGAGTCTATAGCCACAGCTCCTATTCGATCGAGAATTTCAAATGGATTAATAAATCAAGGTTCGAGCTTTCCTCACCTCACCGATTCTCGCTTTTGAAATAACAACTTCGCACCTCCTTCTTCAAATTCATCACCCGTGCAGTAATCGAATAAATTTTAACTTTATCGATTAAAGTCGATTATACTCAGATATCATCACGTGGGTACCTAGAGTTTTCATCTCCATCTCTATTATTTGTAAATTATATTAAATGAGTCTTCGATAATATCGCACTCAGATTCAGATACGATCTTCTACTCAACACGCCGCCTACCACGCTCGCTTTTTCCAGATGGCATGGTCGTAACACGTATTTAAATGAGTCTCTCTCTCGAGTTCTTCAAGCTCTTCCCACATTCCTCGCTTCCATTCGAATTTTGTATCTCTACGAGTCACCAATAATGGAATAGCGATTCGAGAATATCCTTCAACTAATCTCCGATAATAACCAACTAAGCCTGTAAAGCTACGATTTCGATTACCGACTTAGGTTGTTCTCAATCGCGACTCATATCCCAACCCTCGATAAGACGTTACAATGACACCTATCGCTTTACTATCGCACTAATATGGTGTCCCTACGGAGAGTCCGCTTTTTGCATTCCACAAAGGAAGTCACCAGATAAAGGCTCGTGTACCAAATTTATAGTTGAAATTTTAACTCCTCAAGTTCAATAGAGCCATTCGACATGAGATTTTAGAAATGAGTTTTTGTACCGGGTTCAAAGTCGATACAAAATTTAATATCGCTTTGGGAGTAAGCCAAGAAATTTCTTCAGAAATACGTCAGAAAAATCAATAACAACAGAATATTATTCAAATCGACGTGTCTTTATTCAAATCCATAACATGGACTAAGAAAACTCGACATCCGTAATAAACGAACGACTTCATGGCTTGATATGAAAATGTTTGACTACAATGGTTTGATTGTTGAATTCAATAACAAAGTTGCTTTAGAATATGAAAACTAACAACCTTATTTAAAGTAATCAATTTTGCATGATGAGTAGTTAACCTTAAAATCACATCAAAAGCAAATATCTCTATAGTAAATAAGGTTAATGTGTAATGTGATAGTGCCAACCCGAATCAAGCAAGATTTCTAAACAACTGATGTAATGAAAGTTTCTCCTAACTGAGTCTCCATAAATAGGTCAAAGTCTAATTTCTCCGTAGTCAAGTTCAAACGCTGAGCGCAAGCAAAGAGAGATAAAAGAATGGGTAGAACCCAGATTCAGTAAGGTATAAACTTCGCAAGAATTTATAATTAACTAACCTGTGCTAACTTCGTCGTTCTCTCGATTTTGATTCTGGCCACGACAAACGCCTTCCGTGAATCGCTGACTTTGACTTTTTTCGGGACATCCTTTCGAGTCACCATTCCCACCGGATCTGGTTTCGATATCGCATAACTCTCGAGCGATATGTCCTTCTTTTCCACAATTATAGCATACCTTAAACGTCAGGGCGCTTTCAATGATATGTCCCTCTTTCCCCAAGATTTGTAACATACGACCGGTGGTCTTTCTCCTCCTCGAACCAAGCCACATCGGCGCCGACGCCTTCACATGGTCGTTGTTGAATCTCTCTTTTTAAAATCTCCTCCCGACTCGCTTTTCTATTTTCATGGCCACGATTACACACCAGAGTGGTTACCGCTTTTGTCCGTATTCTTCTTTTCTCCGCCGGTTATCGTTATTCGATGATCGCTATCTTCAGATGATCCTCGTTATGGTCCCTCATTGAACGTATCGTTATCTCGCCTAACAACCGAGCCCCGCTGACAACATCCAATAGAGAGAAAATTTACGAGAAATGAGATATCGACGTACGCCGGGTTTCAAACCTCTCGTAAACATCCGCCATAACGCTCCTCATTCTCCACCAAATGAGGTGCAAACTCGATAACTCCGCGAACTTCGCCAGCATCGGGACACCGCCATGTTATTCTCGCCCGCCTAATAAACTCCACTTCCTTCATACGATTTAATACTTTGTGGAAGTACTCATTATCGAACTGCTTTCAAACGCTCCCACGACACGCCGAAAGGCAAATTGGACGGGTACGCTTCACGATTCCCACCAAGAATCGCCTCGCCATTTTAACATAAAAAGTAGCGAATGGAACTTTTTTGTTTCTCCGCATCCCAAGACATCGAATATCTTCGTAATTTGTTTGACCCACGCCTCCGCCTTTAATCGGATCCGCTTTTCCCTAAATTCGTGGTCCCAACTTCGAATCGCTTGGTCGTGACCACCCGTGAATTGCTATCATTTCTCCTCAGATTTTGAACACGAAGTCTCCTCGTCTCGATTTTGCATGAATCGCAAAAAGCTTCTAAACATCCCCTCGCTCATCATCTCGCCTGGTGTTGTTCACAGGAGGTACATTGCCACCTGCTCAGACGCTTCTCCTCGCTGTAAAAAGACAGCATCTCCCACGGCCTCATTTACTCCATCGTTAATATTCTCAACGACATTCTCAAATACCGCCATAAAACAAGGGTTAATTAAGGAAATCAATATATCACATAATATCCCTATATACTAACCAACTAACAAATAAGCTTAGTAGACACACTAGCTAAGGATTTACTGCCTCCCTCCTAGTTCTATTCCCCGATCTCCGCCAGAGATCATATCCCTAAGCTCGATACCAACCGTGACGCCCCCAAAATAGGTCCATTCCATCCAACCCATTTCGAAGTCGCCAAATACATGGTACATGTAAATAACTACAACTTTATTAATACATTTGTCGCAAAAAATACGCACAACATATATAATCGTGAGTTTAAATACAATTATTGTCTTCTAGATAATATATCCACACCAAATAAATCCTCATCACAATTATCGATACATTATTTTACAAAAATGGTGAGGACTACTAAACAACTCTCTGTAACCTTCATTCCATACCCCGACTAAGACTCGCTACATTCTCGCCCCCCGAGAGAAAAAATGGAACAAAAAGGAAAAGGGTGAGCTCAACTAGCCCAAGAAGAATATTACGACTAAGATAATATACAACAAATTATCGTTAGTCTTCAACAGGAAAAATCTAATGTAATACAATAGACAACCAGCTTTTAAATCAACAATCAGCAATGAAATAATAATTCATTAGAAGAGTTAAGTAGAGAATGCAAACTACTATCTTCTATATATGAATTTAAAAGTTCATCGTCGATATTTTATCCCTCAGAACATCAATCAATATATATCTCGAATCAAATATTCATCTTTGCACACAAAGCCAAAGATATTCATCATTGGTCATGTTCATCTAAACACTGCTCATCTTTGCACTACGCGCCAAAGATATTAATCTTCAAGTCATGTTCATCTCAACACTGCTCATCTTTGCACTACTACGCCAAAGATATTCATCAAGAAATCATTCATTTGCACTATGTGCCAAAGATATTCAAGAATATCATCATTTAGACCGAGGATGATGAAAAATATTTTAAAGGAAACGAATCCAAACAAAACAAAAGAACAAATATTAAGGATTCAGATTTTAAACAATCCAAGTTCAAAAATACTTCATAAGTAATCGAGTGGAGTAAAATTCAAGAATGATCAAAACATGGATACAATCAAAGCTAGTATCCATAATAGATATTTTGGACAAAAAGAAGAAATTTCATTTTTCTATGAATAAAGGTCGATTCGTGAATAAGGTCAGATACGTGAATAAGGTCCGATACGTGAATAGTAAATCGACACCAAAAGATAGAAATTTCACAAAAAAACATCTTCACGCTTCGAATAAGAATGAATAGAACTCGTGAATAAGAACTCGTGAATAAGAATCGTGAATAAGAACTCGTGAATAGTAACTCGTGAATAAGAAATGAATAGTAACCCCGACATGAAAAAGTTCCAAATTTGATAAAAATTTCCAACCAATATTTTCAAAGATAATGATATCAAGAAATAATATCATTTATTTTAATAAAATAACATCCCTTACCTCGAAAAGACAAGATTTTTAATAAACACCTGATATAAAGCTATGACTTGAACTTGCACAGATATAGCAATACTCAAAGTATACTCAAAATACTCACAAGAATACGCCGATAATATAGAGAGAGAAAACTTCAGCTTTTCGTGTGATTTTCAATTCTAACCCCAAGACCCTATTTATAGAAAATGCTAAACACCAAAGTAGAAAATTTAATATAATAATATATATATATTTTTCCAAAACTCATATACACACACCAACAATCTGAATTCAAGCCAATCCTAACACATGTTAAATGAGTTTCAAAAAAAAAAAACGTTTTTGTAATTAAAAATATTTTAAACTTCCAAAATCAATTATTTTGAGCTTCTAACTTCAATAATTCATAATAAATAGCCCTTTTATCGAAAAATTGAATCTCGCGAATTTTTTATAGGAAATTCAATTCTACAACTTTGCGTAAGAAAGTTTTTCCAAATTCCAAATGTAAATCGATCAATCAAATCCATAAAACCAAGCATTTTTTACAAGCTATAATCAAATTTCTACCAATAATTGGTCCACCAACACACAAAATATGTGTTAAACATTTAATGCCACAAAAATACTCTTCCTCCTCATATACTCATATATCCCACATTCATTATAAAATATCACCGTTAATATATTATTAAAATAATATATTTAAATGAATTATTTTATCGTAAAAAGATAAAATATTAATTTTCAACAATTGTGTCATTTTAAAATTTTTTCCATCTATATCCACATAAAATCAATATTTTTTCTCATCATATAAATCAATAATTAATTATTCACAAATAATATTACATGTAATCACAAGATCGCAACTGTGCCGCTCCTCAGAAAGAGGGGCTTTCCAATAAGGATCTCTCTCATCGGGCGCCGCAATTAGTGACCAAAACCTCTTAGATGTAACTTTCTAGACATCGCCAATAATGTTATCCAATAATATTATTCAGATAATATGAATTATCGTTCGATAATGGAAAATATCGTAATGACAATTTATCAAACAACAAAGAATATAAAATATCAATGCAAAGAATTATTGAATCAATAAAATAAAATATCGAATAAGAATTATCAGAATAATTATCGAAAAGTGCCTTCACGTAAGAATCAATAATGGTGCAATACCGTGTGCTACGCTCAACAACGCCAGTATTAGTGTGTTTTAAACCAACGGTATTCCAACAAGATAATCTCAGAATAACTACGCCGTTATTTATAAACAACTTATATTTGTCGTTTTTCTTCATCCAATCGCTTCCGCTATGGGGCCCATAAAAGATCAATACTGTCGCATTTAATATTTCCCGACAAGCATTAATAATATTCCACCACCAAACTAATATTCCCCTAATAATAATGAATATTTTATAACCACTGCTTATTCAAATATTTCATGATTTTACCCATAACTATCCACATTAATCAAATCAACCCTTACTATTTCAAAATAATAAATAGAGGAAAATAAATTTCATTTATTAATAATTTGGGGTCTTATTGTCGTATTGTATAAAAGAAGTTTGTATTTGATTTATGTACCATGTATTTGGTGACTCAGAATGGGTGATGTATACCTATTTTGGGGGCGTCACATTATCTAACCTTTAATTACAATCAATCACATGCGGAAATTAAATTATTACATCACATCATTAAATAAAAGTCTATCATCATAACGATAAAGCAAAATTACAAGTCTTCATCACTTGTACATTTTTCCCTTTCCTTTGCTAGTTGTAGGTTTATTTACCTTCTCAACCATAGCTGCAATAAGTCTATAAATATGCAAGAGTGAGCAAACAAAGCTCACTTGAAATAAGAATAAATAACTTTACAATATTTGCCAAATAATAGGCTCAATAGAATTGAATGATATGTTCTATTAACATTACAACATTTGCCAAATCATAGGCTCAATAGAACTGAATGATATGTTCTATTAACATTCTTAAATATACTACTGAGGGTCTAATGACCATGAACCATGTCCATAGTTATAAGTAATCTTTCAACTTTAACTTTAACAGTCATATGACTATAAGGACTTCACGTACTTAGGGGGATCAATCCTTCATACAATGTATTGTGCACAAACATTTCAACGCTAAGCGTAAACCCCTAAAAAAATAGGGTTATTCATCTCAGTATTTAGAGTACAAGTCCGCACCAAAGAAAGTTCGGTTTGGATAAGCTTTCAAGGGTAATTGAAGTTTAACGATCATCAACTAGGGAACTAGTTGAATCAATAATGCTTGATAACACAATAGTTGTTTAATAACAACATAACTTAGAACATTTGAGAATCATAGGTGAACTGACTATATTCTAGACTCATGCTTGAAATAACTAGAGAGCATAAGTATTGACCAGAATAAAGAAATGGTAAACCTTTGCTTGAACAATAATAAGCTAGCTCTATAATCTTGTCAAATTAGAATTTTAGTTACCGAACATGCATTAGTTGATAGCAAGCTGGAAACAATGCTTACTCCACATGGTATTAAAATATACAAAGTGATTGAACCATTCAACACAAGGAATTAACGTTCAAGAACATTTATTGTAAAAGAATAAACTAAAGAAACTTGTTGAACTATAAACAAGTTAGAGTAAGTCAAAAATGATTAGAATTCCAATAATTTAAAATTAAGACATGCTCAATGTAATAGATGAGATTGCATCATCATAAATAACTAGATACAAGAAACTTGCTCAATTAAAAGAATGAAGTTACATAATGTAATAATAGAATTAACTCAACGAAAGTGTAGAGTTAGGAAACTTGCCTCGAGCGTAAGCTAAAATATTAAAACTCACGTCCACCTATACACAGTATTAAAACCAAAACATCTATTAGACATATTAATATTCACTTTTCAATATAAAACGCATTAGCTAAACTTGTTATTTTCGCACAAATCTTATGCTACCATTTACAAACATCAGCAATTTTAAGTGTGTTAACCCTCACAACACCTATTTACTATTTATTACCCTTAATAATG
The DNA here is from genome assembly GCA_020205615.1 of Panax quinquefolius. Taxonomy (NCBI): domain Eukaryota; kingdom Viridiplantae; phylum Streptophyta; class Magnoliopsida; order Apiales; family Araliaceae; genus Panax; species Panax quinquefolius. Next base: position 21,475,031 of record CM035170.1, on the reverse strand, counting down.
CACAACATGTCATTTTATTAGTTTACTATTCATTTAAAACTTTGAATTTACTAACCACATATTACAACTATGTTTTAGCCTTGTTATTACGTGTTGGACACATTACTATAACCTTTAGCTAAGCTATAAAGAACGACCAAAGTCTGCAGAATTAGTAGACTTGAAGAGTTCTAAAATGAGACTGGCATGGCCGCCGCCAGCTATATATCTTCGATGCTGGCGCTAAGCAGGCATGCAACAAGGCCGCGCTAAGGGGTGATACCCACGCCGACGTATGTAACTTAGTTTTGCAGAACAGAGTTTCGGCACTTTTCTTAAGCCAACTAACACGAATTTCACCCGCCAAACAGTGATAATAACACGTAAAATAAATATACAACTATCATAGACATGATTGTTAACATATTCAACCACTTAGCACAATTTAACAACCACTAAAACTATTTTAATTTCTCAATTTTCATGTTTTCATGAAAAACTCAATTTTCTTGACATTCATCCTAAAATAATCATTGTGAATTCAATACATGAGCAAATCATCTGATTCAAATTACGTTATGCTCGTATCTCAATGAACTAACATATACAAGCTTCAATTTATAATTTTACATACAAATTGGCCATTAAAATTGATACTTACATAGCTACATATGAAAACATATATATATATATATATATATATACAGACAAAATTTCTACTCATATCCAAAATTAGCATGAATTTCTCGTTTAAGCACAACCTCTAATCACCATATACTCATATAATCACAAGTAATCCCATTGTATAGCAACAATTCAACAATTTGCAATTTACAGATTATATAAAAGTTTGTCGTAGCCTCACACACACACACACAGATATATTTATATATATATATATATATAACACTAAGTTTGTGAACATACCTTCAATTTCTAATACAATCGCTGCTAATCACTGGAATTTGCTGTGAAAACTCTTAAGACTCTCTCAATTCCCTCACAACTTCTCTCTCAACTTTCTGAACTCTCAAGCTTGGAAAATAGAATGCGTAATAAGAAAATCAACTGATATTCAAGCGCAAGGATAAAACTGATAACCCTTAATAACACTACTAATTGCAAAATCAGTTACTAACGTATATAATATAAATATATTATATTTATTATTTTAATTTATTTTATTTATATAATAATTCAAAATTAAAAAGGAAATCCAAAAGTCATAGGGCCTTGTTTGGCAAAAACCATTTAAAATTAAACACTTAATACCATTAAGTCTTGTTTGGCACAACCAAATTAAACTACTTTACTTTAATTTATTTTAATAACTCCTTATAATATAGTTATTTGTCGCACTATATTTAATTAAACTTTCATACTTAATTTATTAATTCAATTAATTAAATAATTCATTTATTCACATAACTCTATACAAATACTTACAATCAAATTGAAATACTACAAAAAAAAATGGGGCTTCAGCAACAACCAATTTTCATTGCTAAAGGTGCCAAATTTCGTTGCAAAAGGGTTTTAGCAACGACTTTAATGTCGTTGCGTCTTTTGTTGCGCAATGAGCGTTGCTAATTGTTCCGCAATGAACGTTTTTTTTTCGTTGCCAAAAGTAATGCATTTTGCAACGAAATTTAGCTTTCGTACAGAGACATCGATCCTTTAGCAACAAAATATATTGTTGTAGAATAATTAAAATTTTGTTGCTAAAAATCCCATTTCGTTGCAAAAGCCTGCTAATTGGCAACCAAATGAACTCATTTTTTTTTTGCAACGACCATGCATTTTTGTTGCAGTTGACACCATTTTGCAACGCCATTTTTCGTTGCAGTAAATTATGAAAATTGTCGCCTAAGCTTGCTTTCGTTGCGGAATGTAAACTTTTTAGCAACGATTTTTGTTGCTGATTATATTATTTGGCAATGACATTATGCTGAATCGGCAACGAAAATATTTGTTGCTGTTTATTTTTCAATAGCAATGAAAGTCATCGATTAGCAACACATTATATGTTTCCGTTTCTTTATATGTGGAACGAAAGTTGATATAATTTGTAACGATAAAAAATATTGTCTTTTATGTTAGTATTAGCAACAATATCCTCTCTGTTGTTATTAGGTTATTTTTCGTTGCCAAATATTATATTTTTAATGTCATTAGCAACGAATTTTTTTTGCTAAATGTATAAAAAATTGTTGCTATATTAAAACTTGTTCAATACTTTGGTAACGAATTATGTTATTGCCAAATCAAAATTTTACATTCTTTTTGTGTACCTGACTGACTCAATGTCCCAATAGCAAATAATGGCAAAAATACAAAAAACTAATATATTATTAACTTAATAAAATCATCCACTACATAATCATTCATTATCTTTACAATTAACCATCTAAAGCTACTACAGTTCTTCAATCAAAGTATATATCTACATATATAGGGAGAATACACTTCATAATTTCGTCCCTTGTCTTCTATAAACGTAGAACGGAAATTTGATACCCATTATTGTAAGGCAGGTCTTAGAAGCAATCTTCCTGCACATATACACCAGATTATGCACTAGATAAATTAAACTTTACATTAGAAGTCAATTACATGTTTAATCAATGTATGTTTAAATGTGTGTGGACAATGTTTAACTAAATCGCATAAATGCTTCCCAATGGCGAAGACAAGAAACTATATCGCTTCTTGCTTTTGACATTAAAGGCGACTCCCGAGAATCTAACTTAGTCCTCTCTATTACATTGTCCAAACTAAGCATCCACTTTCATCATTCTTTTTCCCTACTTAAATTATTACTCATTTACTATAACAACTACACAAAAGAGTAGCAACCAAAGACCTTGTTTTTACGAACATGCAAACAAAATTTATGAAGCTATTACATTTGCATTACAAGTCTCCTTATAAATGATAAAGACTCACAGAGGCATGTAATTCAAGCCAAGATTGTTATATTCAATTGTTCACCAACAACATTCAAAAACAGTAAAAGGTCGACATGTATCAAGCAAAAGTGCACAAAGACCTAAAATGGGATATTGATGCACAAACTTAGTTGCATAATGAGATTACCTTAGCTTTCATTTAACCTAAAATATAAAGTGAGCTAAGTCGCATGCATAATTTACCAACATGGTAAGAGAATTGTCCAAGAGCCTCGATAAATGGCATTGATTCAATGTCCCCTCGCGTGCATGAGCTCCAGTTTAAATACAAGTAATACAAGAAAAGTAACAAATGCTAACAAAATCAGGACAATGTTGTTAACAAACCTATAGTACCACCAAGTTCTACGACACAAACATAATTTGGACCATCTTCTCCATCAATCTGCATAATGGCTACACGTTCAATCCACTCTTGAATGGCATCTGTGATATGAGGGACAAGTTGATTGAGGAAAATAAATATTAGAACAGCTCACATCAGATATGTTACAAAGTAACAGATGTTGTACAAAACGTGGAAGACCTGAATAGTTGTTCACAAGTAATCACCCCTTCTCTCTTTTCTTTTATATACATTTAAATTTAGCAAAAAATAAATTAAATAATATGGAACAACTTATAAGTACAATTTATAAATTTATAAATAATTTATTAGATAAATTTTAAATATGACATATTTTAATGACAATATTTATAATAATAATTTGATTAATTTTAAGTGATATCATTATAATATATCACTTTAATTAGAATAAAAATATGAAAAAGGAACACCATATATGCATTTTGTTTATGAATTTGAGAAGTTATTGTAAGTTTATTTATTTGATAAGCTATTACAAATGAATCTATGATGCACACACAAAAATACCAATGAAAACGAAAAACTTTAAATATATTCAATTCGTATTCCTATTTGAAATTTGTATTGAATAATAATATATATATATATATATATATATATATATATATATATATATAAGTCCGGTTCAATCGGACGCATCTAATTTTATCCCGTCTCGAAAATTTTTTTTTTTTGATTTTTTTTTAAAACAACTAAAAAAAATATTTAATATTTTATGGAATTGAAAATTTTTCATAATAAAGTGTTTTGGGCGTGATTTGGGTACGTATAACAAAACATGGTGGTACAGTTTGGGCAGACTATACCACCATTTTTTGGTATAGGTATTCAAATCACCCCCAAAACACTTTATTATGGAAAAATTTCAGTTCCATAAAATATTAAATTTTTTTTTAGTTATTTTACAAAAAACCAAAAAAAAAAAATTGGGGTCCGTTTTTGATCAGGTCCGAGAGTCCGGACCTGATCCGCTGTGTGTATATATATATTGTAAGACCCCAACTTTTTAATAAATAAAATCAAATTTCCTTTATTTATTATTGTGAATAATAAGGTATTAATTTGATATAATAACTTTGGTTATGGGTGAAATGTGAAAATTTTGCAAAATAAGCAAGTAGTTATAAAATATTCATTTTGTCGGTGGAATATTCTTTCTGTCGGGGAATATTCGTAAGACAGCGCAACAAATTATGGGCCCCATAACGGATAACGGATTTAATGTAGAAAATGACAAAATTGAATAACAGGCAGTAGTTATTATCAAGTAACAATCGTTGGAATACCCGGTGGTTAAAGTAAAGTAATACGCGTTGTTGCACAATAGTATACGGTATTGCATAGTATTGTTGAATTATTGATCCTTACGTAAGAAGGCACTACTCAATAATTGTCACAGTAGTTACTGTTCAATATTTTATTTTATTGATTCAATAATTGCTGCATTGATTTTTATATTATTGTTGTTTCAATTATCATCATTGCATAGTATCTCCTTTATCAGATCAATAATTTAGATTATTTGGAATAATATTATTAGATAACATTATTGGCAATGTCTAGAAAGTTCTATCAAGGAGAGGTTTGGTCACCTAATAATTGCGCCAAGAAGGAGAAATCCTTATTGGAAAGCCCTCTTTCACGGGAACAACTGGTTGTCATAAATGTGATTTCGTAATATTATTTGTGAATAATTAATCATTGATTCATATGATAAGAAAATATTTATTTTATGTGGATATAAATGATGGATTTATTTATGTGGTTATAAATGAAGGAATTAATGTTGAGGTGTTTTATTAGTATTTTTTCGGATTGGAGGTATTAAAAATCAAACCAAGTGTTTTTGAGATATATCATGGAGTTATAATATTTAATCCGATTGTTGGATCGTTGTAATTTTGGATATGTTATACATATATAAGTTGAGTATATGTCCACAAATTTTGAACCGTTAAAAATGAGCGTATGATTTGTTATGAATTTTAAGAGGTGGTGATTGAAAATCGATTATAAATCATTTTGGTGGAAAATCTAGATTTGGTGGGCCCCACTCTTGGTTGGTGAAGAAATGTGCCGAGATTTTTATTCAAATGTGGTGGGTGGGAATAGTAGTGAGTAAAGCCATCAAAGAGTTGCGTGTTAAGTCCGCTTCGTGCGTTAACATTTTCCTATAAATAGAGGGCTAAGTTAGAATTGAAAATCACACCAGAAACAAGTTTTCTCTCTTTCTTTCTCTAGATTATTGTTGTGAGTTTCTATTAATCAGTGCAAGTTTTCTTCAGCCTTATACCGATATTCCGACCAGAAGTACTGATATTTTGAGGTAAGGGATATTATCTTCTTCTTAAATGATATTTTCTTCAAAATCATTATCTTAGAAATATTGGTATGAACTTTTTATCAAATTTGGAACTTTTTGTGCTCTGGGGTTACTATTCACGATACTCAAGACTATTCACTTAATATGACACTATTCCTTTGAAAAATGAAATTTTCTTCTTTTTGTCCAAGTTGTCTATTATGGTTACTATCTTTGATTATATCCATGTTTTGATCATTATTTTTGAATTTCGCTTCAAAATTGGTTATTTGGAATATTATTGAACTTGGATAAACTGTGTCTAATCCTTAATATTTAATCTGTTATCTCCTTTGGATTAATTTTCTTTAAAATATTTTCATCATCCTCGGTCCTAAATAATGATATAAATGAATATCTTTGGCCACAGAGTGTAAAAGATGAATTATTACCTAATGAATATCTTTGGCGTGTAGAGTAAAGATGAACAGTGTTCGAGATAAACATGACTAACCTGGTGATACAAATGAATATCTTTGGCCTATAGTACAAAGATGAATATTTGATTCAAGATGTATATTGATTGATGTTACAGGGATAAAATATTAATGATGGACTTTTAAATCTGGGAAGATAGTAGAATTCTTTCTCTACTTGACTCTTCTAATGGATTGCTATTTTCCGCTGCAGTTGTTGATCTAAAACTTGTTGTCTATTATATTTTATCAGATTATTCCCTGTTGAAGACTAATGATAATTTGTTGTATATTATCTTAGTCATAATATTCTTTACTGGGCTAGTTGAGCTCACCCTTTTGTTCCATTTTTCTTCTCAAGAGGTGAGAACATAGCAGGAACTAGTCGGGGTATGGAGTGATGGTTCTAGAAAGTTGTTTTAGCAGTCCTCATTATTTTTAAAATAGTGTATCAATAATTGTAATGAGGACTCCTTTTGAGTTTTTATACTCTCTATTTGTATTTAAACTCACAGTTTAATGAAGTTGTATTTGTTTCTGTACCATGTATTTGGCGACTCAGAATAGGTGATGTATACCTATTTTGGGGGAGTCACAGTTGGTATCAAAGCTTAGGGATATGATCCCTGGCTGAGATGTGAGACAAGAACTAGGAGGGGAGAGACGGGGAATTCCTTCGCTAGTATGACCTGACTAAGTTTATTTGGTATTTATTTGGTCGGTCAGAGTATAGGGATAATATGTTGCATGACTATTAACCCTTGTTTTATGGCAGTATTTAAGAATGGTAGCTGAGAACGTTAATAATGGAGTGAATCAGACTGTGGAGACACCTTTGATCACTACCCTGGGGAACATGCAACAGGAAGGCAATAATCCTCCGGTAAACAAAGTTACCGAACAAATGATGAATGATGGGATGTTTAGAAGCTTTTTGCAGTTCATGCAAAACCAGACGAGGGAGACTCCGAAACTCCCAAAAATCAATTATTTCGGAACTCCGAAACTTCAATAATTCATAATAAATAGTCCTTTTATCAGAAAATTTGAATCTTGCGACATTTTATAGGAAATTCAATTCTCTACAACTTTACAGAAGAAAGTTTTTCCAAATTCCAAACAGAAATTGACCAAAATCCACAAACGGGCGATTTTACAAGCTATAATCAAATTTCAGTCAATAAATGGGGTCCACCGACACACAAAACATGTGTTAATCATTTAACGCCACAAAAATACTCTTCCTCCTCATATACTCATATATCCCACATTCATTATAAAAATATAACCGTTAATATATTATTAAAATAATATATTTAAATGAATTATTTTATCAAAAAAAGATAAAATATTAATTTTCAACAATTGTCATTTTAAAATTTTTCTCCATCTATATCCACATAAAATCAATAGTTTCTCATCATATGAATCAATAATTAATTATTCACAAATAATATTACGTAATCACAATATTGACAACCGTGCAGCTTCCTCAGAAAGAGGGGCTTTCCAATAAGAATTTCTTCTTCTTTGGCGCAATTAGGTGACCAAACCTCTCCTGTATGTAACTTTCTAGACATTGCCAATAATGTTATCTAATAATATTATTCAGATAATATGAATTATTGCTTCGATAATAAAAAAAACGTGTAATGACAATTATTCAAACAACAAAGAATATAAAATATCAACGCAACAATTATTGAATCAATAAAATAAAATCTTGAAGCAAGAATTTCATGTAACAATTATTGAGTAGTGCCTTCTTACGTAAGAATCAATAATTGGTGCAATACCGTGTGCTACTGTTCAACAACGCGTATTAGTGTGTTTTAACCACCGGGTATTCCAACAAGATAATTCAGTAATAACTACGCCAAGTTATTTATAAACAACTTATATTTGTCGTTTTCTTCATCCAATCGCTTTAGTTATGGGGCCCACAAAAGATCATGGCCGTCGCATTTAATATTCCCGATAGTACGAATATTCCACGACCAAACGAATAATCCCCGACGATAATGAATATTTTATAACCACTTGCTTATTCGAAATATTTGCATATTTTACCCATAACTATCCACATTAATCAAATCAACCCTTACTATTTCAAAATAATAAATAGAGGAAAATAAATTTCATTTATTAATAATTTGGGGTCTTACACTAGATGTTAGATCCATAACATCTAGAGGCTTGGATTTGAAGTTTTTCAAAATCTGGAAAAAATTATTTTGTGTTCTGACAGCGAATGTCAGTGGACTTAGATCTCTACCTGTTTATTATTTTTGTTGTTGAAGTGTTTGAGCTTGAAGTATGTTATGAGGTCTTTCCTCTGGAACTAGAATCAGTGTCAGATCGGTTGTAGGTTGCAAGTTATAAGTAGTCAAATACCGTTGACCAACCATGACCGGACAAGTTCGGTAACCCAGAACGAGCCCAGAAAGGTCTGACAAGAATTTTAAGAGTTTGGATCTGACAGTGGTTTGATGCTTTGTTGTGGTTCTTGAATCTAAGTTGTAAAGTGTTATTTATACTATATTCTTGTGCCTTCAAATCTCTTAAATCGAAAACGTACTTGATTTCATGTCCGATCAAAGTAGCCTGATCGAACACAGTTCATGTTTTCTGAGTAACCTAGAAAACTGATGAACATGTGTTTTGATATGGGTTGACCGGCACATATATTGTTTATGAAATGTTGTTAGACGGGTTTTATTTAATGTATCTCTTACTTGTCATGTTAGCTATACACTTCAACTCTTAGAACACATAAACATCACACAAATACCAAGTTGTGGAAGCCCAAATATGCCTACTCGAACTGTTCTTCATTTCTGGGTAACCCAGAAAATGAAGAACAGCTCTGACAGCGTATTCATTGGCTTAAAGCTTTCTTATTGTTAATATTTAGACTTGATTAATGATCACAACATGTACCCTGTTAGTTTATCTACACAGCCCGACGTATAAAACACCTATAACATTAACCGATTGCAGAGTAGAGGGCCATGAAAAGCGTTGATCGGCCATGACTTACATTTCTGGGCAGCCCAGAAACGTGAAGAACCTTCTGACATCTAGTTTGCTTGCTTGTAGGTTTCAATTGTGATGTTGTATGACCCTTTTATTTGTTGTTACATGTAGTTTTACACTTTAACTGCAAGAGCTAACCAATACCGTGCCCAAAAACATCAAGCCCTGATCATCACACCTGGTCAAAGTAGGTCACTTGTTAACTGCTTATGAGTGTTCTTGGTGACCAAGAACACCTATATGACACTTTCGTCGCCGCCAAAGGCTTTTATGATGACAGACTTGGTTAATTTTAATTAATTAATTTCCAAAAAACATTTAAAAATAGTAATTAATTTCTGAAAATTACAAAAATTATTTTAAAAATTATTTTAAGTTATAAAAATTAAATATTAATAATTTGAAATAATTTTCATAAATATTAGCATTTTTTAAATATTATTGATAATTAATTTATTTATTAAATGCATTAAATAAATTAATTAAAAATGATTTTATTATATTCAAAATCATTTTAAATGATAATAAGTTATTTAAAATATTTTAAGTTTTAAAATATAACTTTTAATATTTTAAGGCAAATTTCATTAATTATTTAATATTAATGATCATTAAGTTAATTACTAAATGAATTAAATAAATTAATTAAAAATAATTTTATTATATTAAAAATCATTTTAAATGATAATAAGGTATTTAAAATATTTTAAGTTATAAAATATAACTTTCAATATTTAAAGGAAAATTTTATTAATTAATTATTATTAATGATATTAAGGTTATGTAATAATTATATTAAATAAATTAATTAAAAATGATTTTATTATTATAAAAATTATTTTAAATAAAAATAAAGTGTTTAAAGATATTTTAAGTTATAAAATATAATTTTTAATATTTAAAGGATAATTTCATTAATAATTTAATATTAATAATTATTAATTTATTATTAATGATATTAAATTTATTTAATAATTATATTAAATAAATAGTTTAAAAATGGTTTAATTAATTTAAAAATCATTTAAAAGGATATAAATGAATTAAAAATATTTTAAGTTATAATTAATGACTTTTAATATTTTGATAAATAATACATTAATACTTTAATATTAATGATAATTATTTAAAATGATTTTAATTTTTTAAAATTATTTAAGGATAATATTAATACTTTAAAAGTATTTTGAGTTATTATAAATAACTTTAACATTTAGGCAATGGTTTCAGTAATAGTTTAATATTAATTACATATTAAGGATAATAGAATTGTTTAATATTTAAATCATTTAATAATGATTCCGACGCTTAAAAATTCATGATAAATTATAATAAATGTTTTAAAATTATATTAAGTCATTTAAAAATAATATGACTGATACTAAGTTATATGATAGAGTCTTAGACTCGATAATTTCCGATAAAGCCGTCGGTACACTGACATATTTCAGAAATTGATATGGACTTAGATAATTTGATTAGATATGTGTTTATTTGTGATTCAATGGTGGTTAAACATATGTGATAATATGATTAGGTTATGTACTGACTGCAATAAGCAGTGCTATGTGTTATAGTATGTTATTCTAATCGATCAAATGATCTTATTACTGATAGGTGTTATATAAAGATAGAACTAAGTTACGAATTATAAGCAGCGCATCAGGCAAGTATCTTACCTTTGCATTTCCTTTATGCAATGGACATGAGTAAGAAGTTTCAAAATTATATTATTATTATGCTATATTATTAACCCTATTGTGATATATTCTATATCCGATAACTGATTATCAACATTTAGTATATAGTAATTCATATATATATATTCTGTTTCGTTAATTTCAAAATATGGTTATATACAAGTGTCCCCACTTGAATAATCATTCAGTATTTAAACACATGTGGATATATATATATATATATATATATATATATATATATATATATATAAGTCGTCTAAGCTACTTGATAAGCTAGACACAAATTTCAAAATGTCGTTGAATATGATAAAACCTTTTTGTATCCAATCAAATTGTTTTGGTCTGGATTCCAGACTAGGTATGAAAATCCCGATCACGGGAAAATTTTTATGCGCCAAGGCAGACAAAGGATGAACGATAATATCGTTCTAGCAATGTAGTATTGATCAATAGAGGGCACATTGGGCAGATCACCCTCGTGCCTGTAAGTTATGACGGTTTGCAGATGAGGTTCTGCTAAACCTTAGCGAATACTAAAAACAATGTTCATAATCTGTCGACTAATACCTATATATATAGTCAATACGTAGTTTTAAAAAAAAAATTGAGATAGAATTGTTATGTTGTTATTATCGGTTCAGTTTACTTCACAACTATAAATTCGTTATAGAAGTGATGTACAAAGAAAACATTTATTTCTTTCAGCTAATTATATTTCTAATTGGTATTACTTGCTGGGCACTCAAATGCTCATCCTTGCTTAAATTTAAATATTTTCAGCTAAGCGTGATCAACCTGAAGGTTCAGACAAGCACAAGTGAAAAAGGAAAGCAAACTGAATATGTGTAATGGTATCTTTTGTAATAGTTAGACAGTATTAAGGCAATGATATATATTATCTATCATATAAGGAATTATAGTAAAGGTTGCGTACTTGGGATTAGACTATGATATATGTAAACTAAGTTTGTTATTTATATTATTGTTATTATTATTAGTATTATTCCGCTCATAGAAATGGTATCGTGAAGCACTGAGTTCGGGTTTCAAGTACCTAAATTTGGGTGCGTCACATTATGGTATCAGAGCTTAGGGTTTGAAACATTAGGTGGGTTAGACCTTAGGCTATAACCTTAGAACAGAGGGAAACGTTGAAAATATAAATAACTTATATAGAGTTTATAAGGAGATGAATTGAATAAATTCATCGTTAAACGAAATAAAAGGTAACTTGTATAAAACTATTATTTGTTGTGTGTATATATTAGTTGATAATTAGGATAACTTAAGTGTGTAAATGACAGATATCAAAGGATTAGGATACCCTCGTATCATAAAGTAGAAGTCAACCTCCATAACCGAGCCAATATCAAAGCCAATAGCTGATATAGTAGCTCACATTGAAAGCTACCTCAATGAGGTGGTTATTTTGAAAAGTATAGTACCGGACCCTGAAACGATAGTATGACTGATAGGTGTAGTATAGTTAAAGAATATGTGATTAATGTCAAGTTCTTAAACTCATATGTTTGTGGTGAGTTCCTAAACTCATAATGTGTTGTAAGTTGGACGAACTAAGTATAATTAGGTGTAAATGTATTATTGAGGATAATGGGAATATATAAAATACTAAGCAAATGATCATTACTGAATGCGTAAGAAATAAGTAGTATTAGTATTACTTGAATATGTATGCTTTATGATGAGTAATGTAAGATTCTCAACTTTCGTATAAGTTGTGGCAGTGATTCCAGACTTTTATGTCACAAAGGGATAGCGAATGTTTAAAGCAGTATGTGCTATGCTATAAAGTACTATGGATTAGTTAGATGAACATGATTTATTTAATCAGATAATGTTGCCAAGACGAAAACAACATCAAAGAACAGAAGAACCTGTCAACAAAGCTGGAGGACAACCAGACCCGATACAGAATTTGACGAATATAGACACTCAAGCTATGCAGAATGAATTACCAGTTGTAGGAAATCAGCCAGGCAATCGATCGACAAACTTCGAAGACTTCAAGACAAACGAACCACCGGGATTTAGAGGATCAACTGACCCTGATGAAGTGGTTGTGATAGCTAGGTAAAGATGAGAGGGCAATGACAGATACTTTTGCCACCTATACAACGAAAGAAGTGGTGAATCTTTGGTGGGAGACAACTCAAGTTAAAGCCAGAGAAGGGAGTAGTGGTAGTAGAACTGGAAAGAGGAAATGTGATAATGTTGGGAATACGGAAAATAGGCCAGAACGTGGAAAGAAACAAGTTGGGCATGGTAGAAATTGTGGAAAGAATCATTCGGGAGAGTGTTTCAAAGGAAAGAATGTGTGCTACAAGTGTGGGCAGGAGGGACATATCTCTCCTAACTGGCCCAATCCAATAATTTATAGTGGGTGTTTTATTTGTGAATCAAAGGAGCATAAGGTGAAAGATTGTCCAAGAAGGAGGATGGAGGCAAAGAATGCGAATATGAGGAAAGGCAGCAGGACATTGGCGATAACGGGACCGACTTCAACAAATGAAACAACAGAACCAACCGAAGGAGTCTTCAACATGACCGTTCAAGAAACTGTAGCAGCCAGGGATGCAACTCCAGGTATTACTCGAACAAATTTTATTTTTTTATATATTATTTTCTTATATATAGTAATTATTTTATAAAGTTATTTTGAAGGAGGAATTTGAGTTCTTTTAGGAATCAAATTTCCGTTTAATCAAAAAGACAAGCTTTATATGAATAGTTAAAGATCAGTTCGATCAGATTATGATCGAGATCTACTTGCAATATTTGTGTATGCTATGTACCTTGAAATGTATAGGTTTTAAAACGGTGATTCCGGGGACGAAATCTTTATAAGTGAGGGTGGATGTAATAACCCGATATTTTCTATATAAATAAATCAGAAATTTTGCATATAATTTTATTTTATTTTTAGGATGAGGATTTGTACAAGATAATGTGTGTGTAATTATGTAATAAATAAAAATATGTTTATTACATGAATGTTTACAAATAATTTTATTTTAGAATTTTTGATTATTATAAAGTTTATTCTTTTAATAATTAATTATATTTGTTAATTAGGAAAACCCTAATCAATTTGGAAACCCTAATTAACTAGAAACCCTAATTCTAAAATTAGTAACCCTAATTTGCTAATTTGTTAACCCTAATTTATTAATTGTAAGATAAATGCTAATTAATGGACACTACAACACTAATGTTCATGTATAGTGTAATTAGAAAATTAATCATATTTATAAAACCCTAATTTCAAAATTTTAGAAACTAAAATTTTTAGTTTTATTATATATATATATATATATATATATATATATATATATTTGTATATTTTTGTACAAACCCTAGTTGGAAAATCCTAAAATTTGTGCTAACCTTAGGATTAAACCCTAAGGGTTTGACAAGTTATAATTTTGCCATTAAAATGATTTACCAAGTGACTTTTTTGCCCCTCTTGTATTATTAAAGCTAGTATAGGTTTTGACAATTAGGGAAAGTTGGTGACCAAACCCAACAACCCCATGTGATTATAATTGACAACCATCAGCCATTTTTAGCAGCCAATACATGCATCAAGACTTGTACAAATAGATTGGAAGAGAGAGAAAATCATTTGTTAACTTTTTTTTGCCCAAACACTCAAACATTCTCTCTCAAGCTCCACACCTCCGAAATATCCTTCATATATCAATCCCTAAGAACAGCCCCACGATCAACCATAACATATCAGGAGCAAGAAATCAAAATTTATCAAAGAAGGTATAAAACCCTAATTAGAAATCTGTCTATCGATCTGTGGTTTGATGTTATTTTTTTGTGTTAAACATGTTAGATATAGTGTATAATGATGATCTGGGTTTCTAGATGTTAGATCCATAACATCTAGAGGCTCGAATTTGAAGTTTTTCAAAATCTGGAAAAAAATTATTTTGTGTTCTGACAGCGAATATCAGTGGACTTAGATCTCTACCTGTTTATTGTTTCCGTTGTTGAAGTGTTTGAGCTTGAAGTATGTTATGAGGTCTTTCCTCTGGAATTAGAATCGGTGTCAGATCGGTTGTAGGTTGCAAGTTATAAGTAGTCAAATACCGTTGACCAACCATGACCGGACAAGTTCTGGGTAACCCAGAACGAGCCTAGAAAGGTCTGACAAGAATTTCAAGAGATTGGATCTGACAGTGGTTTGATGCTTTGTTGTGGTTCTTGAATCTAAGTTTTAAAGTGTTATTTATAATATA
Source organism: Panax quinquefolius (assembly GCA_020205615.1). Lineage (NCBI taxonomy): Eukaryota > Viridiplantae > Streptophyta > Magnoliopsida > Apiales > Araliaceae > Panax > Panax quinquefolius. The sequence continues at coordinate 21,459,934 of CM035170.1, read as the reverse complement.
TTCTTATGCCTTCAAATCTCCTAAATCGAAAACGTACTGGATTTCGTGTCCGGTCAAAGTAGCCTGGTCGAACACAGTTCATGTTTTCTGAGTAACCTAGAAAATTGATGAACATTTGTTCTGACATGGGTTGAACGGCACATATATTGTTTATGAAATGTTGTTAGACAGGGTTTATTTAATGTATCTCTTACTTATCATGTTAGCTATACACTTCAATTCTTAGAACACACAAACATCACACAAATACCAAGTGGTGGAAGCCCAAATATGCCTACTCGAACTGTTCTTCATTTCTGGGTAACCCAGAAAATGAGGAACAGCTCTGACAGAGTATTCATTGACTTAAAGCTTTCTTATTGTTAATATTTAGACTTGATTAATGATCACAACTTGTACCCTATTAGTTTATCTACACAGCCCGACGTATAAAACACCTATAACATTAACCGATTGCATAGTAGAGGGCCATGAAAAGCGTTGACCAGCCATGACTTACGTTTCTGGGTAGCCCAGAAACGTGAAGAACCTTCTGACATCTAGTTTGTTGGCTTGTAGGTTTCAATTGTGATGTTGTATGACCCTTTTATTTGTTGTTACATGTAGTTTTACACTTTAACTACAGAGCTAACCAATACCATGCCCAAAAACATAAAGACTTGATCATCACACCTGGTCAAAGTAGGTCACTTGTTAACTGCTTATGAGTGTTCTTGGTGACCAAGAACACCTAAGGCGACACTTTCTGTCGCCAAAGGCTTTAGCGACAGACTTGGTTAATTTTAATTAATTAATTTCCAAAAATCATTTAAAAATAGTAATTAATTTTCGAAAATTACCACAATAATTTTAAAAATTAAATATTAATAATTTGAAATATTTTTCATAAATATCAGCATTTATTTAAATATTATTGATAATTAATTTATTTATTAAATGCATTAAATAAATTAATTAAAATGATTTTATTATATTAAAATCATTTTAAATGATAATAAGTTATTTAAAATATTTTAAGTTATAAAATATAAACTTTTAATATTTTAAGGCAAATTTCATTTATTATTTAATATTAATGATCATTAAGTAATTTACTAAATGAATTAAATAAATTAATCAAAAATAATTTTATTATATTAAAATCATTTTAAATGATAATAAGGTATTTAAAAATATTTTAAGTTATAAAATATTAGTTTCAATATTTAAAGGTAAATTTCATTAATTAATTATTATTATTATTGATATTAAGGTTATGTAATAATTATATTAAATAAATTAATTTAAAAATCATTTTATTATTATAAAAATCATTTTAAATAAAAATAAAGTGTTTAAAGATATTTTAAGTTATACAATATAATTTTTAATATTTAAAGGATAATTTCATTAATAATTTAATATTAATAATTATTAAAGATATTAAATTTATTTAATAATTATATTAAATAAATAGTTTTAAAATGGTATAATTAATTTTAAAAATCATTTAAAAAGGATATAAATGAATTAAAAATATTTTATATTATAATTAATGACTTTTAATATTTTGATAAATAATACATTAATACTTTAATATTAATGATAATTATTTAAAAATGATTTTAATTTTCTTAAAAATCATTTAAGGATAATATTAATACTTTAAAAGTATTTTGAGTTATTATAAATAACTTTAACATTTAGGCAATGGTTTTAGTAATAGTTTAATATTAATTAAATATTAAGAATAATAGAATTGTTTAATATTTAAATCATTTAATAATGATTCTGACGTTTGAAAATTCATGATAAATTATAATAAATGTTTTAAAATTATATTAAGTCATTTAAAAATAATATGACTGATACTAAGTTATAAGATAGAGTCTTAGACTCGATAATTATCCGATAAAGCCGTCGGTACACCGACATATTTCAGAAATTAATCTGGATTTAGATAATTTGATTAGATATGTGTGTATTTGTGATTCAATGGTTGTTAAACATATGTAATAATATGATTAGGTTATGTGCTGACTGCAATAAGCAGTGTTATGTGTTATAGTATGTTATTATAATCGATCAAATGATCTTATTACTGATAGGTGTTATATAAAGATAGAACTAAGTTACTTAACCGTAGCGGTAAGATCGGGAAAGTATCTTACCTTTGCATTTCCTTTATGCAATGGACATGAGTAAGAAGTTTCAGAATTATATTATTATTATGCTATATTATTAACCATATTGTGATATATTCTATATCCGATCATTGATTATCAACATATTAGTATATAGTAATTCATATATATATTATGTTCGTTAATTTCAAAATATGGTTATACAAGTGTCCCCACTTGGATAATCATTGTATTTAAACACATTAGTAGATAGTTACTTTTCGGTATAATTATTTTGACAAGTTGCTTTGTCGTGCTTATACAGACAAAACGCTTTGTTGTGCTTGTTAGGATTAGTGAGGAATCTAGGTTAGTAACCCTAGATTAACAAACCCTAACCTTAATCAGCAAAACCCTAACCTTAATTTATAAATCTAACCCTAATTAGCTAATTTAACCCTAATTAGATTATCTTAACAACTAATCATGGTTAGTAAACTTCAATTAGGTACTAATAAACATTATTTAACAATTCTAATCATTAAAAACAAAACTCTAATCAAGATTAGTGAAGATTAGGGCATAATTAAGCTACTAAACTAACCTAACTAGCTCACAAGTAGGTTAGGAGTCACCATTGTAAGTTCTTAGGCTGCACATGACATGCTTGTAACTTCCAAGCATGATAATAGTCATCAGATCAGATATTTTTGGTGGCAAGTGGCTTGAAAATGTCGAAAAAGCCAAGTTAAAGAATTCTATAAATAGGAACCCTAGGGCTGAGCAAACTCATGACATTTCTAAGCCAAGATACACTTATATACTTACCAAATCAAGCCTGGGTGATAGCAACATCAAATTCAATAGCTAGAATCAAAAACCAACCATAAAAAGTGCAAACCCTAATTGATAATTAGCTCTTTGATCCTGTGTTATTATTGTTGTTTAGATGTTTAGAAATATGTTTTAGTATGTTAAAAAGTATGTTAGATTGGTAGTACACGTTTTCATAACATCTAGATGCCTTAATTAAGTGTTTTTAGAAATCTGGAAATTTTGAAAAACCAAGTCTGACAGCCGAATGTCAGGGCTTGTAGATTCACGTATGTTTATGTTTTGGTCTGTTAAATATATGTTACTTGTAGCCTGTTAGTAGGTCTTTAATTTGGAAAAGAAACCAGGTTCATTAGAACCATAGATTAAAAGTTATGATTGGTCAAAGTGCGTTGATTGTTCACGGATTTCAGGTTTCTGGGTTACCTAGGAAACTCAACCTTTTTGATCGCTTTTAGTTTGTTGTTTTTGTAATGTTTTGTTTTATAATAACACCCTGATATACGTACTACATATCTATGATCTTAAATTGCATTAACAACTCATAGGATTACTGGAATTAATGGTCAAAACCCGTTGACCGAACTTGACCAAGTTTTTTGGGCTGCCCAGAAAACTGAAGAACACGAAGAACAGCGATTGGCTATACTTTGACTAGACTAAATAAAGACCATAGATTTACGATTTGTTCAAGTTAGGGTTATATATATGTACCCTGCCATATATACTACATGTTACAACAAACACAACACACATCCAATACACAAAAGCAAAAATATTGAAACCACAAAACCGCTGATTGGGCCATTTACTGACTGCTTGCGGGTTGCCCGAAACTCAAGAACAAACTCGACAAATGACTTTGAGCCTCTATAACTTCCTGTTATAAGTAGGTTAAACCCTGAAATTTTATTCATGTTGTACTACTGTAAGAGTACTATAACATCAATACTTGATTGAACCCAAAAACGAAAACAATAGTTAGATAAACCATGGTCAAAATAGTCCCTCTAACATGACCAAACGGTTGCCCAAAAACTCAAGAACACCTACAACGACACTTTCTGTCACTTAAGGGCTTTAGCGACGGATAGAAATTGTTTTTCTAAAAATAAATTATAAAAATTAGAAATAATTAATAAATAAATATAAATAATTACAAAAACAGTTTTAAAAATTATATTAAATAAATATAATTAATTTCTGATATTTTTACATAAATTCAATTAATATTTTATTATATCTGGATATTATTAATAATTTAATTAATAATAAAGTAATTAGAATAATTACTTATAAATACTAAATAATTATTGAAAAATAAGATTGATGATATAAAAATCATAATAAATGATTATAAAATATTTAAAATAATAAAAAATGTTTTTGTAAAATTTTAAGTAAATATTAATTACCTAAAAATAGAAATAAATGATTTAAAAATCATTTAAAGGAGAAATAAATATTTTAAAAATACTTTAAAACTTCTAAAAATTATTATAATGGAAATATAAATTATATAAAAATATGATAAAATTTATAAATAAAATTTAGTTCATATATCAACTTATTTTAGTATTCGATAAAGACATTTAACACCGAAACCTTATCAAATCTAACCTGATCTTATATAAATACTATATTTGAGTATTGTTATCAATACTAACGTGTTAGATTTATATATATGATCATCGTAGGTATTTATCAAACGAATTGAGTAGCATAACTTGACTGATCTACGCTCAGAAAAGTTTCCTAAACCCTAAACATATTATGCAAGTTCTTCTTAAACCTTAAACTACTTATGCAAATTTCTCAACCCTGTTTATTCGTTGAACAATATTTTTATCTTGATATGCTGTTAATATAATATACTACACCTACAATTGAATTACCTCTTGTTGAAAGGTTATTGATATAGCTTCAGCATAACTAAGAAATGAATTGTTTATTCATATTAATTGTTAAGCTTAAATTGTTGTGTCAAAACCAAATTGTTTGGTAACACATCCTATTCTGAAGTTGGGTATCCCATATGGGATCATTCGATCGATAATATATTGACACTAATTTGGGTGCATTTGAGCACTGGTAGGATGAGATGCATACTCCTAAGATGTTGAATAGGCTGATCCCCTATCTCATATCTAAACATAAATTTCTAAGTTTGTGTGACTGAAAAAAATATAAATCCATAGTAAAATAGTAACAACTATCAGTTGAAATTTGAATTGTTGTATTTCTTTAAATCATATATTGTTATAAATACAAAACTTGCTGAGCATGTCATAGCTCACCCTTGCAAATTATTCCCTTTGTAGTTTTAGATGGTAACCTTGGAACATCTCGAGTAGATAAAGGGAAGTGTCCCTGCTTAGATTAGATTATATTCTTGTTTATTTAAATACCTTGTAAAAAGAAACTCGTTTTGAGAATCATGTAATAAAATCTTAATATTATGATATATATATATATATATATATATATATATATATATAACATCTTTTATTTCCGCAACCGTGTTTTCTTACATATATAGATGTAAAGGTAGAATCCTTCGAATCTAGTTGAGATCCTTGGGAACTATTTATCTAAATGAGGGTATTAATAACATGGACTTTTCATGTTGTTATTAATACTTTGGATTTCGGATAGATAGTTACTATCGATACGATAATATAAATTCGATTGGCATAGACTATACATCTGGGTGAGGATATTAGTAATATGGACTGTTCATGTTATTATTGATATTCTGGATTTCGGATAGATAGATTCTATTCACAGATATAGTTCATACATCCAAGTGAGGGTATCCAAACACAGTAATAGTTCTCCTAAGAATTATCATCTGTTATGGGATATTGTGAATTTTGGATTTATGAGAATTATATCTGATAGTCCCTTAATATAAGCATTTAATCAGATACCATGGGTGTATAGATTTAAATGCATTATATTGATTCTTAGTAAGCACCATATCAGATACCATGGGAGTATAGATATGGGGGCGTTACAATTTTGGTATCAAAGCCTCAAGGCTATAGATATAAGGAAGAGAAATCTTAGTATATAGTCATCGAGTCCGTAAAAATTTTAAAGTACACATAAAATATAACATAAAAAAAAGTAAAAAAAGTAAAATATTATGTTGTGTAATTTCTATAACAGTATTAAAGGAGTTTTCTTTTATAGATGGCCAACTCAAATGTTGAAGAAATAGTGATAGTAAACAATCCACCACAAATTGAGTCATTTATAGCTAGTGATGCAGAGGATGAAGAGTTGCTTCATAATCAACAACTGCTAGGTGCTGAGGAAGAGGAAGATCCATTGGTAGGACAATTAATGAGAATTGATGAACATGATGAAGCAATGTCATCACTAATGAAGACAATAGAATATGAGAATAATAAAATGAAGTGTAGGGCTGATATAGCTGAGGGGATGCTACAACATGAGAGGGGACATAGTCATCGACTAAAAGTACAACTGCACCATGCACAAAATGGCAGGAATGAAATTCAGTCAAGACTTCTTAAAACATCTATGGGTGTTCGAGATACTTTTAATTATTTGCAGCGCCGAATAGTTCGATATCCGGTAGAGGAGAAGAAAACTGCTTATCTCATCAATCGATCTGTGGTTTGTCACATGATTCAGGATTCCTTTGATGATATTAATGAATTCTAGAGAGTGATATAGATAGTTGAATGCTTTATATTAGTATGAATAAAGACGCATTCAAAGTTTGTATTGTAAACAGTGTTTTGTAAAATAGTAGTATGTTTAACTACTAAGTTGTTGTGTACGACTGTTGTGATATATAAAATAAACGATATGTTTGTGTTATCCTAATTCTTATTTGAATTTTTTGTTGTTATTTTACATAGAATCATGCCACCAACCAGAAGACCCCAAAGAGAAATGAATGGTGACGATAATTCTACCCAGCAGTTAGAAGACCATATGCTAGGAGTTATGAATAGACCTACACATCAAAACACATCTTTTAGAGATTATAAATTAGTTGGACCTTTTGAATTTAAAGGTACATTAGAACTTGTAGAGGCACAAATTTGGATTTCTAAAATAGATAAATTTTTCCTAGTAACCAATGTGAATAATAATCAAAAGACAACTTTTGCAACCTTTTTCTTGAAAGGTGAGGCTAATTATTGGTGGGAATCAACTAAAGGTCAGGTAGAAACTGAAATTATTCCTTGGGATAGATTCAAAGAATTGTTCTTTGAAAACTATTTTCCCCAATCCTTGAAAGATCGCATGGAAATAAAAATTTTAGATTTGAAACAAGGAGACCTGACTGTAACCCAGTATACAACCAAGTTCAATGAACTGTCCAGGTTTGCTCCTCATCGAGTAACCACTGAACTTAGAAAGACTCGTAGGTTTTAGAAGGGTTTAAAACCTCAGATTTGGAGTAAGTTGTTACTACTCCAAATAAAGACTTTCTCTGAAATACTGGAGAAAGCTACTATAGCCGAAAGTGAGAATGAGAGTCTTACTAAATTTCACCAGGACAAGAAGAGTCAAAATGATAAAGGGAAACTTAGGACAGAACTCAGTTCAGGTGGGTTTAATAACAAGCGAAAATGGGATAATACTTTCTCTAACAACCCGGGGAAAAAGGTAAGTAATACTAATAACAACTTTGGTAATAATATCATTAAACCTTGTTCTACTTGTGGAAAGAAACATAAAGAAGTGTGCTTTCTTAGCAAATGTTATAATTGTGGACAATCGGGACATATTTCTAAGAATTGTCCCAAACATAAGAACCAAGGAGGAAAGGGGAATAGAGTACCAGAGAATAATCAGTAAACAGTAGCTGCAGTTGGGGTTTAGAATCGACCTACCGCGAGAACGTTTAATATGTCGGTGAGGGATGCTGTTGCTTCACAGGATGTGGTGACAGGTATCATCTGTTAGTTTCCAGTAGACACAATAGATCTAAAAGGGGGGGGAATAGATCCTTTTCAATTTCAAATACTTTTCTGGTTTATTTTGTATTGCTAATTATTTAGCATATGACAAACATAAGAATCTTTTCAAGCACAGTGAAATAAGTAAAAGATCCCCTTCATTGATATATTCAGAATCATACATACATTGTTCGTAGAGTTAGTTCAATGGTAAGCAGTTAAAACATACATAGCATTTATAGCAGTTAGTGTACATAATGTAAATAACTTAAAGTAAAAGACAAAAGGGGTTTTAAGTGGTTCAGAGACTCAAGCTCCTAATCCACTCTTCTGCTTTCAACTAACAGGATTTCCACTAAGGAAGGGCAGCACCCTGAATCCCTAAGATTCCTTCAAGGCTAGACACTTGGGACTTCGATTCACTAAGAACTCTTCAAGGCCAAGAGCCTTGGAACTTCTAGTTTCCTAGAAACTCTTCAAGCCCAAAGAAGCTTGGAACTTCGCTTAGTCCTTCCGACAAAGACCCGTCGAGCCCCCGCTTCTTGTTGAGTTGTTTGTTTGTTTTGTTGGAGTTGGTGTTGAGCTGCTAAGATGTCTTTATGCTTTGCACATCTTCTGTACTTAGCAGCTTGGCGTGATCATCCTTGAAGTGTAGTTGAGTGTTGCATGATGCTCAGCTTCCTCAGTTACTCAACCTCCTCTGATGATCCCTTAATGAACTGCTTAGAAGATCATTCCTCTTGATACGTGATGGCTGCATATGATTGGTTTCTAAGATGACTGTAAGTTCTTCTGCTAGGTACTTAGAAACTTTCTCATGCTCTCCAACATGATAAAGTTTGTGATCTCCCTTCTTGATATTTGATGCCTTCTCATGTTGGACTTGATAAGATGACTTTGATCTCTTCTCTATTGTACTTAGAGTCTTCCCATGATGGGCATCAAGATGACATGACGCTCTTCTTTCTCTCGGCAGTTTAGAACACTCTTCATGTAGTAGAACTCTCACTTCGATATTGAAGAACTCTCACTTATACTTCTTTCTTTGTCTGTCTCCAAGTGTTCTTGGTGGATCGTAGAGTGAGCCTTCAGACTCACTATCTAACATGGTTTAGAACAGTCCACCGTTACTCCAAACTCAACAACTCTAGCAACCCTCGATCTTTGAAGTTCTTGCTGATTTATACTCCTTCCCAATCCTTCCGTTGGAAAGTAGCCGTTGAAAGCTATTCAAATATCTTCACAGATCTTGAGTTTGACTGAGGTAGACTGCTGATATGACATATCATACTTTTTCTGACACTGTAGTCTACTGTTTCACCTACCCCATTAGAGATGTAACTTTAATGTCTTGGGCAGGTCGAAGACTTTATTTCCTCCTTCTGATTTCTAGATCAGAGGTTGTCCTTTTGCATCGATGCTTTCAATAAGCTCTTGTCCGAATATTATCCTTCAGATTGAACTGTTGCCAATGCTTCAGTCTTCAACTATTCGAACTCTACGATTATGATGCATGTCTGCATGGACCTGATCGTAGTGTCATGTTGACTGGTAGAGACAACACTACGATCTTGAAGAGTGTTGATTGAATCTTCAATGTAGAAAACCTCTTTCTTCTTTTATGCAGTACTTCAACACTTCTTTTTGCCTCAACAGCTTTCAGATACTAATGACTTGACTTCTTTGTTCTGGCCCTATCTAAATAGCAAGACACTTCAGATTTGTGGCGTGTCCAGCTTGATTTCTCCCTATGATCTTTCGTTCACTTATCATCAATGGACTAACCCAATTCTTAATCATTTAGAAGTTGTCCAGTATCTCTGTATGCACTTCATCGATTGTTTCTTTGTTTGGCAAACACTATGATCCTGGTTGCTTTCAAGATCGTTGTCTTCTTTCTGCTTGACAGCTACTACACTTGCTGAATTTCCTTAGTCAGTTACTGAAGTCTTCTTCCGATCTCCTTGTGGAAGACTTCATCTCAAATGGCTTCACAACTCAATCTTGATGCTCATTGGGTTGGTGCTTAGATTTTCTATTAGCTTGTATGCCATTTGTTGAGTGCTCTATGGTTTCCTTTATGACGGGATGTATCTTTGCAATGCCAACCAGAGGCTTCATTCCTTTGGATATTCTGGGAGTGCTCATTCATTGATAATTGTATTTCCTCTACAATTCTGTCTTGGCATTGTGAGCACATCTGTTGAGGTCTTAGTTCTGCACTCTATGATTCTGCTTTGGCTGTGCAGACACTACGACTCCGAGATCAGATCTTGACACTCTACGATTTCTGCCTTGTGCTTGTTGTCTTCATCTGATCTTGCACGACTACGATCTCTGCCTCTAGTATGATCAGTAGACTCTACGACTCTGAGTGTAGTCTACGATTCTTGACTTGGCGAGAGACTTGGAGTGGCTCGTGCTAGCGTGGTGTCTCTACGATTCTGAACATGACTTCCTCAGCAGACTTAGGCCTTGAGGAAGTTCTCCTCGACATACTACGATCCTCTCTTCGTCTCTCCTGGCAGTTTAGGAACTCCAAGACTACTATCTTGCAGACTATGATTCTTCCTTGATAGCTCTGGAGTTCCCTTGACTCTCCTGGCAGAGCTACGATTTTTAGTGCAGTGCTAGACGATCAGACAAGCATATCTATTACATCATAAGATCAACCTAACATGCTTGATCTCTCTATGTTTATAGTCCTTGTACATCATTTCTTTTTAAGGAATTTACAAAGCTGTTTTGCTTATGTAGGATTAACCTAACATACTTGATTAATTCATTCTAAGTCCTTGTACACATATTTCTATTATCTATCAAAGGACTTTACAGATTTTCTTAATGCAAGCATACTTGCATATTCATTCATATATATCATAATCAAATCATATATAAATAGGAATAACATTCACATGCTTATTCCTGACAATCTCACCCTATTTGATTATGACAAAAACAATAAGTGCATATGCATGTTATGAATGAATCTTATATACAGTGAGCAGCTATATTTCTAAAACAGATAATCATGAATGTCATTTATAATGATGTGGAATTTAATACACTGACATTTTACATCCTGGATCCAGAATATACCTAACTAGTAAGAGATGTACCTCTTTTGGCTCCATGTATGTTTCCAGGATTCTGTTGATCAGCTATTCATCTGTTTGGCCTTCTTGCTCCTGCTCCCCTTGGGATGATGACTTTCCTACTTTGCTTTGCTCCACCTCAGATGTATGCTTCTCTTCTCCTTCTGGCTCCCCCTCAGCTTCGACATACATAGGTTCATCATTCTTTGGCTCCGCCTCGGATGATGACTCCGCCTCTTCTTCTGCTATCTTCTTCTTTGACTTCTTCTTTCCTTTCCATCTGCTCTTCTTTCCCTTCTTTGAATGCCTCTTGCTCTGTCTCTTTCTATGCCTATTTTTCTCCCCTTTTTTCATTAATCATTTGGGAGAGCTGCTCCATGTTGGACATAAGCTGTTCCATCAGGTAGGAAGAGTTAGTAACTTCAAACTTGAGTTCTTGTTGGCCTAGCTCAAGTTACACTAAGAAAGATTGCTTCATGTTTTCAATCTTGTCAGAGAGTGCTAGAATCTGCTCTTCACTGGCCTTCTTTGCTTGTATTACATCTGCCTTCTGATCATTCATGACCTTCAGATAGATGTTATCTCTCTCTTTGAGTTTGAGAGATACATCAGTCATAGTAGCTTGAAGTCTGTTCTGGAATGAATTATCTCCTGCTGCTGCCAACTTCTGTGACTCTTCAGTGAATAGAGATATTTTCTCAATCAGTTCATTAAAATTTTTCATCAGCTCCTTCTCCATAGATACTTGATCATCTGGTTGAGCAGTCTCCTGTCGAGCATCAGATTGAACTTTACGATCTGCATCCTTGGAAAGATTTTTGAAGGTGTTAAAAATCTGAAAAATCGTTGAGTTCCATTCACTGGTTGAGGATGCAGGAATGTCTGTCAGTAGTGCTTGAGCAGATGGAGGCTTATGGTATTGAACTTGAACACCATCAGTAGTCGAGTGAACAGACTGTACGATCATCTCCTTTGTCATGATCCTTCTTCCCTGAGAGTCCACTCTACGATCGTAGGGGATATAGTGACTGCCGACATGACTGTAGACCTTGTAGTGAGGCTGGTTTGTGATCAATTTGGTGGCAAAGTTCTTCACCCTTGGGAAGTTTTGTGCTACCAGCTCCATGCTTGGAAAATGAGAGTAGCACCAGCTGAAGTAACTTGCATCCTTTTCAGTATGTACTTTTAGCCAAGGCATCCACTGGAAGAACCATCTCATAAGCAGACCATCAGGATTGTAGAGGATGGTTGTGCAGTCTAGCTTTATGTTGTTCCAGTTTTTAACCATATCACACTACTAGAAAATCGACCTATAGCTACGATGTCACGATTATCGCTATAGTTAAAAACCGTCGTCGCTATAGGCTATAGCGACGATGCTCATTAATAATAGCGACGATCGACGACAACCGTCAGCCAGAGGTCATACCAAAATTGTGTATTTCCTCTTTACATACGGTCATTGAAGGCTATAGCGACGGTCGGCGACCGTCGCTATAGCCATTTTAAATTTCAAAAAAAAATTTAATAATGCACATTTATTCAACAAACCCAAATACAATATAAAATAAAACATAAAAATATATTATATACATCATTTAAAATCATTCACATTACAACTCAAGACTTAACAATAACTTAATCAAATTTAGAGAGAATTTATTGTCACAAATTTGGCCTCATGGAGACCCACATGCCACATCATCCAATAGCCTTTTATATGTAACTGCTCTGCCAAATCTTAAGCCAATATATGCAACTACCAGTCTTTGCTGCAACAATAGATGGATTTCGCAGCATACATCGTGCCATGTTCAGCTCTCCATCGACATGTATCTTCTGAGCTATATCTACCTGCAAATACATAAATGAGAAAAAAATCAAACACAAGCACTTTCAGTTGGTAGTTCATCAAATGGCTAGTCCACCCCAGTAAACAATTCATATACAAATACCACTAGATACATAAGGTCACACCCTTGTATATACATGCATATGTGTATACATATCTGGAAGTGCAAAGTCGTGTAATAGACAGCCCAACATCAATTCTTCCCATAATCAAGCAGCTCATAGAAAGTGGCATAAGACTATGGATCTACAGGTAATCCCAAATCGCATCAGAAGATTGCATCTTCTTTTAAATGCCCGGACCTGTTCTAAATGAACTAGCCTTAAATCTCTATACTAAGTTCACTGAAATACAACTTACCGATGACTACAAAATGACAGCTATTGAAACATTATATAAACTAAAACTTGCAGCGGTGACATTGATGGTCGGGTTCCAATAACATCCTCTAGATATTCAGTAAACACCTTGAAACTTCCTGTCGAGACTGCTTGGCAGCCATGGTATTCTAATAATGAGGTCAGAATGCCACTACTTATTTGCCACCACAGCCAAATATAATCAGTAATTTCTAAATTTAACAATTCATATATGACAATAACAGGTTGGATGGTATGTGGTTGGATACAAAGGAGTGGTACTAACCACAGTAAGAGGAGCTATTCACACAGTTCCAGAATACCAACCAGAGCGAGCTCTACTCATGATCTCATCTTTTTTTCAAGGAAAACTTCCTCCTTCCGCATAACAGAATTTGAAAGAAAAAAAAACAGTACATTAATTCAACCTTATCCTCTTTTGTTGGTAGAAACTACATTTCCTTCTTTATACTAAATGATTCAAAATGTACTGGAAAGATCGCATTAGGCTCTGGCTATTGTTATACTGGACAAGTCCATATACATTGTAGCATATTGAATATAATCTTAATACTTAATTAAATATAAATAATTGACAGACTTAGCAACCAAAATATACTTGATTACTCTACATACTTGTAATACTCAAATTTATCCAAAATGAATCAGGTATGCATGGAAGATATTCTAAATATATAGCAGAATTACTTTTTGTGTCTCTATACTAGTATAATAAATATATATATAAATATATACATATATATTTTTATAGAGAGAGAGAGAGGGACATTACCAAGCATTCAACACGTGAGCATTTGTCCATTGCAGTCCAATCATTACGTGGAAAGCATCGTCACTTTTGATACTAAAATTCATCTAAGTGAATCAGATATATATATACACAAAATAAAACTTGTACAATAAAAAAGCGGAGACAAGATGTATAAATACTAAAGCTGAAAGAGAAACTAGACTGACAGTGGGATATGTGAGAACAAATGAAGATAATTGTTAAACGCGACAACAATGAAGAGAACTGTTATATGTGACATCAAATGAAGATAATTGCCATTATTATGATTTTAACTCTTTGGCTACCACGGTAGACTTTAGAAGAATTACTATTAATTACTATATACAATATATAACTCGAAGTTTGCATAAAATAGAAAAAATAAACTACATTCTCTCAATCAATTACTCTTGTCCAGCAACCACATGCAATGACCTTATGTATACACATATGCATGCATATACAAGGGTGTGACCTTATGCGTGTATACAGAAACACACCTGTTCAGATAGGTATACTGCATAGTCACGTTTGCCATTTGTATATGCTATAGCTGTCTACAAAGGATTGTGTGCCTTTCATTGTTCAAATTAATTACGTAAACAATTCGATTTGATATCTGGAAGTTTTAAAGGGAAAAACCATATGAACAAAACAAGATCATACTTCACATCACCTTCTGATAATAGGACCTCATCAAATCCCACTGCTGCCTCGCAGATTCTCTACAAACTCGGTATTCCTCTCCTTTAGCAACAACAGAGTTAAATGTAGTGAAGAGAGATAATACAACTGATGCAGAATGGGAGAACGACATAAAAGAGGGGGGAAAGGATGAGAGCGTTTGTGGGTTTATTTATCAGAAAACACTAGTTCCTTCTATGAGAAAAATATAATGAAAGGAGTGTGATCCCGACATACACAACATCTACAATAATAAGAATCTGGGAAGCAACCACATACATCCATCAACAGAAACTAATTTTTTTTTAATATCAGAATATCACAAAGTGCCAGGACCCTAGTCACCCAGCTTAACAAGAAACTTGTGACTGCTTTATATAAAAGTAATAAACAAGTTGGTCACTGCATTTATGTTTCATAGCAAATATAAAAGAGATTAAAATTAGTGAAAGGTTAAACATTTACAACTTCGATCATGTACTACCCAAAAAAAAGAGAGTAATAAAACAAATATGAATTACTAAATCAATAGAAGTATACAAATTTAGGCTCCTATCAAAATGAAATAACCATATACAGCTTCATAAATCAATAAGCTCAATATGCTAGAAATTTTCATTTTGGCTAAAATTCCTAAATATGGCAACTACAAAGACTTAAGATCTCAAATTTCCTGCCTATTCCCAGCAATCACAGAGATCATAATTCAAGAAATTATGTTGAATGCAACACATCATGAAAAGATAAATAGTTAAAAATTGAGTAAAAGGGATATCTCCAGTTCCCAATCATGTTAAAATTCAGCTTCGTTAAAGCAGCAAGGCCGCAGCCACCGATGATTCGAAGAAGAGACAACAACATAGTGTTGACCTTTGAGATATTAGGGTTTTCCAGATTGGTCTAGGGGGTGAAGGCAGGGTTGACGGGGAGATGGGCATCAGCGACGATGAGGAAGTTAGGGAAATCATCGGAAGTATGGGTTCCGAGGATCATCTTGTGAATGGAGAATGATCCGTCAGCACATGTGGTTGGAGGCGAGGGGAGCCAGTGGACGGTGAGAGATGGCCATTCTAGTGCGTGGGAGATTATGAGATCGTACATAAATGGGGGAAAGACTGAAGATAGTGAAATGATTTGGGGGAAGATGGGAGGGTTTTATCTTTAAAAAACCTCTATACCGACGGTTCCGTGCCGACCGTCCCTATAGATACCCTATAGCGACAGTTCCGTGCCGACCGTCGCTATAGCTCATCGCTATATGTCGAATTTGTAGTAGTGTCAAAAGTAGTCATCCTTACCACCTTGAGCTGTTCATCTCCATAGTTCACCCATCTTTCTGGTGGTGTTTCTGGTGATTCATTCGAAACTTCTACCACTATTCTCCTGGTGAATTTTGTTGGAGAGATGACAGGATAGAATTCTGGTTCCTCTGATTCCTGATTTTCAAAATTGAAATCATTCTCCATTTATTCTCTTTTGGAGCCTGAACCATCTTGATCATTTTCAACAGTGAATCCTTTTGCTGCATTTAATTTCCAGAACCTTCTTCAGCAAGATCTTCCTCTGATTCATCTTCTTCACTGCTGGTTCCATCTTCAGAACTTTCATCCTTTGATACAAACTCATCATCACTTAGTTCAATGATAGCACTGGAGTGATCACCTCTATTTTTAGAGGAAAATTTGGCTTGCAGTCTGTAGCTCTTCCTTCTTGTTGGAAGTTCAGCTACAGGAGTTTCAGACTCTTCTTCCTCTTCAGACTCTGAAGCCTTTGGATCATCAGATGAACTTCCTTGAGGTTCAGCACTGATAGGGGCAAACCCTTCTTCTTTGGACTCATCACCTTTTGAGTTGTTAAGAGAGCTTTCAGGATTAGAAGGGGCATGTTCTTCTTCTTTAGCAACAACATCATTTGACCCATCATTTGGACTTGTCGGATCACTTACATTTGGGGACTGAGTTGGGTCATCTTGAATCTTTTCTTCATCATCAGAGTGAATGCTCTGAGGGTTAGCCACAGGGCTTGAGCATTCTTCTTCATCAGCAGATGCTGCATTTTCATCCATTAATCCAGCTTCACCTTCATTACTGGATTCGGTTTGTGGGGACTCGATTTTGAGATCGTCGGTTCCCTTTGTTTCTTCTGACTCTGCGTTCTCCTCTTCATCAGATGTACTATCTTTGGGAACTGAGGCTAGTTTGTTTACTACCTTAGCTTTCTTTTGTGATGGCCCTTGAAGCAGTCTTTTGCTTCTCCTCTTAGTGGTTTCTGCAGTCATGACTTTTTCTTCTTTATCCTTGTCTTTGGTGGAGAGACTTCTTGGTGGGGCCTTAGTTTTCTTCACACCTCTGGATCTCTTCTTGGCTGGTGTGGTTGCTGCTCGTACAGAGTCATCAGATTCATGAGCTTTCTGCCTTTTCTGTCTTCCTCTTCTTTATAGAGGTCTTGCTACTGCTCCCAGTTGTCATCCTTTTTATCTCCTTTGGGTTCTTCTTCCAGTTCACAAATAGTTGTGGAGACATTACCTTTTGAACATTCAGAGGTTCTCCCTCATCATCCTTGATTTTGTTTCCCAATTTCTTCTTAAGCACAATACTCAGTAGTCTTCCATGAAACACTTTTGTAAGTGGTTTTTCTGTAGACTTCTTTAATTCAGCCTTTTCTACCCATTTGGATATTTGATCAAATAGGATAACTCCAAAGTTAATTCGTTTCTTCAAAACTATAGCAGACATGATCTTTAACTGTTGATCAAGCACCATGTCGTGTGCAGTGTCCTTGCATAGTATGTATTTTCCAACTATTTCAGCAAGGAACTCGTATTCCTCTGGAAACTCCTTCTTCATGTCCTTTAAATTTGGGTTCCTTTGGTACCCCATGATCTCCTTTGCTTGTTCCGTATCGATATCATCAAGGCTCTTCAGTCCTTGGTCAGGAACGCCTAAGCATTGATTGAAGTCAAAAGATCTCAGCTTTAGAGACTGACCTTTGATCTTGGTAAAGAGGGTTCCGGAGTTTATGGATGGATTTGAGTAGAATTCCTTGATCAGTTCAGTATATACTCGAGTGCTAGCCTCAAGATATTCTGAGAATCCAGCTTTCTTCATAAGTTCGAGAATGTCTCTGAACTTCTTTTCGGATTTTTCAAATGACTTGGTTCCGAGTTGAATGCCAGTGATTACTCGCCAGTTTTCTATTTGAGTAATTCAAGGAATATGGGTGTTTGATTTAGAGGGGTTTTTGAGAGATGATTGATTGTAATTTGGCAAGACTCTGGAAGGTTAATTTATTTTGGCTTTTGAGAGGATTCTAGGGTTTGAAAAATGGGAGGGAGAAATGTTCGATGGTTTCTGATAACTTTTTGCAGATTTTGAATATGTCTTAATGACAGTTCCTTCTAACTCTGCATAATCAGTGAGGTGTCAACCAACTATTGGTTGCACGAAGTCCAGTAATGAGCTGTAACTCCCCATAACTTTTCAGTTAGATATTTCCTTTAGGAGAGTAGACGTTTAGTTAACATGGATTGACCGTTAACCTTTTGGTTCATAGAGTAGCATGGTAAGGCATCTATGGACTCTACGTTTTCCTCTGTTGACTCAACGATCAACTATTGTGAGATATTGCAGTGGGTGGTTTTTGACATCAATCCTCATTCTGAAACTGCATAGCTTGACCACTGATATATCCAAACTTATCTCCTCATAATCTGAATGGTTGAGAAATTGTCCCGTTTCTCAAGCTCCTCGTGAATTGGAGTATACTCTGGTAGGGATGCGATCGTCGAGTATGCTTCTACGATTGATGAGGTTGCACTACGATGGTTGAAGTTACATTACGATCATTGAGTTCTCTCAAACTCTACTCTGCAATCGTTGACTGTCTTGGTCCTTGAGATGAATTTGATCAACCAATTCTTCTGCGTTAAGGTAGCTCACGAAGGGCCAACATCTTAGAGTGAGCAAAGGGTCAGGTTTGTCCCTGAGGCACTTTCCAGATGAAGTACTTTAGGAGTTATTTGCACTGACATCTCTTTTGACCTTTTCTGGTGGGGAGGTCCTCTACAAACTGTGGACAATTGCATTTGTTGTAATCGTGGTGTCCTCCTGCTTCTACACTGCCATCAGATGTTTGATTGTAGGCACTCCACGATTTTAAGTTGGGTGGCTGATAGGTTATCAGTAGTACGTTTTGAGACCTTCCTACTGACAATGGATCTTCATTTGGTTCATCAGCCACAAAGTTTTGAGACTCTATAGCTGGTACATTGCTTCATGATATATCTCAGCGTTGTTGTTTCTCAACAGATCACTGCTCCCCATGGTTGATGTTATCTTTTCAGATAGATGTGATTCCCTTTTCTTTAGGTTCATTTGAAGACAGCCTTGCATATCTCCTTTTGACTGGAATCACCATTATGACTTAGATCTCCTTGTATCATAGGCATGGATGTTTTCAGGACTGATCACTCTACGATCATTTGACATTACTACGAACGTAGTCTTCTTTGACAGTCTTATGTGTGTGAAGTTCTGCTCCCGTAATGAGTTCCTCTTGACTGATGCTCGATGATCTTCTGATGTGAGCTTCTTTGAGGATTCTTCTCATATAGCATGCTTTGCCTGATTTGAGCATATAAGACCCTTTTCATCTTTGGTTGCTTGACCTGCTTCCATATATAGATTAGCAGCCATGTGAGCTTCTTTCAGATTAGCTCAGTGGGTCTTCAAGGATAGGCTTGGACATATAGGAATTTTATCAGAATCATTTCAAGCAGGTCCTTAGCCTTCTTTGGTTGAGTCTTCTTATTCAAGTCTTACCTTCAACATTCCTTAGTGTGGTCAGACAGACCAAGTACCTGCAGGTTAAATACATTTCTATTTTTGGTACCCACAATTAAATGGGTCCTGCTATGTTAGTTTTCTAAACCCCTGTTCCTCATATTTGGATAATCATCACATTTATCACCAACAGTCATATTCATGCATGCGACTAGTTTTAGATAATACATTTTGAGATGCATGATTATGAGTGTGTGTAAGTTTTGTCATTTTTAAAACACACTCTTTTTCTTTGATGGTTTCATCATTTGCAGGGTTATGTTCACAAGGTTTAAGTGTTCACAGAGTGAGAACATGGAGGTGATCAGTTTCTATCAATCATCAAGACACTCTTGTAGAACTGATCATTCTCTGTGTGTTGTCAAACACTTAGAACATAGGTTTGTACATATATGCCAACCCACTAGCAAAGATTACTTCTCATAAAATTAATTTGTCATGTGATGCTCTTATGACCCATTTCAATTTTCTTTCAAGATGTCATCTTCAGCATAAAACTTGGATGGAGAGAAAGTTTATAAAAAATTTAGTTTCCACCCTTAGGGTACTTTCTCTCTTCACCTTTTTAGGTAGATTATGACTCCTTGACAGAATACTGTTATAGTTCATAAGGAGGTGCATTCATGATGTGCACATTTATCATAGCGAGGAACCATACCTTTTTACTGTCAGTTTCTTAACATTCATTTATCTTTAATATACTGAGTTTAGGAATTGATGTGCATAGCTTCACATTTGCTCCTGACAGCTTGTTACTCTTGTTGGCCTATAATAAATCAGTCGTAGTCTTGAAGATGCAGGCTAGGAGAATCTCAGCATCTTTAGTTCATTGACATCCTTCGATTCACAAAGTTTGCACCCAGCTGCTGGTTGGCTAGGCACATGTTTGAGAAGATCTTCTTTCTTCTCTGGATATGCATTACTTAGCATGTATGGCCTTTTCATCTTTTAGGTTGGAGAATGCTTGACTCTTTGTTGTTGATGTCTCTTGACCACAAGATTGACAGCGGGCAAGGATTGGTCTTATTGATATAATACTTGATAGCATGGACCAATCTGAGCAGCTTCAGGTGTTGATACACATTTACATGTACATAATATTTCCAACGTGTGAGCTCATCTGTATATAACAAGTGACTTACTACTAAACTAAGTTTAGAACAATGTTAGTGCCTGGGATCAGACTCAAACCGATTAGGTTTTTAATATAGCATGAGAACCTGCTTTGATACCAATTGTTAGTTCCCAGTAGGCACACTAGATCTAGAAGGGGGGGGGGGGTTGAATAGATCCTTTTCAATTTCAAATACTTTTCTGGTTTATTTTGTATTGCTAATTATTTAGCATGTGACAAACATAAGAATCTTTTCAAGCACAACAGAATAAGTAAAAGATCCCCTTCATTGATATATCCATAATCATACATACATTGTTCGTAGCGTTAGTTCAATGGTAAGCAGTTAAAACATACATAGCGGTTATAGCAGTTAATGTACATAATGTAAATGATTAAAGTAAAAGACACAAGGGGTTTTAAGTGGTTCTGAGACTCAAGCTCTTAATCCACTCTTCAGCTTTCAACTAGCAGAATTTCCACTAAGGAAGGACAACAGCCTGAATCACGAAGATTCCTTGAGGCCAAAGACCTTGGGACTTTGATTCAAGAAGAACTCTTCAAGGCCAGTAGCCTTGGAACTTCTCTAGTTTCCTAGGAACTCTTCAAGCCCAGCAGGCTTGAAAATTTGTTTAGTCCCTCCGGACAAGGACCCCTCAGGCCCTGGCTTCTTGTAGAGTTGTTTGTTTATTTGTTGGAGTTGGTGCTGAGCTTCTAAGATGTCTTTATGCTTTGAACATCTTCTGTACTTAGTAGTTTGGCGTGATCATCCTTGAAGTGCAGTTGAGTGTTGCATGATGCTCAGCTTCTTTAGTTACTCAACCTCCTCTGATGATCCCTTGATGAACTGCCTTGAAGATCATTCCTCTTGATATGTGATGGCTGCACATGATTGGTTTCTAAGATGACTGTAAGTTCTTCTACTAGGTACTTAGAAACTTTCTCATGCTTGCCACCATGATGGCGTTTGTGATCTCCATTCTTGATACTTGATGCCTTCTCATTTTGGACTTGTTAAGATGAGTGTGAGCTCTTCTCTATGGTACTTAGAGTCTTCCAATGGATGGACATCAAGATAACATGACGCTCTTCTTTCTCTCGGCACTTCAAAACACACTTCATGTAGTAGAACTCTCACTTCTACATTGTAGAACTCTCACTTCTACTTCTTTCTTTGTCTGTCTCCAAGTGTTCTTGGTGGATTATAGAGTGAGCCTTCAGACTCCCTATCTCACATGGTTTAGAACAGTCCACCGTTACTCTAAACTCGGCAACTCCAGCAACCCTCGATCCTTGAAGCTCTTGCTGATTTATACTCCTTCCCAATCCTTCCGTTGGAAAGTAGCCATTGAAAGCTATTCAAATATCTTCATAGATCTCGAGTTTGACTGAGGTAGACTGCTAATGTGACATATCATACTTTTTCTGACATAGCAGTCTATTGTTTCACCTACCCCATCAGAGATGTCACTTTAATGTCTTGGGCAGGTCGAAGACTTTATTTCCTCCTTCTAATTTCTCGATCAGAGGTTGTCCTTTTGCATCGATGCTCTCAATAAGCTCTTGTCCGAATATTACCCTTCAGATTGAACCGTTGCCAATGCTTCAATCTTCAGCTATTCGAACTCTACGATTCTGATGCATGTCTTCATGGACCTGATCGTAGTGTCATGTTGACTGGTAGAGACAACACTACGATCTTGAAGAGTGTTGATTGGATCTTCAATGTAGAATACCTCTTCCTTCTTTTGTGCAGTGCTTCAACACCTCTGTTTGCCTCAACAGCTCTCAGATACTGATGACTTGGCTTCTTTGTTCTGGCCCCTTCTGAATAGCAAGACAGTTCAGATTGGTGGCGTGTCTAGCTCGCTTTCTCCTTGTGATCTCCCGTTCACTTATCATCAATGGACTGACCCAATGCTTAATCACTTTAGCCTTGTTCTTCAGAAGTTGTCCAGTATCTCTGTATGCAGTTCATCAGTTCTTTCTTTGTTTGGCAAACACTACGATCCTGGTTGCTTTCAAGATCGTTTTCTTCAGTCTGCTTGACAGCTACTGCACTTGCTGACTTTCTTTAGTCAGTTACTGAAGTCTTCTTCTGATCTCCTTGTGGAAGACTTCACCTCGAATGGCTTCACAACTCAATCTTGATGCTTATTGGGTTAGTGCTTAGATTTTCTATTAGCTTGTATGCCATTCGTTAAGTGCTCTCTGGTTTCCTTCATGATGGGATGTATCTTTGTAGTGCCAACCAGAGGCTTCATTCCTTTAGATATTCTGGGAGTGCTCATTCATTGAGAATCGTATTCGCTCTACGATTCTATCTTGGCATTTTGAGCACATCTGTTGAGGTCTTAGTTCTTTAATCTACAATTCTACTTTGGCTGTTCAGACACTACGACTCCGAGGTCAGATCTTGACACTCTACGATTTCTGCCTTGTGCTTGTTGTCTTCATCTGATCTTGCACGACTACGATCTCTGCCTCTAGTATGATCAGTAGACTCTACGACTAACGAGTGTAGTCTACGATTCTTGACTTGGCTCCGGCAGATACTTGGTCGGCTCGTAGGCAGGCTGTCTCTACGATTCTGAACATGACTTCCTCAGCAGACTACGGCCTTGAGGAAGTTCTCCTCGACACACTATGATCCTCTCATCGTCTCTCCTGGTAGTCTACGAACTCCAAGACTACTATCTTGCAGACTACGATTCTGCCTTGATAGCTCTCGAGTTCCCTTGACTCTCTTGGCAGAATACGATTTCTGGTGCAGTGCTCGACGATCAGATAATCATATCTATTACATCATAAGATCAACCTAACATGCTTGATCTTTCTGTGTTTATAGTCCTTGTACATCATTTCTTTTTAAGGACTTTACAAAGCTGTTTTACTTATGTAGGATCAACCTAACATACTTGATCAATTCATTCTAAGTCAGTGTACACATGTTTCTATTATCTATCAAAGGACTTTACATCTTTTCTTAATGCACGCACACTTGCATATTCATTCATATATATCATAATCAAATCATATATAAATAGGATTAACATTCACATGCTTATTCCTGACATCATCCTTATCAACACTTTAAATGCATATGTGTTATTTGATTCTGGAGCTACTTGTTCTTTGGTATCTAAAAGTTTTTCTAAAAACTTGAATATACCTTATGAAAAGTTAAGCAAACCATTTTGTGTAGAAATTGCTAATAATGAAAAGATTTCGGTTGAAACCATATATAAAAATTATAGTGTGGTAATAAAAGGACATAATTTTACTGTAGATCTTATACCAATTTAGTTGGCAGAATTTGATGTAATTTTAGGAATGGATTGGTTAGTTAATCATAGCGCGATAATTGATTATCATCAAAAACGTATAAACCTTATGACTGCATCGAAGTCAAAGGTAGTGTTTAATGGTAGTTGTTCACCTAAGCAAACTCGATGTTTAACTATAGTTCAGGAAGAAAGATTACTTAGAAAAAGTTGTTTAGGTTATTTGGCCTACATAGTTGATACTCGACAGGAAGGAGTAAAATTAGATCAAATACCTATAGTTAAAGATTTTCCCGATGTATTTTCGGATGACTTACCAGGTTAACCTCCAGATTGGGAAATTGAGTTCGTCATTGATCTTGCACCGAGAACGACACCAGTTTCTAAGGCACAATACAGAATAGCACCTATAGAACTGAAAGAGTTACTAATACAATTATAGGAACTCTTAGATAAAAAGTACATACAACATAGTGTTTCACCCTGGGGAGCACCAGTATTGTTTGTAAAGAAGAAGCATGGAACTATGAGACTATGTATAGACTATAGAGAGCTAAATAAATTAACTATTAAGAATAAATATCCTTTACCAAGGATTGATGATTTGTTTGACCAATTAAAGGGGGCCGAACATTTTTCAAAAATTGACCTTAGAACAGGTTATCATCAATTAAAAGTAAGACAGGAGGATGTACTGAAAATAGCGTTTAGGACACGTTATGGACATTATGAGTTTCTTGTAATGTCTTTTGGATTGACAAATGCACTGACAACATTTATGGATTTAATGAATTGAGTGTTTAAACCATGCTTGGACAAATTTGTTGGGGTGTTTATCAACGATATTTTGGTATACTCAAAAACAAGGGAAGAGCATACTGAACACTTGAGAGTCATTTTGGAGATATTACGGAAGGAACAACTTTATCCAAAGTTTTCTAAGTGTGAATTCTGGTTAAAGAGAGTTCAATATTTAGGTCATGTGATTGACAAGAATGGAATATCCATAGATCCAACTAAGATCAAAATGGTTGTGAATTGGGAACAACCAACAACTCCAATAGAAGTACAAAGTTTTCTTGGTTTAGCGGGTTATTATCGACGGTTTATAAAAGATTTTTCAAAAATAGCAACCCCATTAACTAATTTAACTCGAAAGATAGTAAAATACGTCTGGACACATAAATGTGATGAGAGCTTCTAAGAGTTGAAGAAGCGACTGAGCATGGCTCCAGTGTTGTCCTTACCAGATGAGACATGAGGCCTTATAGTATTTAGTGATGCATCACACAAAGGTTTAGGGTGTGTGTTGATGCAACATGGGAAAGTGGTTGCTTATGCATCCCAACAACTCAAAGTTTATGAGAAGTGGTATCCTAGTCATGACCTAGAGTTAGTCGCTGTAGTTTTTGCTCTAAAAATTTGGAGACATTACTTGTACGGGGAGAAATGCGAAATATATACAGATCATAAAAGTTTGAAATATATTTTTACACAAAAGGAATTAAATTTGAGGCAGCGAAGATGGTTAGAACTGATAAAGGATTTTGATTGTGAAATCTTATATAATCCCGATAAAGCTAATGTCGTAGTTGATGCATTGAGTAGAAAGAATCAGAGTAAATTGAATGCAGTAACCACCAATGATAGGTTAATAAAAGACTTTGAAAATTTAAAATTTGAGCTGGAATGTCCAACTACCTCTACCCAAAAATTTTATATTTTAGAAGGAGTTTTATCTCTACTTAATAGAATCAAAGAGATGCAAGAAAAGGATGAAAAATGTCTGAAATATAAGTCTAATATAACTCATTACAAGTATAACAAATTCAGAATAGATAAGGATGGAATAATAAGATATGAAGATAGAATATGGGTTTCGTTAAACCAAACTTTAAAAGACGAAATCTTACACGAAGCTCTTAATTCTAAATTTGCCATACATCCTGGCAGTACTAAAATGTACAAGGATTTAAGTCGACACTTTTGGTGGTCAAATATGAAAAGAGAAATAGTCGAATGGGTAAGCAAATGTCTCACGTGTCAAAGGGTTAAGGCTGAGCATCAAAAGCCGAGTGGTTTACTTCAACCCTTACCGATTCCTGAGTGGAAGTAGGAACATATAACCATGGACTTTGTGGTTGGCCTTCCAGCTACACAAAAGGGCCATAATGTTATTTGGGTAATAGTTGACCGTTTAACCAAATCTGCTCACTTTCTACATATTAAAATTACTCATAACTTGGATCACCTTGCCAAACTGTACATCAATGAAATTATCTCTAGGCATGGAGTACCTGTTTCCATAGTATCAGATCGAGATCCACGTTTGACTTCAAATTTTTGGAAAAGTCTTCAAAAATACTTAAGAACACAATTAAGATTGAGTACAGCTTATCATCCTCTTACTGATGGACAGAGTAAGAGAACCATACAAACATTAGAGGATATGTTGAGAACAAGTATCATAGACTTCAAAGGAAGTTGGGAAGATCAGTTACCTTTAGTCGAATTTGCCTATAATAATAGTTATCATGCTAGCATAGATATGCCACCCTATAAGGCCTTATATGGAAGAAAGTGTAGGACACCTTTATGTTGGGATGAAGTACGGGAAAGACAAATGCTAGGACCTGAAATAATTCAACAAACTACTGAAACCATTAGAATTATACGTCAACGATTATAAGTATCTCAAGATCGACAAAGAAATTACGCTGATCCACGACATTAACAACGAAACTTTAACTTAGGAAGCCATATATTCTTAAAGCTTATCTCTTTGGAAGGGCAAAATACGTTTTGGCAAGAAAGGAAAACTAAGTCCGAGATTCATTGGACCTTTTGAAATTTTGAGAAGGATTGGTGAAGTTGCTTATGAAATAGCACTACCTCCTGAGTTGAATCATATCCATAATGTGTTTCATGTGTCCGTATTATGACCATACAAACCTGATTATAAACACGTTATAAAGTATGAGCCAATTCAAATAGAAGAAGATCTTTCTTATATATGTAGAAGAACCTGTGCAGATCGTCGACTGTAAAGAACAAGTCTTGAGAAATAAAGTGATAGCGTCAGTTAAAGTGATCTGCAGAAATCAAAACGTTGAAGAAGCTACATGAGAGCTCTAAGATAAAATGCGAGAGAATTATCCTCAATTATTTACTTAATTTGTACGTTAATTTCGTGGACGAAATTCTTATTAGTGGGGGTGAATGTAAAAACCCAAAACCCTAATAAGATTCTGTTATGTAAAATTTTGTTATATCAATAAAATTTATCCGTTCTGAATGTGTTAAGTGTTAATATATACTCTGTTTAACAAATTTGATCAAATAAAATTTCGTCTGAAAAACGTCTAGCTTAACACCTCGTGCTTAAAAAATTTCTTTTAAAAATGGACTTTTCGGTATAATTGTTTTAACAAGTTGCTTTGTCGTGCTTACACTGACAAAACGCTTTGTCGTACTTGTTAGGATTAGTGAGAAATCTAGGTAAGTAACCCTAGATTAATAAACCCTAACCTTAATCAGCAAAACCCTAACCCTAATTTGTAAATCTAACCCTAATTAGCTAATTTAACCCTAATTAGATTATCTTAACACCTAATCATGGTTAGTAAACTTCAATTAGGTACTAATAAACATCATTTAATAATCCTAATCATTAAAAACAAAACCCTAATCAAGATTAGGGAAGATTAGGGCATAATTAAGCTACTAAACTAACCTAAATAGCGCACAAGTAGGTTAGGAGTCACCATTGCAAGTTCCTAGGCTGCACATTACATGCTTATAACTCCCAAGCATGATAATAGTCATCAGATCAGATATTTTTGGAGGCAAGTTGCTTGAAAATGTCCAAAAAGCCAAGTTGAAGAATTCTATAAATAGGAACCCTAGGGCTGAGCAAAATCACAAAAATTCTAAGCCATGATACACTTATATAATTACCTAATCAAGCCTGGGTGATAGTAGAATCAAATTCAATAGCTAGAATCAAAAATCAACTAAGAAAGGTGCAAACCCTAATTCATAATTAGCTCTTTGATCCTGCGTTATTATTGTTGTTTAGATGTTTAGAAATATGTATTAGTATGTTAGAAAGTATGTTAGATTGGTAGAACACGTTTTCATAACATCTGGATGCTTTAATTAAGTGTTTTTAGAAATTTGGAAATTTTGAAAAACCAAGTCTGGCAGCCGAATGTCAGGACTTGTAGATTCACGTATGTTTATGTTTTGGTCTGTTAAATATATGTTACTTATAGCATGTTAGTAGGTCTTTAATATGGAAAAGAAAGCAGGTTCATTAGAACCATAGATTGCAAGTTATGATTGGTCAAAGTCGTTGATTCAGTTCACAATTTCGAGTTTTACGGGTTACCGGAAAACTCAAAGAACGATTATCTTCGCCACTTTGACCAACCTTTTTAATCGCTTTCAGTTTGTTGTTGTTTTTGTAATGTTTTGTTTTATAATAACACCATGATATATGAACTACATATCTATGATTTTAAATTGCATAAACAACTCATAGGATTACTGGAATTAATGGTCAAAACCCGTTGACCAAACTTGACCAAGTTTTTAGGGCTGCCCAAAAAACTGAAGAACACGAAGACCAGCGGTTGACTGTACTTTTTGTAAAGCCCCCAAATCCGGGTACTTGAAACCCGAACTCGGTGCTTCACGATACCATTTCTATGAGCGAAATAATACTAATAATAATAACACTAATATAAATATCAAATTTTATTTACATAATTATAAGAGTCTAGCTCCCAAGTACGTAACCTTTAATATATTCATTACATAACATTATAGATAATATATATCATTGTCTTAATAATATCAAACTATTACATAAGATAGCATTGTATTCATTTAGCAACATTTCCCTTTCCCTTGTTCTTAGCAGAGCCTTCAGGTTGTTCACACTAAGCTGAAAACATTTAAATTAAGCAAGGATGAACATTTGAATGCCCAAAAAGTAATAACAATTATAATTATTAGCTGAAAGGATTAAATATTTTTCTTTATACTACCCTTGTACAACGATTCAATAGTTGTGAAGTAATCTATACCAATGATAATAATATATTAATTCTATACCAAAATTTTGAAACTACGTACTAACTCTAAAAGGGTTAAGGTGACATACTATGAACATTGTTTTCTATTTTCGAAAAGGTTAAACAGAAATTCGTCTGCAAACCGCCATAACTTAACAGGCACGGGGGATGATCAGCCCGTTATGCCATGTATTGATAAATACTATATGCAAGAATGATATGATCGTTCACTCTGTCCGCCTTGGGCGCATAAAAGTTTTCCAATGTTTGGGATGTTTATACTTTGTTGTGAATCTGAACCAAAACAATTTAGTTGGATACAAAAAGGTTTTATCTTGTTCAACAATAACTTATAAGTCAACATATATATATACTGAAAAATGTGTATCAACATGTAATTAAATACAATGATTATCCAAGAGGGGACACTTGTATAACCATATCTAGAAATTAACGAACAGAATATATATCTAAATTAAAATATAGTACTATGTTGATAATCAATGATTGAATATAACATATATAACAATTGGGTTAATAATATGATAGAATAATAATATAATTCTGAATCTTCTTACTCATGTCCATTACATAAAGAAAATGCAAAGGTATGATACTTGCCTGGTAGGCTGCTTACAGTTCGCAACTTAGTTTTATCTTTTATATAATCACCTATCAGTAATAAGATCATTTTACTGATTAGAATAACATACCGTAACACATAATACTGCTTATTGCAGCCAACACATAACCTAATCACATTGTCACATATATCTATCAGTCATTGGATCACAAACAAACACATATCTAATCAAATTATTTAAGTCCAAATCAATTTCTGAAATATGTCGGTGTACCGACGGCTTTATCAGGTAACTATCAAGTCTAAGACTCTATCCATTAATTCCATAACTATAAATATCAGTCACATTATTTTTAAATGACTTATGATAATTTTAAAATATTTATTATAATTTATCGTGAATTTTCAAACACCGGAATCATTATTAAATGATTTAAATATTAAATAATTCAATTATCATTAATATTTAATTAATATTAAACTATTAATGAAATCATTTTCAAAATGTTAAAGTTATTTGTGACGCCCCCAAAATTAGGTATACATCACCCATCCTGGGTCGCCAGATACATGGTACAGAATTCAAATACAACTTACTAATACAACTATCGTGTACAATACGACAAAACATAAACTATGAGTTTGAATACAAATATTATCTACTAGGGATTATACAAACTCAAAAGGAGTCCTCATTACAATTATTATCACACTATTTCACAGAATAGTGAAGACTACTAATGCTATCCTCCGGACCATCACTCGTTCCCCGACTCGTCCGGCTATATTCTCATTTCAAGAGAAACGGTGAAAGAAAGGGTGAGCTTAACTAGCCCAAAGAAGAAATATTATGACTAAGATAATGCGAATAAATTATCATTAGTCTCCTACAATGTTAAAGCGATAAAATATAATGAGACATCAAGTTTAGCTGCAGTGAACAAGTAATCCATTAAAAGTGTCAAGTAGAAAATAAAATCTACTATCTTTTATGATTAAAAAGGTTTTTCATCACTGTTATCGTTGAGACTCAGCTTAATAAATATTCCACATCATCGAATCACCTCTGCACTACGGCCAAGGATATTCTTTAGTATCACGACCACAATTATCCATGCACTACTGGCCAAGAATATTTGTGTATTCATTAATGGTCATGATCATGCCAACAACTGTCCATCAATGCACTACGGGCCAATGAGGACTTTTACCACATCATTTGTAACATTACGGTCATGATTACACCGAATAATCCCTGGTCATAATCATACCAAGTCCATCTATGAACTACAGGCCACAGATGACTTTCAACATAATATAAACGTGAGGATGATGACAATGATATAAGAATTCAATAAAACAAGTTCAAGAATTAATTTGTCAAGAACTAATAATGTCCAAATTGTCAACATGATCTTTGCTTTATAGAGTAAAATTCAAGATGATCAAAAGAATATTTCCATGAAAAGATCTTTGGATGAAGCCTTAAATATCAAGGATATTCTACTAATTTCATGGAGTATAGAAGTTAAAACTTTAACCAACCTGAGTATAATAAAGAATGGAATAACAAAAGAAATCACCATGAATGCGGTGCTTAGCACAGGCAAAGTTATTCCAAAGAATACTAAATAACGGAACCGGTCAAAGCGAAATTCCTTGCAAGCGAGGATGTTCCAATGTAATTATAAAGAATGGAATAACAACGAAATCACCATGCATGCGGTACCAGCAGAGGCAAAGTTATTCAACGAGAATACTAATAAGGGCGGAATTAGGTCCGGCGAAAGCGCATGAACAAGATATTCAACGAATAATAATAATAAAATGAACTAGGTCAAGGTGTAAAACGCATGTGATGGGATATTCAACATAATAGTAAAGAGGCGGATCGGTCCGGCAGTAAAACGCATATGTACATAATATTCCATGAGAATAGTAAAGGCGGAATAATAGAAGAATGTCACCAAGTATAGGGTAGATCAGCGTATCTGAGTTATTCTAACAGAATAATAAGCGATGGAATAACAACAGTTCTCTTCATGAATAAGAAAGAATAACACCCCTCACGAATACAACAAATAATATTTCCTACCTTAAGAAGAAGAAAGTCTTTGGATATATAAGTAGTGAAGAAATGTGAGAATACTTTCTTCTTTCTCTCTATAGTTTATCTTTCTAGAGAATTAGGTGAATTAAGTAAGAAAATAATGAAAGAATGAGCTTCTATTTATAGAAAATGGGTACTGATAATATTAACTAACTCATGAGCGGTCTAGATTGATTTAATTTAATCGATGGACCATATTTAAAGAAAATCGTTTAAATAAAATATAATATATTCTATTTATAATCTAATAAAACGAATAACTTTATAAAAGATTTACTATGCAAACACTATGCAAACACTATGCATAATAAAATATAATATATTCTATTTATAGAATAACTTTATAAAAGTATTACATTTTATATAAAAGATTTTCTATATTATTACATTAATAATACCAACAAAACCGAGTGACTTATCACGTAAGCATCAATAATCAATCCGTAAGTGCTACTCTTATGCAATCACGCAGTATTCGTACTTTTAACAAGGGTGTTTCAACGATTAACAGTAAAACTTCCGCCGTTATTTTTATAAAGTATTTTTGTCGTTTTCTCAATCCAAACAATAATTCCGTTAATGGGGTCCACCAATATTATTGTGCCGTTGTACTAATATTTCCTGTTAAAAAGAATATTCCCCACCAATCGAATATTATATAACAACTTGCGTACTTTGCAAAATTTATAAATATTACCCACAACTATTATATCAATTTCACTCCATAATATTCAAAAATAATATTTATAGAAAATTCATCTTTATTCAAAAAGTTGGGGTTTTACAATCTCCCCTTCTTATGAAATTTCGCCCTCAAAATTAGGGTACATACCTGGTATGTCGAAGAGGTAAGGATACCTTGATTTTGTAGAATATGTTCCATCTTATCCAATATTTGAACAAGAACCTCTTCATACGTCCAATCTTCCGCTATTTCGTCCGGTTCCAACTTAATAATGTGGTTCGGGTCTTCCACATATTTATGTAACATGGATATATGAAAAACGTTATGAACACGAGACATAATTGGCGGTAAATCGAGTCTATAGGCCACAATTCCTACTCGATCAAGGATTAAAAATGGGTCGATGAATTGAGGATTGAGCTTTCCTCTCTTTCCACATCTCGTAACTCCTTTCCATGGAGCAACACATAACAACACATGGTCTCCTATATCGAATTTCACGTCCTTTCGATGAAGATCAGCATAACTCTTTTGTCGATCTTGTGAGGTTTTTATACATTGCCGGATCGTTTGAATCTTTTTTGTAGTCATACGTACCAACTCTGGTCCCAACAACGTTGCTTCACCCACCTCATCCCAGCATACTAGAGAATGACACTTTCTTCCATACAACGCTTCGAATGGAGCCATGCCAATACTTGCTTGATAACTGTTGTTGTAGGAAAACTCCACCAATGGTAAGAACTTGTCCCAACTTCCCTTGAAATTAAGGACATATAGTCTTAATAGATCTTCAAGAGTTTGAATAGTCCTCTCCGACTGTCCATCTGTCTGAGGATGATATGCCGAGCTAAATCGTAAATCTGTGCCCATAGCTTTTTGCAAACTAACCCAAAATCGTGAAGTGAGTCTTGGGTCTCGGTCAGAAACTATGGATACTGGCATACCATGCAATCTTACAACCTCGTTTATGTACATACGAGCAAGACGTTCAAGTGTATAAGTTTCTCGTATCGGTAAGAAATGAGCAGACTTGGTCAATCTATCAACAATGACCCAAATTGCATCTATGCCTTGAGAAACTTTGGGAAGACCAGTAACGAAATCCATGGTAATGTGCTCCCACTTCCATTCTGGAATTTCAAGTGGTTGCAATGGACATTTTGGTACTTGATGCTCCGCCTTGACTCATTGACACGTTAGACACCTTGAGATAATGGCGCTATCTCTCTCTTCATATTGCCCCACCAAAATGTATGTCGAAGATCATGATACATTTTAGTACTCCCGGGATGGATTGCAAACGGTGTGTTGTGCGCCTCTATCATGATTTTATACTTTAAATTAGGGTCGTTAAGAACACAAAGTCTGGAGTTGACTCGAAGTATTCCTTCTTCTTCGATTCTTGCTTCCAGCATCGCACCTTCTTGTACTTTCTTCCTCATACGCATTAGCTTCGGGTCTGTAACTTGAGCAGCTTTAATTTTATCAATTAAAGTCAGTTCTACTCGTATATTTGCCATCATCACGTGGGTCCCTGGAGTCTTTATCTCTATCTCCATCCTTTGCAAGTCATACAAAATGGGCCTTTGCGTTAACAATATTGCACTCGTACTCGCATATGATCTTCTACTCAATGCGTCAGCTACCATGTTCGTTTTTCCAGGATGGTATTGGATAGTATGATCATAATCTTTCAACAGTTCAAGTCAATGTCGTTGTCGCATGTTGAGTTCCTTTTGAGTGAAGAAATATTTGAGGCTTTTATGATCCGTAAAGATACCCACTTTCTCCCCATACAAGTAATGCCTCCAAATCTTTAGTGCGAAGACAACAGCTGCTAACTCTAGATCATGAGTAGGATAATTCCTCTCATATTCTTTGAGTTTTCGTGAGGCATAGGCTATGACTTTCCCATGCTGCATGAGAACACATCCTAACCCTTTTTGCGAAGCATCATCTTTGTAGATGACAAATCCCTCCGAACCGGATGGTATTGTCGAGCAGTCTTTGAAATGAGTCTCTTCTTGGGTTCTTGAAAACTCTTCTCACATTCCTCGCTCCAACCGAACTTTGTATCTTCTCGAGTTAAATTTGAGTTAGTGGAGTAGCGATTCGAGAAAACCTTCTACGAATCTCCGATAATAACCAAACTAAGCGAGAAAGCTACGACTTTGATCATTCGATTTAGGTTTCTCCCAACTTTGAATAGCTTCAATCTTTGATGGGTCAACAGATATTCCATGACTTGATACCACGTGGCCAAGGAATGCTACTTCCTCAAGCCAGAACTCGCATTTCTTCAACTTGACATAAAGTTTATATTCACAAAGCTTTTAGAGTATCAGCCTCAAGTGTTGCTAACGATCTTCACAGGTTTTGGAATATATGAGGAAGTCATCAATAAAGACGACCACAAAGTGATCCAAATATTCCTTGAATACTCGGTTCATCATATCCATGAAGGCAGGATGAGCATTAGTCAATCAAAGGACATGACTAGGAATTCATAATGCCCGTCTTCGAGTTCTGAAAGCCGTCTTTGGAATGTCATCGGTTCTAATCTTCAATTGGTGATATCCGGAACGAAGATCAATCTTTGAAAAGAATTTGGCTCCTTGCAATGGTCAAACAGGTCATCAATACGTGGCAATGGGTACCTATTTTGATGGTGACATGATTCAACTCCGATAATCAATACAAAGTCGCATACTCCCATCTTTCTTCTTCACGAATAGAGCAGGAGCACCCCAAGGAGAAGTACTAGGACGAATAAAGCCGATGTCTAACAATTCCGTAGTTGAGTTTTTAACTCACGAAGTTCAATAGAGTCATTCGATATGGGGATTTAGAAATGGGTTTTGTCTTAGGGTTCAAGGTCGATACAAAATTCAATTTCACGCCTCACGGGGTAGGCAGGGGAAGTTCTTTAGGGAATACGTTAGGAAATTCATTAACAATAGAAATATTATTCAAAACTGACGTATTTTTGTTTAGATCTGTGACATCAGTTTTTCAATAAACGAATAGCTTTATGGCTTGAGATGACAGTGATTAATTTTAATGGTTTGGTTGCTTGAATTCGCATAATAGGTCGATTAGGAATATGAAAGCTAACAACCTTACGAAAACAATCAATTTTTGCATGATGAGTAGTTAACCAATCAATCCCTAGAATTACATCAAATGAAAGTATTTTTAATGCAATAAGATCGACGGTGTATGTGTGGGTACCAACTTGAACCAAACAAGACTTATAAACCGTGGATGTAATGAAGGTTTCTCCCAACGGAGTTTCCACAGATAAGTCAAAGTCTAATTTCTCCGGAGTCAAATTTAATCGTTGAGCGCAAGTAGGAGAAATAAAAGAATGGGTAGAACCGGTATCAAATAAAGTGTAGAATTCGCTAGAGTTTATGATAAGCTTACCCGTGATGACCTTATTCGGGTTCCTTTCTTTCTGGGAGGTAACAACAAACGCTCTCCCTTGCACTACCGACTTTGACTTTTCTGGGACAGCCTTTGGTGCCTCCATCCTAGCTAAATTTGTCTTCGGTGAACGACAAAATAGGGCTAAGTGACCTTCTCTTCCACAATTATAACATGCTTTGGACGGCATCGTGCAATTTGGACTGATGTGTCCCTCCCCTCCACATTTGAAGCATATGATAGGTGGTCTTTCTCCTTCCTTAACAACGGGTGCTGGTGCTGACGTCTTTCCATCATTATTGAATCTCCTCTTCTTGAAATGTCCATTCTTATTGTTTTGGCCCTGATTACCACCGAAGTGGTTACCATTTCTGGCCTGTTGATTCCCTCCATGCCTGTTGTCATCGCTTCAATGACTGCTCTCACTAGTATTATCATTTTGTCGGCTGCTCTCTTTTGGTTGCGTTGACTCGTTATCGCGCTCCACCAACTAAGCCCTATTTACAACATCTGAATACAAACACAGTTAATGAGAAATAAGATGTTGACGTATCTCCGGCTTCAAACCTCTTAAAAACTTTTGCGCCATTCTCTCTTTATTATCCACCAGTGGGACGCAAACCGGGATAACTCCACAAATTTTGCCTCGTATTGCGACACGGTCATATTGTTTTGCTCCAATTTGATAAACTCCACCTCCTTATCATGTGACGAATACTTTCAGAAAGTATTTGTCATTGAAACAACTCTTGGAACTTCTCCCAAGACATCTTTAATACGGCGAGTTGAGTACGTTTTTACCGATACCCACCGATGAATCGCCTCTGCTGCAACATAAAAGGCGTGAAAGGAACCTTTTGCTCCTTGGAGCATCCCAAGACATCAAATATCTTGGTGATACGCTTTATCCATGCTTCCGCTTATAAGTGGTTTTGGCTCTCCTTAAACTCTGGTGGTCCCGGCTCCTTGAACTATTTAGCGGTGACCGCTTGAGAGTTTCTAGTGTTTCCACCTACATTTTGGGCGGGGAGGCGCTCTCGCTTTCTTTGTTGCATGAATTGCATAAAGCCTCTGAACAATCCATCATTCATCATTTGGTCAGTGTTGTTGTTTGCATGAGGATTGTCGCCTTCCTGATCCATATTCTCCTGATTATTGATATGTGGAGACTCAACGGTCTCTTGTGCTCCATTGCTATTCTCAACATTTTCGGATGTCATTTTCAGATACTGTCAAAAAAATAAAGGTTAATTGACATGTAACATAATATCTCTAAACTCTGACCAACCAATTTAAATAAAAAATAAATTTAAATAGGTCATACTAGCGAAAGAATTCCCCGTCTCTCCCCTCCTAGTTCTAGTCTCACATCTTAGCCAGTGATCATATCCCTAAGCTTTGATACCAACTGTGACGCCCCCAAAATTAGGTATACATCACTCATCTTGGGTCGCCAGATACATGGTATAGAATTCAAATACAACTTACTAATACAACTGTCGTGTATAATACGACAAAACATAAATTGTGAGTTTGAATACAAATATTATCTACTAGAGATTATACAAACTCAAAAGGAGTCCTCATTACAATTATTATCACAATATTTCACAGAATAATGAAGACTACTAATGCTATCCTCTAGACCATCACTCCGTTCCCCGACTCGTCCCAGCTATATTCTCATTTCCTGAAGAGAACAGTGAAAGAAAGGGTGAGCTCAACTAGCTCAGTAAGAAATATTATGACTAAAATAATGTAGAATAAATTATCATTAGCCTCTAACATTGTTAAACTGATAAAATATAATAGACATCAAGTTTAACTGCAGTGGAATAAGTAATCCATTAAAAGAGTCAAGTAGAAAATAAAATCTACTATCTTTTATTATTAAAAAGGTTTTTCATCACTGTTATCGCTGAGACTCAGCTTAATAAATATTCCACATCATCGAATCACCCCTGCACTACGGCCAAAGATATTCTTTAGTATCACAACCACAATTATCCATGCACTACGGCCAAGAATATTTGTGTATTCATTAATGGTTATGATCATGCCAAAAACTGTCCATCAATGCACTACGCGCCAATGAGGACTTTTACCACATCATTTGTAACATTACAGTCATGATTACACCGAATAATCCCTGGTCATAATCATACCAAGTCCATCTATGCACTACAGGCCACAGATGACTTTCAACATAATATAAATATGAGGATGATGAAAATGATATAAGAATTCAATAAAACAAGTTCAAGAATTAATTTGTCCAAGAACTACTAATGTCCAAATTGTCAACATGATACTGCTTTGTAGATTAAAATTCAAGAATGATCAGAAGAATATTTCTATGAAAAGATACTGGATGAAGCGCAAATATCATGGATATTCTACTAATTTTATGGAGTATAGAAGTCAAAACTTTAACCAACTGAGTATAATAAAGAATGGAATAACAAAAGAAATCACCATGCATGCGGTGCTTTTCGCGCCAGAGAGTTATTCAACAGAACACTAAATAATGGAACCGGTCGGTGAAATTGCATGCAAGCGGGATGTTCAAGCAGAATAATAAAGAATGGAATAACAACGAAATCACCATGCATGCGGTACAAGATGAGCAGAGTTATTCCAATAGAATACTAATAAGGGCGGTATCGGTCAGCGTAAAAGCGCGCATGAGCGGGATATTCTAATGTAATAATAATAAAGACGGAACCAGTCCCGCCAAAAACGCATACATACATGATATTCAACAAAATAATAAAGATGGAATCAGTAAATTGTAAAATGCACGACGGGATATTCAACGAGAATAGTAAAGACGGAATAATAGAAGAATGTCACCAAGTATAGGGTAGGCCAGCGTATACGAGTTATTTCAAATGAATAATAAGCAATGGAATAACAACAGTTCTCTTCATGAATAAGAAAGAATAACACCCTTACGAATACAACAAACAATATTCCCTACCTTAAGAAGAAAATCTTTGGATATATAAGTAGTGAAGTAAGCGAGAATACTTTTTTCTTTCTCTCTATAGTTTATCTTTCTAGAGTTCAGTGAATTCGTAAGAAAATAATGAAAGAATGAGCTTCTATTTATAGAAAAATGGACTGCATAGTAACTAACTCATGAACGGTCCAGATTGATTTAATTTAATCTGATGGACCATATTTAAAGAAAATCTTTTAAATAAAATATAATATATTCTATTTATAATCTAATAAAATGAATAACTTTATAAAAGATTTTACTATACAAACACTATGCAAACTTATGCAAACACTATGCATAATAAAATATAATATATTCTATTTATAGAATAACTTTATAAAAGTATTACATTTTTTATATAAAAAGATTTTTATATTATTACATTAATAATAACAACAAAACTGAGTGACTTATCACGTAAGCATCAATAATCAATATCGTGTGCTACTATGCAACGACGCCAGCGATTATTAGTATTTTTTAACAAAGGTGTTTTGACAGATTAACAGTAAAACTTCCGCCGTTATTTTCATAAAAGTATTTTTGTCGTTTTCTCAATCCAAATAATAATTCCGTTAATAGGGTCCACCAATGAGTGTCTTTGTTGTACTAATATTCCCTGTTAAAATGAATATTCCCCACCAATCGAATATTATATAACAACTTGCGTATTTTGCAAAAATTTATAAATATTACCCACAACTATTATATCAATTTCACTCCATAATATTCAAAAATAATATTTATAGAAAATTCATCTTTATTCAAAAAGTTGGGGTTTTACATTATTTATAATAACTCAAAATACTTTTAATGTATTAATATTATCCTTAAATGATTTTTAAAATTTAAAATCATTTTTAAATAATTACCATTAATATTAAAGTATTGATGTATTATTTATTAAAATATTAAAAGTCATTAATTATAACTTAAAATATTTTTAATTCATTTATATACTTTCTAAATGATTTTTAACTATTTATTTAATATAATTAATATTAAATTATTAATGAAATTATCCTTTAAATATTAAAAGATATATTTTATAACTTAAAATATCTTTAAACACTTTATTTTTACTTAAAATGATTTTTATATTATTAAAATTGTTTTTAAACTATATTATTTAATATAATTATTAAATAACTTTAATATCATTATTAATAATTAATTAATGAAATTTACCTTTAAATATTGAAAGTTATATTTTATAACGTAAAATATTTTTAAATACCTTATTATTATTTAAATTGATTTTTAATATGATAAAATAATTTTTAATTTATTTATTTAATTCATTTATTGAATAACTTAATTATCATTAATATTAATTTATTAATGAATTTCATCAAAATATTAAAAGTCATTAAAAATAACTTTAAAATATTTTATTATTTCATAATATAATTTTAAATGATTTTTAAAGTATTAAAATCATTTTTAAATAATTTATTTAATATAATAATTAAATAAATTAAATACCTTTAATATTTCAAAAATATTAATTATTTATGAAATATATTAAAAATTATTAAAAACTTATTTTCAGACTTTAAAATAATTTTTAATAATTAAAAACTAATTTTTCTATTTATTTAATAAAAATAATTAATTTTAGTAATTAACTGTCGCTAAAGGGCCCTATAGCGACGAAACTGTAGCTATAGATGTTCTTGAGCTGTTCTTCGTGAAACCCAGAAAACAAGTCAGTGCACGAGCTAGCTAGTTTGACCAAACTTTAATCTCAATCTGTGATGTTTCATGGCATGGTTGTGGTCCTATCTTATAGTGTTAGTGCAGGACTACATTACCAAACAACAAACATAGTTATAACATGCATAACAAAGGAGATCTGGGTACCCAAAGTAGCTGTCAGAGGCTGTTCTTCATTTCTGGGTTACCCAGAAATGAAGAACAGTTCAACTGTTCACTTTTGAGCTTCTATTGTGACGCCCCCAAAATTAGGTATACGTCACTCATCTTGGGTCGCCACTTACATGGTACATAAATTCAAATACAAACTTAATTATACATCTGTCGTGTAACATACGACAATACATAAACTGAGAGTTCTAATAGGAATATTGTCATTTAGACAATATCCATACTCAAGGAGTCCTCATTACATTTATTATCACACTATTTAACAGAATAGTGAGGACTACTAATACTATCTTCGGGACCATCACTCTTTTCTCCAACTCGTCCCAGCTATATTCTCATTTCCTGAAGAAAACAGTGAAAGAAAGGGTGAGCTCAACTAGCCCAGTAAGAAATATTATAACTAAGATAATGCAGAATAAATTATCAATAGTCTTCAACAATGTTAAACTGATAAAATACAATAGACAACCAGTTTAACTGCAGCGGAATATACAATCCATTAAAAGAGTCAAATAGAAAATAAAGTCTACTATCTTTTAGGTTTTAAAAGGTTTTCATCAATTTTTATCACTAAGACTCAATTTAATGAATAAACCACAATATCTAATCATCCCTGTACCACGGTCAAGGATTTTCATCAAATTATCAATGGTCACTATGACTATCTTAGAATCACCCCTAGTCATAATCATACCAAAAACTATCCATCACCGCATTATGTGCCCTTCGAGGACTTTTGTCACATCATTTATATCAAGCCATGATTATACCGAATGATCCCGGTCATAATCATACTAAGTTCATCTTTGCACGTAAGCCAAAGATAACATAATATAACATGAGGATGATGACAATGACATAATAATTCAATAAAACAAGTTCACTTAATTAATTTATTCGGAACTAATAACGTTCAAATTGTCAACATGATATTGCTTTGTAGAGTAAAATTCAAGAATGCTCGAGAAAAATATTTTCATTAAAAAATTTGGATGAAGCTTAAATATAAAGGATATTCCACTAAATTCATGGAGTATATAAGTCAAAATTTTAACCAATTTGAGTATAATAGCGAATGAAATAACAAAAGAAATCACCATGCATGCGGTACTTATGCATAGGCATGAGTTATTCCAACGAGAATAATAAATACGTAATAATAAAAAGCGGAACCAAGTGTAAAATTGTAAAACACATGCATGAGGATATTCCAATAGAATAATAAAGACGAATAATAAATAAAAAGGCGGAACCGGTGGGTGTAAAAACACAGACGAGGATATTCCAATAGAATAATAAAGACGAGAATAATAAAGAGCGGAACCGGTCCGGTAAAAGCCTATGACGAGGATGTTCCAGCGGAATAATAAAATAATAGAAGAATGTCACCAAGGATAGGGATTCGCATATCTGAGTTATTCCAATGAATAAATAAGAATGGAATAATATAAGGATTTCACCAAGTATAGGGTATTATTAAGCATATATACAGGTCATGTATAGGGCATGCCACTTTTACGGAGTTATTCCAGCGAATAATAATAAGAATGGAATAATGAAGTTCTCTTCATGAATAAAAAAATAACACACCTTACTTAGTCAACAAATAATATTCCCTACCTTAGAAGAGTGAATATTGGAAAAGTGAAGTAGCAAAATACTTTTCTTCTTTCTCTCTATAGTTTCTCTCTCTCAGAGTTTAATTGAATTCGTAAGAAATAATGAAGGAATGAGAGCTTTATATTTATAGAAAAGCGAGGGTGGCTCTTGGTCTTAACGAAGGGTGAAATGACTCTTGGTAATATTGAAGAGACAACTACTATTTGTGAAGGGGTAATTAACCGTTGGAACACCGAAGAGGCAGTTAACTCTTGGTAATATTGAAGGGACAACTACTATTTGCGAAGGGGTAATTACTATTGACGAAGGTAATTACTATTGACGAAGGTAATTACTATTGAAGAAAGTAATTACTATTGACGAAGGTAAATACTATTGACGAAGGTAATTACTATTCACAAAGGTAATTACTATTCACAAAGGTAATTACTATCGATTGAAGGGACTCTTAGATGATGACATATGGGCCCCCATAAAATAATCAAACTTACCACAAACGTCTCATAACAGACTCTTTATATACATCAAGGATTGAATAAATATTACCACAAATCATTTTATTTTTAATCAACACATATTTAATCTTTCAACAATTATTAATCATTTATAACCTGTCGTCTCAATTAATAATTTAATACTATAACATATTATACAGATGATACTGTGACAATAATTGAATCAATAATATAAGAGATATGATGCAGCAATTACTGTAGCAATAATTGAGCATAGCTTAGTGACTTCTCACGTAAGCATCAATAATCAATATCGTGTGCTACTACACAACTCACGCCAGATTCTTTGTATTTTTTACTAATGGGTAGTTCAGCGGTTTTAATGGTAACACCTCTGCTAGTTATTTTTATAGAAAAATAATTTTGTCGTTTTCTAACTACGACAATACTTCCGTTAATAGGGTCCACCAATGATTGGTTTGCATCGAATATTCCCCGACAAAAAGAATATTCCCCGACCAAACGAATATTTTATAACAACTTGCTTACTTTGCAAAATTTATAAATATTACCCACAACTATAACATTATATCAAATTTATTCCATAATATTCAAAAATAATATTTATAAAAAAATTCATCTTTATTTATAAAAGCTGGGGTCTTACAACCTCCCCTTCTTATGAAATTTCGCCCTCGAAATTAGGGTACGTACCTGATATGATAAAGAGGTGAGGATACCTTGAATACCTTTATCGTTAAAAATATTAAATTCATCTTCGCAATCCGGCCAAAGATATTCATTAACAATTCATCTTTGCACTACAGGCCAAAGATATACAATTGTAAAACCAATAATCTTTGAGGAGCGCACTTAATAGTATCACGACCACGAATTATCCAAGCACTACCGCCAAGGATATTCGTGTTTTCAATCTGATCATGATTATACCGAATAATCATTGGTCATAATCATACCAAGTCTATCAATGCACTACGACCAAAGATGACTTTTACCACATCCATGAATTAATATTTCATTGCTGAGACTCAGCTCAATAATTAATCCATATCATCGAATCATCCCCGCACTACTGTGCCGAGGATATTCATTAGTATCACGACCACTTAATTATCCATGCACTACGACCAAAGATAATCGTGTATTCATTAGTATCACGATCACAAATTATCCATGCACTACTACCAAAGATAATCGTGTATTCATTAGTATCACGACCACAAATTATCCATGCACTACGACCAAAGATAATCGTGTATTCATTAGTATCACGACCACAAATTATCCATGCACTACGGCCAAAGATAATCGTGTTTTCAATTACGGTTATGATTATACCGAACAATCCTTGGTCATAATCATACCAAGTCCATCTATTCACGTAAGCCACAGATGACTTTCAACACAATATAAGCATGAGGATAATGATATAAAGAATCAATCAAATGAGATAAAGGATAAATATTAAACATTTATTATATAATTTATCCGAGATTCGAGAATATCCCCATGTTATCAATCACTTAATAATCTCATAATCTAATATCATCAATATTATAACAATATTTTAATCACTTCTTAAATTTATAAACAATTTATCTCAATTGTTTACGCTTTACCATATAATGCATTTAATCATTCAAAATTCCATACTCATAAGATATCATCACCAATTATCAAATCCTCATCAAAAAATATGCATATACTCTATATAGGATTCTCTAGCCATAAAATCCTATTTTCAACTTTGTTACTTCACATAACATATTTAACTCATATGTTCAGTAACTAAACTATTTTCATGAAAAATACCAAATCAGTCCCAAAAATATTTTTTTCGGGATTTAGCATAATATAGTCCCATGATGAAAATATATTTTTCTCGGAATTTTAAAATTCATTTACTATTTTTCAAAAAT
Organism: Panax quinquefolius; assembly: GCA_020205615.1. Taxonomy (NCBI): domain Eukaryota; kingdom Viridiplantae; phylum Streptophyta; class Magnoliopsida; order Apiales; family Araliaceae; genus Panax; species Panax quinquefolius. Next base: position 21,415,242 of record CM035170.1, on the reverse strand, counting down.
CAATTTCTAATTAATTCCTTAAGAAATTAGCTACCTCAAGTTTAACTCCAAAATTCCCAAATCTTAGCAGGACCTTACACATGTTAATGTGAGCCTCGATTTAAATTTCATGGTCACCTGAGTTATAGAACTCCGGTTATAGCATTTTTGTCAAAAAACCTAAATATTGAAATGGTCATAACTTGTTTATTTTAAGTCGAGAATGAGCTCATTTTTGAGCAGGAGGTACTTTATAACATATATTTTCATGTCCCAAAAGGCCAGTATTTTTCACATAAATTTAGTGGTCAAAAAATTTCTTTAAATTTTCAGGGGTAACATTTTTGTAATTTGCAGCTTTGGACTCTTTTGCTAAATTCAGTCCACACGAAAATCTACAGCACCTTTTCCAATTATTCCACTTGGATAAGCTACAAAACTCATAGATCTAACTCTAGGACTTGACCACACTCAAAATTCAAAATAAAATAGGAGATATGGTCAATTGAATTTCATGTTACGTTTTACCAAAATCGATTTTTCAACCCTTTGTGATTTCTAAGAAACTTTATGTTTTCAAATAATAACCACATAACTCATCATAACACTTACTAATACTTCATATACCCATGATTTTCATTAGTTCAATGCTTTTATTATGACTTTCATCATAATCCTCGTATGCAGATCCTTTTAGTTGAAGAAATATTTGAGGGTTTAAGAAATGGGTTTTTATCTTTGGGGTCAATACAAAATTCGATTTCACGCTCTAGGGTAGGCTAGGAAATCTTCAAGAATACGTCAAGAAATTTATTAATGATAGAAATATCATTCAAAAGCGCTACTCTTATCCAAGACTTGGATAGTACGTTACATTGATACCAAGCTGTGACTTCTATCCTTTAACCTAGATAGCACCTCACAATGATACCTATCAACTTGTCATCGTCATTCACACGTCGCCTCTGAGAAAGTCCGGCGGTGCATTTCCACAAGGAAGTCAACAATGAAAGGATCGGGGCTCTTTACTTATGGCTTGATATAACGTTGATTAACTTTAGGGTTTGGTTACTTTGAATTAGTATAACAAAGTTGGTTAGGAATATGAAAGCTAACAACCTTACAAAAAAGAATAATAAGTAGTTAATCAATCGTTTTCAAAAATTACCTCAAAGGCAAGTATTTTCAAAGAGATAAGATCGTGAAAGTGTTTATTTGAAACAACAAGATTAATAAGCGATTGGAGGTAACAAAGGTTTCTCCCAACAAAGTTTCAATAGATAAATCAAAGTCTAATTTTTTGAGTCAAATTTAAACATTGAACACAACTAGGTAGAATAAAAGAGTGGGTAGAACTTGTATTGAATAAAGTATAGACTTCGCAATAATTTATAATTAATTTACCCGTAATAACCCGTTCGGTTTTCTCAAATAAACGCTCTCGCTTAAATTACCTGAAGTTTGACTTTTTACTATAGGGTACATTCCACCCTTAAGTGCTTCTTCACATTCTCGATCCATGATTTGAATCATTATTCTTGATTCATATCGAATTCGGGTTGACCGCTATGCATTGTGGTAATTCGAATTCGATGTTGGGTTCTCCCAATTCTTTGTCCAAAAGCAAAGTCCATTTCATCTATTTTGGCTTTATTGGATCGGACGTCTTTTTCTACACTATCAACGCTACATGCAACTTTTTACCCATGCATCGTCTATTCTCCTTCGTTCGGTTGTTTCTTCTTTCAAATTTGATCTTTGATTTTAAATTCTCATATTCCAACTTTAATATCTTACACCCTGCCAAAGCGTGATTTTGTTTGAGCATCACATATCGGGTAACCCAATTTTGAATTGTTGTATCCCTTTGTTCCACGACCGTTTGCCGTTCTTCAACTTGTTCTTCTAGCTCATGAATACGATTTTGTAATTCTAAGTTTTGATCATAAATTTCTTCTAACCAATTCTCCTCGGGTTCCTCTTCTTCCTCTTCTTCTTCCTCACTCTCATTTGCTACCCTGCAACTGCAACTAGCTCGGGTGCAACAATTAGTTCTTCATTCACTACGTGGATATCTCTAATTTGTTGATCGTCGACAATCGCATTAACACGATTAGTGATTAAAGGTGTCACAACGGTCACATTCACTCCATTGTGAATATTTTAATTTGTCGCCATTTCCAAACACCGCCACAACACAAGGGTTAATTAATATATCAAATATTATCCCTATACTCGTCGACCAATTAAATAACAAATAAACTTAGGTAGGTCATACTAGCGAAGGAATTCCCGTCTCTCCCTCCTAGTTCTTATCTCAAGATCTTTAGCGGGATCATATCCTAAGCTTTGATACTGTTGTGGCGCCCCCAAAATTAGGTATCGTCACCCATCTTGGGTCGCCACTTACATGGTACATAAATTCAAATACAAACTAAATTATACATCCGCCGTGTAATATACGACAATACATAAACCGAGAGTTCTAATAAGAATATTGTCATTTAGACAATATCCATACTCAAGGAGTCCTCATTACATTTATTGTCACACTATTTAATGAGAATAGTGAGGACTACTAATGCTATCTTGGGACCATCACTCTTTTCCCAGGCGTCGTCCCGGCTATATTCTCATTTCAAGAGAAAACGGTGAAAGAAAAGGGTGAGCTCAACTAGCCCAAGAAGAAATATTATAACTAAGATAATGCGAATAAATTATCAATAGTCTTCAACAATGTTAAAGCGATAAAATACAATAGACAACCGGTTTAAGCTGCAGTGAATATGCAATCCATTAAAAGAGTCAAATAGAAAATAAAGTCTACTATCTTTTAGGTTTTAAAAGGTTTTCATCAATTTTTATCACTAAGACTCAATTTAATGAATAAACCATTAATATCTAATCATCCTTGTACCACGGTCAAGGATTTTCATCAAATTATCAATGGTCATGACTATCTTTAGAATCACCCCTAGTCATAATCATACCAAAACTATCCATCATCGCATTACAGCCACCGAGGACTTTTGTCACATCATTTATATCAAGCCATGATTATACCGAATGATCCACGGTCATAATCATACTAAGTTCATCTATGCACGTAAGCCAAAGATAACATAATATAACATGAGGATGATGACAATGGCATAATAATTCAATAAAACAAGTTCACTTAATTAATTTATTCAGGAACTAATAACGTCCAAATTGTCAACATGATACTGCTTTGTAGAGTAAAATTCAAGAATGCTCAGAAAAATATTTTCATTAAAAATACTGGATGAAGCGCAAATATCAAGGATATTCCACTAAATTCATGGAGTATAGAAGTCAAAATTTTAACCAATTGAGTATAATAGCGAATGAAATAACAAAAGAAATCACCATGCTTGCGGTACCAGATGAGCAAGTTATTCCAATGAATAATAATAAATACGTAATAATAAAAACGGAACCAGGTCCGGTGTAAAACACACAGACAGGATATTCCAATAGAATAATAAAGACAGAATAATAAAGACGGAACCAGGTCCGGTGTAAAACACACAGACAGGATATTCCAATAGAATAATAAAGACAGAATAATAAAGACGGAACCAGGTCCGGCGTAAAGCACAGACAGGATGTTCCAACGGAATAATAAAATAATAGAAGAATGTCACCAAGTATAGGGGATTCAGATATACGAGTTATTCCAATGTAATAAATAAGAATGGAATAATATAAGGATTTCACCAAGTATAGGGTATTCGCATATCACAGTCATGTATATAGGGTATGCCACTTTTACAAAAGTTATTCCAATGCAGAATAATAAAGAATGGAATAATGAAGTTCTCTTCATGAATAAAAAAATATAACACACCCTTATTTAGTACAACAAATAATATTCCCTACCCTAGAAGAGCTGAATATTGGAAAAGTGAAGTAGCAAAATACTTTTCTTCTTTCTCTCTATAGTTTCTCTCTCTAGAGTTTCAGTGAATTCATAAGAAATAATGAAGGAATGAGCTTTCTATTTATAGAAAAACTGAGGGTGGCTCTTGGTCTTAACGAAGGGTCAAAATGACTCTTGGTAATATTGAAGAGACAACTACTATTTTCGAAGGGGTAATTAACCCTTGTAACACCGAAGAGGCAGTTAACTCTTGGTAATATTGAAGGGACAACTACTATTTACGAAGGGGTAATTACTATTGACGAAGGTAATTACTATTGAAGAAGGTAATTACTATTGACGAAGGTAAATACTATTGACGAAGGTAATTATTATTCACAAAGGTAATTACTATTCACAAAGGTAATTACTATTGATGAAGGGACTCTTAGATGATGACATATGGGCCCGCCCATAAAATAATCAAACTTACCACAAACGTCTCATAACAAACTCTTTATATAAATCAAGGATTGAATAAATATTACCACAAATCATTTTATTTTTAATCAACACATATTTAATCTTTCAACAATTATAAATCATTTATAACTTGTCGTCTCAATTAATAATTTAATACTATAACATATTATACGAGATGATCTTTGTGACAATAATTGAATCAATAATATAAGAGATATGATGCACGAATTATTCTGTGTAGCAATAATTGAGCATAATGAGTGACTTCTCACGTAAGCATCAATAATCAATATATCGTGTGCTACTATACAACCACGCCAGACATCGCTTTTTACTTTACCTCTGGGTAGTTCAACGGTTTTGATGGTAACACCTCTCCGCCGTTATTTTTATAGAAAAATAATTTTGTCGCTTTTAACTACGACAATACTTCCGTTGTGGGGTCCATTGATGATTGAGTGTCGCATTTAATATTCCCACAAACAAAAAGAATATTCCCAGACCAAACGAATATTTTATAACAACTTGCTTAATTGCAAAATTTATAAATATTACCCACAACTATAACATTATATCAAATTTATTCCATAATATTCAAAAATAATATTTATAAAAAAATTCATCTTTATTTATAAAAGCTGGGGTCTTACATCTATAACTTATTGTTATTGAAACGTTTGTGTGATATAGTGGTTGCAGTGTGTAGCCAACATGACAAGGAAGATATTCATTACATAAAATCCATATAAGAACAACATAATATTTAGATCCAAGCTGGTCAAACCATGTCAGACGACATGATCATGCGTTTTCTAGGTGACCCAGAACATGCATTTCATAAACGTCTGGCTTGGTTTGACTAGCCACTAAGATCTATCTGATTAAGTTTTTAGTGATATAGTGCCATAATCTTGCAGTCCAAACAACAGGCTATAACTTAGATGCAACAACAGAACCAAAACATCAACACACGTGTCAGATCTAGAGCCATAACAACTTGTCAGACACGATCTTATACTTTCTGGGTTGCCCAGAAATGGCCCTGGTCGGTCAACGACCTTTGACCAACAATATTATGCAATCTAGACCAGATCTAAGCCTGATTATTGATCTAGATCAAAGAGCACAGAACATACTACATATCTAAAACATAAAACAACCAAAAACATAAACCGAGAAGGATCTACAACCTCTGGCATTCATTGTCAGAACACAAAACAAAATTTTTCCAGATTTTATAAAACTTCGAATATGAGCCTCTAGATGTTATGGATCTAACATCTAGCAACCCAGATCATCATTATACACCATATATAACATGTTTAACACAAAAATTTTAACATCTAACAACAGATCAAAGGTCAGATTTTAAGTTAGGGTTTATACCTTTACTTTGATCAATCTTGATCTTAGGGTTCTGATTTGATATAGATGTTAGTGGGGCTGGTTTTAGGGACTGAAATACTAAAGGAATTCGTAGGTTTAGAGAGAGAGGGACTTGGATGTGTATTGTGAACAAATAGCTAAAAAATATGACTTTCTCTCTCTCTCTCTCAATCTATTTATATGATGATAAAATGAACTCGGTTGGCATTATTTGGCTGATTGCTGGAGATTTATGTTGTACTAAGTCAATATGTTAGGTCAAGAGTTAGCCAACCACTCCAATTTGCTTAAATACACAAGTTATCTCAAATAATGCACAAAAGGGTAAAATGGTCAATGACCTTATGATTTTAATGGCACTTTGGTCTTTTGCCAAACCCTTAGGGTTTGACCCTTAGGGTTTGACCCTAAGGTTAAGCACAAATAATTTATAAGATTTCTAATTAGGGTTTGTACAAATAAATAAATTTTACTTTCTAAAATGGAAATTAGGGTTTCCTTAATCATACTTAGTTCCTAATTACATATAACATAAACATTAGATTATAGATTCACCAATTATCATTATCACTATAATTAGCAATTTTAGGGTTTTTAATTTGACAATAAGGCTAAATTAGAAATTAGGTTTCCTAAATTACAAATTTAGGGTTTCTACATTAGTTTTGATTTCTAATAATATAAAACATTAAAATTAGGTTTAAGGTTCACTAATTAACATTAAGATTGCTAAGTTAGTGATTAGGGTTCATATCTAACAAATTAGGGTTACTAATTTGTCAACTAGGGTTATAATTTATAATTAGGGTTTTCTAACTTTTAGAAATTAGGGTTTCTAAATAATTAGGGTTCCTAATTATAATTAGGTTTTTCCTAATTAACCTTAAATTCTATATTACGTGACATAATCATATCACAAATCACTACTCAGTCTTGGATCTCCCATTTTAGTTTCAAAATAAGATTAAACAAATTAATGCTAGGGTTTTGACATTATATACCATAATTGACTAACCATTATCAGTCTATGCATACCGTACATATTTATAGCACTAGAATAAAAATAATATGATATTATTTTTCTCATTCCTTTATAAAAAAAATCCAAAATTAGGGTTTGGATTCCATATCTGATTTATTCTTCATATATAACATTATTAATTAAGTTAAAATAATTAACTTAATTAATCTAACATAAATTCATATAATAAAATAAATAATTGTTATAATAATTCTAAAAATCATTTCATATATTATTTAAATAATATATAATTATATTTTCATGGAAAATAATTAATAAAAACATTTCTACTATAAAATTAATTATTATAATAATATAATTTATAATAATCAAAAATTCTAAAATAAAATGATTTAAAATTATTCATGTAATAAATATATTTTTATTTATCACATAAATACATACTCTTTATCTTGTACAAATCCTCATCTTTTAATAAAAAATTATACGCAAAATTTTTGATTTAATTATTTAGAAAATGTCAGGTTGTTACATTCACCCTCCCTTATAAAGATTTCGTCCCCGGAATCACCGTTTTAAACCTATACATACAAGGGTACATAACATACACAATCATTGCAAGTAGATCTCGATCAACTTTGATCGAACTGATCTTTAACTATTTACATAAATCTTGTCTATCTGATTAAACAGAAATTTGATTTTTAAAAGAACTCAAATTCCTCCTTCAAAATTTCTTTAAAAATAATTTACTATATATAGGAAAATAATGTATATAAGAAAATAAAATGTATACGAATAATACCTGAAGTTCCATCACAAATTTGCCATCGTATCTTGGACAGTCATGTTGTAGACCCTTGCTGTTGATTTTGTTGGCTTGTTTGACGAAGTCGGTCATGTGATTGCTAAAGTCCCGCTACCCTTGTCAGTAGTCACACTTCTTGCCTCCACCCTCCTTTTCGGACAATCCTTCACTTTGGGTTTAGTCGACCCGCATAGAAAACACCCACTGTTCATTCTTGGATTGGGACAGTTAGGAGAGATATGGCCCTCCTGCTCGCACTTATAGCATACAAATTTTCCCTTCAAACAATCCCCAGAGTGGTTCTTTCCACAAGTCTTACTTGGCACAGTTAGTTTCTTCACACCTTTTTGCTTCACCTGCACATTCCCAAAGTTGTTCACCTTCCTCTTTCCATCTCCACTCCTTCTCCCACTATTAATTCCCATCTTCCTAGCTCCTTCGACCTTACCTTTGTTCTTCCTCTCCTTATTGTAGAGGCTCATGGCCTCACTCCTCTCCTCGGCAATGATAGCCTTTTCCATGAGTGCTGCAAATGTAGGAATCTACAACACCGCCACCTTGTTATAGAGCCAGGGTTTTGCCCCTTAGCTACCCTAGCTATCACAAATGCCTTTTCAATCTCTTTAACCCAAGTTTGGGCTTCAACAGGGTCAGTTGTACCTTTAAATTCTGGCGGTCCTACAGCCTTAAAATCTTTGAAGTTCGCTAAGCGGTTGTCCGGCTAGTTCCCTTCGGCTGGCATTCCTTGTTGCATAGCTTGTGCTACCATGTTTGCAAAGCTTTGCATCGGGTCTTCTTGTTGTTGTCCCTCAACGTTATTGACAGATTTTTCTGCCCTTTGATTTCGAGTTCGACGTCTTGGCGACATTATCTGATTAAATAAAATTATAAATTTAACTTACATTCTAAACCTTATCATATAAGTTTAATATATTAAACTTGTTTCATTACTTAAACATAGATTCATATTCATGTAACGAATAATTTACATAACAGAGCACATAATGCTTTAAACATCAGCTACCCCTTTGTGACCACAAAAGTCGGGATTTACAATCTTGACTAATACAAAAGTTGAGGATATTACATTAAACACACATACTTATCATATATATTACATTAATCACACCTACACAACAGAACCTACACTACCTATTCGCTACGCCTTTTTCTTGGACAACCTTTCGCCTGATGACCTTCTATCCCACAGATAAAACATACTCCTGGTTTATAGTTGGGACAATACAAAGTGGCATGTCCCTCATAGCCGCAAAGGTAACATATCTTTTTCCATTTCTTCTCATCAGATTTTCCTAAGTCATGGTCTTATATCTTTCTTTTCCCTTTATTGCTCGGAGCTGCACACGATGTGTTGCTTGTGGCTCCCATTTGATCAATTTGGATTTTAAGCTTATCTTGTTCTTCCATTGTTTCTAGTAAGGCTTTTCGCAATTGACTATTTAATAACTTTTCTATTTCCCACAGCTTTTCAGAGAAGAAACCTTGTTCCTCAGATCCTGCACCTCCGTTGATGCTTGATCAACTTCAACTTTAGTGTTTGAATCACTATCTGTCAGCTCCACCATCTCTGGATCTGGTACTACATTTTCTACAATAACCACCTCATCCAAGTTGTTTTCATTGTAAGCCTCTATTTCAGCTATTGGCTTCGATATTAGCTCGGGTGTATGGATTTGATCCTTCTTCATGCTATAAGCATATAACAAGACTTTTCCACCAGACATCTACACACATAAATTATCCTGATTAGCATATACTATATACACACAGCAAATAAGAGTTTTATATAAGTTATCTTTTATTTTGTTTGACGATGAATTTATTCAATTTATCTCTTTTTAAACTCTATATGAGTTATTTATACTTTCAACGTTTCTCTTTGTTCTATGGTTATAGCCTAAGGTCTAGCCCACCTAAGGTTTTTAACCCTAAGCTCTGATACCAACCTGTAAAGCCCCCAAATCCGGGTACTTGAAACCCAAACTCGGGTCGTCACGATACCATTTCTATGAGCGGAATAATACTTGTGACGCCCCCAAAATAGGTATACATCACCTATTCTGAGTCGCCAAATACATGGTACAGAATACAAATACAATCTTAAATATAAAACATAAGCTGTGAGTTTTAATACAAATATTATCTTCTAGACAGTATTAAAACTCAAAATAAGTCATCAATACATTTATTATCACACTATTTCATAGAATAGTGAGGACTAGTAATGTTATCATCTGGACCGTCACTCTGTACCCCGACTAGTCCCTACTACGTTCTCATTTCTTGAAGAGAACAATGAAAGAAAAAGGGTGAGCTCAACTAGCCTAGTAAGAAATATTATGACTACGATAATGCAGAATAAATTATCGTTAGCCTTCAATAGTGTTAAACTGATACAATATAACAAACATCAAGTTTAACTGCAGCGGAACAAGCAATCCATTAGAAGAGTCAAGTAGAAAATAAAATCTATTATCTTCTATGATTTAAAAGGTTTTTCAATACTTTTATCGCTGAGACTCAGCTTAATAACTAATCTACATCATCCCTGCACTACGACCAAGGATATTCATTAGTATCACAACCACAAATTATCCATGCACTACGGGCCAAGGATATTCGTGTTTTCATCAATAGTCATGATCATGCGAACAACTGTCCATCAACGCACTACAAGCCAATGAGGAATTTTACCACATCATTTGTAACATTACGGTCATGATTATACCAAATGATCCCTAGTCATAATCATACCAAGTCCATCTGTGCACTACAGGCCACAGATGACTTTGAACATAATATAAACATGAGGATGATGACAATGATATAGGAATTCAGTAAAAAAAGTTCAAGAATTAATTTATCTAGGAACCAATAACGTCCAAATTATCAACATGATACTGCTTTGTGGTGTAAAATTCAAGAATGCTCAGAAGAATATTTCCATGAAAAGATACTGGAGGAAGCACAAATATCAAGGATATTCCACTAATTTCATGGAGTATAGAAGTCAAAGCTTTAACCAACTGAGTATAATAACGAATGGAATAACAAAAGAATTCACCAAGCATGCGATAGACCGCACAGACAGGTTCTTCCAACAAAATAATAAATAATGGAACCAAGTCATGCGTAAACGCACAGACAAGATATTCCAACAAAATAATAAATAATGGAACCAGGTCATGCGTAAAGCACAGATAGGATGTTCCAACAGAATGATAAAGAATGGAATAATAGAAGAATTTCACTATGTATGCAGTACTTCACATATATAGGTTATTCTAACATAATAATAAAGAATGGAATAACAGAAGAATTTCACCAAGTATAGGGTAGTCCGCGTATACAGGTTATTCCAACAGAATAAAAAGAATGGAATAATAGAAGTTTTCTTCATGAATACAAAAGAAATAATACCCCTTACATTAGTAGGAGATTGAATACTGCAGTAGTGTAGTAACAGGATACTCTTCTTCTTTCTCTCTTATTCTCTCTATACTTTCTCTCTCTATAGCTTGAATGATTTCGTGAAAAATAATGAAGAACTAGGCCTCTATTTATAGAAGATTTCTAGCTTAGCCCTTGCAATGATGTGAAAAGCAAGCTTGATTTAACGGTGGTGATGTGAAAAGAAAAGTGGTTTGACGCCTGTAATGTGAAACACCAAGTGGTTTGACACCTATAATATGAAACAACAAGTGGTTTGACGCCTGTAATGTGAAACAACAAGTGGTTTGACGTCTGTAATGTGAAACAATAATTGGTTCGACGCCTGTAATGTGAAATGACAATTGGTTCGACGCCTGTAATATGAAACGGCATATGGTTTGACGTCTGGTAAAGGTAATTACTATTGGCGAAAGAGACTCTTAGATGATGACATATGGGCCCCCATAGAATAACTAAACTTACCACAAACGTCTCATAATAGACTTCTTATATACATCAAGGATTGAATAAATATTACCACAAATCATTTTATTTTTAATCAACATATATTTAATCTTTCAACAATTATTCATCATTAATATTATAACTTGTCGTCTCAATTATTGATTTAATAATATAACATATTATGAGATGATCTTGTGACAATAATTGAATCAATAATATAAGAGATATAATGCAACAATTACTGTAGCAATAATGAGTATAACTGAGTGACTTCTCACGTAAGCATCAATAATCAATACCGTGTACTACTATGCAACCACACGTAATATTGTACCTTTATTACCGAGTATTTCAACAGTTAACGGTAAAACTTCCGCCGTTATTTTTTATAAAACGATAATTTTGTCGTTTTCTAACTCCGACAATAATTCTGTTATGGGTTCCACCAATGATTGTGTCGTCGTACGAATATTCCTCGACAAAAAGAATATTCCCCGACCAAATGAATATTTTATAACAACTTGCTTACTTTGCAAAATTTATAAATATTACCCACAACTATAACATTATATCAAATCCACACCATAATATTCAAAAATAATATTTAGAGAAAATTAATCTTTATTCATAAAAGTTGGGTTCTTACAATACTAATAATAATAACAATAATATAAATATCAAAATTTATTTATATAATTATCAGAGTCTAGCTCCCAAGTACGTAACCTTTAATACATTCATTACATAATATGATAGATAATATATATCATTGTCTTAATAATATCAAACTGTAACGACCCCAAAATTCATACCATTTAAAACTCGACTTCGGTCATTAACCATACATTCAACCTCTAATTTTTACATCAGTATTCGATATTCAAATCACTAAAATTGCGGAATATTTAAAACTTTTATACATTTCTTTCTGTATTGCCCTAAATCGCAACCTTTACATTTCATCTCTTCGATTCAAATTTATATCATGAATCGTTACAACAAAATGACTATACAAAGTCTTACATCATAAATAGATATCCATATACACCGGATAGCTCAATTTACAATTCAACAACATGTTACATTCAAAATCTTACATACATTTCTCATAAAAAATAAGTAATCTTCGTGAATATAGATCTCTATAACTCACTTAGCACATATCCTTACCTTAATTCCTTGACCTGCAAAAGTGGTTATTTGCAAGAGTGAACTTGACAGCCCAGTAAAATCTAACAGTTTTCATGCATCACATAACACATAATAATATTCTAAACATACATATCATAATAATTAAAGTAACATGGCATACATGCTTTTAATTCACATAAAAAATATAAAGATTAAGTTCTTTACCTAATCCTCCTTATTTAACCAAGATAATACAGTTATAAATTGACTTTAACATTTCACGATTTCAACATGTATAACATATCATGCAATTTAAAATAGTTCATCAATTCCACGTAGAAAATAGGAACCGAAAGACTTGCCTTGATCGTTGTTTACCAATAACAGTTTAACAGCTTATAGATATATTTTAACACAGTAAACACTGTAAATTCTAATACCCACTAATTCGTTTACTTTAACTACGATTCTCTGAACTTCTTAACAACAGAATTAACATGTTCATAGTTTTAATTTCCCAATTAGCTATCAACAATTTATAGATTTTGATCTTCTTAACAACCAAACTAATGAATATTTTGACTGTTAATAGCTATGTACCGGAACATATACTGAAAAATAGTTTCCTTCCTTTTAAACGAAATTAACATAACCTTTCATGTACTTCCAACATCATACACCCGTAAAACACCATAGTTCAGTTATATAACAACTACTACAGAGTTTTGTAAAAACTTTATATTTACAGTGAAATAGAAGAACACAAACTTTAGCATCATGATGTAAAACATATAAGATTATGGGAAAATACCTTCTTGTTGCTTTAAGAAATCGTTGTTAACATCAGACAAATCCTCTCACCAACCTTCCACAAGCTCTGACAATTTTCTTTCAAACTCACTGAGAACTCTTTTCTTTCTTCTCTCAGTTTAGCAAATAATTCAAAGGCGTAAACTGATACTCAAGCCAATTAAAAATATGCGTATAATAAAATAAAACCTAGGTACCATTTTAAAACGTATGAAATGGACGCTACACTTATTACACTAATAAGTTATCAGTTACCCAATATATATATAATATTTATATTTTATTTATTTAATTTATATTATTAATAAATCAATTTTAAAAATCCAAAAGCCATAAGGCTCGTTTTGAAAAAACGCTTTAAAATTAAAGACATAATATAATTAAGCCTTGTTTGACAAAATAAATTAAAACTACTTTAATTTGTTTTAATAACCACTTATAATATAGTTATTTGTCACACTTCTAATTAATTAAGTTTTCATACTTAATTTAATTAATTCTAATAACAATTCATTGCATAATATAATAATTTATTTAATCATTATAAACTCTCTAACTTAATTATTAAATTAAATTAGATTACTATTTCAAAATAATTACTTTCCTTAACTCATTAATTATTTATTAAACAAATAAATAATCAAATCACATCAAATCAAATCAAATCAATTAAACAAATACTTATTCAACGATAAACACATCCATTAAAATTTATATAATTTAATAAATATTTAAATATTATAATTAAAAAATCTGGATTGTTACATCATTCCTTCCTTACAATGATTATGTCCTCAGAATCACAACTCAAACCGCTAATTCGTTACAATCTTCCCTACTTACAAAGATTGTGTCCCCAGAATCAAAGACACAAATTAAACAAATAACTCAGAGTAATCTTTCATCATTTTATCTAAATATAGGTTTTATATTTCCTACTACATTCATTACTTTAACAAATTCTAGGTTTCATTTCATAACTTTCGCTTGAACTCAATTATATTCTGAGTATTATATTCTTAAACCATTCATTTCCTTTTCTAAGAATCGCTATCATAAACACTCGGAATATTACATTCACCCTTTCTTCTAAGAATTTCATCCTCAAAATTTTATTTATTAATATTTATTCATTCAATCTATCAAAGTAGATTTTTACGTCACTACTTCATTCATTCATTGGTTTCTATAATCACTTTCTTTCCACAAAGATCATTCTACAACTATTAACTTTTCTATTAAAAGTTTCACATTATTCTTTGATAACTCACATCCTTCTCACTTCAAAATCTTTTTTCTCACTTATTCAACATATTCATCATTTAGTGTCGCATTCTACGACTGACTTCTTTCTAAGGAATACTTTCTTTTTTCACTTCCATCTTGCAGAATAACAAGAATCTTCCACAATTTTTCAATAATTGGGAAGTAGTATGAATAACTCAGAAATTTAAAAGATTCCAAATCATGCTGAGGGGTCATAAGACTGTGAACTCTTCCTCTAGGTTTAATAGTGCTTCACCCCCCAGTTCTTCAAACTTTAAATCCTCTTTGGCAGAATGTTTATCAATCACAAAGACTAAAAACACCCTCCACTCGTACACTAGGTGGCCAACCTATTGTACCACCACGTTAATCATTTAACGTAGTGTTTTGTAACGACTATATGCGTTAGTACGCCGACTTAGGGTGTTAAGCCCTTCGTACTATGTATTGTGCATTAAACATTTTAGCTAAAGTATAAACTAAGCGCAACCTCTAATAAAAGAGTTGTTCATCTCGAATTTAGAGTGCAAGCATTCAATTTGAGGGTCTAATGACCATGAACCATGTCCACAGATTATAAGTAATCTTTTAACTTTAACTTTAACAATCATATACGACTATAAGGACTCCAAGGTACTTAGGGATCAATCCTTCGTACATGTATTATGCTCAAACATTTCAAGTAAGAAAGTATAAACTAAGCGCAACCCCTAAATAATAGGGTTGTTCATCTCAGCTTTTCAACATCTGAATCCTCACCAAAACAATTTGGTTTGGCATAACTTCTCAAGAAACTCTTGAATTTCATGAAAATCTTTCAATATTTGTCTAGCTAAATCAAATAGCATAGACCTCTACAACAATTCGGACATCAACCGAAATATACATATACATATATACATATGTATTCTCATATCTTAAAAAAATCTCAAAAATCTTTTTATGACGCTATGATATCGCATCGTATTTCTGATCGGTTGAGGATTAAATCATTTGGTGATTTTATCATACTACATCATACCATAGTGCATGGGCTGACGATCCTTAGATCACATCCAAAACTAGGTAATACTGCATTGATGACTCCATCATTTTTATCATCTTTACACCAGGTTACATGATGCATTAATGATATAAAATGCATTTTGATATATTGCAAATCATTTTTGGCTAGCCGAAGCAATTAACATAGACATACGAATAACAGTATTGTTGTTAAAACTCATTGGTTCCATCATTTGATCCAATGTTTTTGAAGAAAATAAAAGTGTAAACATCATCACGAAGTCAATAAATTTCGAAAGTCTAGCATAGCTGGTAGATTTAGAATACCTATGCTTCCACCATCAACTCCACTTTCTATAATGATTCATTGCTTAATAGGTCTATCTATTCCTATCATCCTCAATACTCCATTTACATTTATCTATACCTAGTTCGTCAAACTTACCACACGTTATGAGTTCAGGAACTTGCCACAATCATATGAGTTTAAGAACTTATCCTAGTCAAACCATAGGCGTCCATTCGCTAAGGGGTTCAAAAATATACCATATAATTATGAGTCACAAACCTACTATAAGTATGAGTTTTAAGAACTAGCACTTAACCTTATAATATTCTCTAACTATAATCTACCTATCTGTTATATACACATGAGAAAAGAATCACCTTCTCAACAGGCATATAGCAAATAGCGCGACACAAACATTCTAATGATTATCAATGTGATAAACTGAGTGCAAGCACAAAACCCTCGCCAATACAAAGGTTTGTACAACTCTGCCATCACATGAGTCCTCCATTGAAATCCCTTCTAACACTATCTTGCTCTTAACTTGCTCTTCGCTCGATACGAATTCCTCGTATCACATCATCTATAACTCCTCATGAGTTATCTCGTACTATTTCATAGTACACCATCTTTATAGCATTAACCTATAATCATTAAAACATTACAAACCATCTTCCTTTTATAACTTAAACAGACCACGTCGTGATCTTATTCTATAATCATCTCCCTTAAAATTCTTTTGTTAACTCGTGATCGTTTTGTTTTACGATACTCATTCTTTCTCTTTTTCATCATTTACGACATTATTCGTTATCTTGGCTTTTGGAGTTAGTAAACTCCCATTTCTTATCTGTATATCTCTTAGATTCTTCTTTGAATCTTCTTGTTTATAAAAAAAATTCTTCCTTTAAGAATTTCTAACTTAAGTTACATCGCTCAAAACTTCATTCGAGTTCTACACTTTCATCATACTTATCCATTTCTATACTTGGTACACATCGAGTCTCTAACAGTTTCAATATGGTACGCTGAGTGGTTTCCCACAACAACTAACAAACTAGGTTTCTAGTTACTAGTTCGTATATACCTCCGCTCTATGAAGGAATCCTTTAGCCCAGATATCATACATCAACTACTAAAGAGTACAATTGCACCATACTTAGATATAACTCTCTATTCTTAACTTCTTTATCATTCTTTTTTTATAGACATTGTCTATTTATTATCAACTTACATTCTTATTATTGGAGTTGGGTAACCCCACATTC
This sequence comes from Panax quinquefolius, assembly GCA_020205615.1. Lineage (NCBI taxonomy): Eukaryota > Viridiplantae > Streptophyta > Magnoliopsida > Apiales > Araliaceae > Panax > Panax quinquefolius. The sequence goes on along the minus strand of CM035170.1, from coordinate 21,398,034 downwards.
ATATTCCTTATAACTCTGCGAGATTCTTCTTTGAATCCTCTTTAATCCCTTCTTTATAAAATTCTTAAATTACTTCTTATTGTTCAAACTCTATTTGAGCTTATTCGTTCATTATCTTCACCTCTCTTCTCTAAGGTTATAGCCTACGGTACTCCTACCTAAGGTTTATAACCTATCGGCTTTGATACAAACTGTAACGACCCCAAAATTCATACCATTTAAAACTCAACTTCGATCGTTAACCATACATTTAACCACTAATTTTTACATCATTATTCGATATTAAAATCACTAAAATTGCATAATATCTAAAACTTTTATACATTTCCTTCTATATTGCCCTAAATCGTAACCTTTACATTACATCTCTTCGATTCAAATTTATATCATGAATCGTTACAACAAAATGACTATACAAAGTCTTACATCATAATAAGATATCCATATACACCGGATATCTCAATTTACAATTTAACAACATGTTACATTCAAAATCTTACATACATTTCTCATAAAGCATAAGTAATCTTCGTGAATATAGATCTCTATAACTCAGTTAGCATATATCCTTACCTTAATTCCTTGACCTGCAAAAATGGTTATTTGCAAGAGTGAGCTCGACAGCCCAGCAAAATCTAACAGTTTTCATGCATCCAATAACACATAATAATATTCTAAACATACATATCATAATAATTAAAGTAACATGGAATACATGATTTTAATTCACATAAAAAATATAAAGATTGAGTTCCTTACTCAATCCTCCTTATTTAACCAAGATAATACAGTCATAAATTGACTTTAACATTTCACGATTTCAACATGTATAACATATCATGCAATTTAAAACATTTCAACAAGTCCACGTAGAAAATAGGAACCGAAAGACTTGCCTTGATCGTTGTTTACCAATAACAGTTTAATAGCTTAAAAATATCTGCACTTCACGTGCCCTACACAATTATATAATCATTCACGTCAACTATTAGTCACATAACAACACATAATAATTGTAATGTAAACTCTACTCCACATCACATAATCTTTTCTATTAATTAGCACACAATGTTCAAATAGATTGTGTTAACTTTTCGACTTATGACTCACTATATTTCTTCTTAGTTAAACTCGAAGTTCATTCAAGTGCTTAAGTCTTGCTAGGACTACTTATTGGTTTTATATTAAGCCCATTCCATATCTTATAATATTCATTTCAATTGAATTAAAACACTTTTTAAGTTCATTAACACTTGGCACGGCGTTTCGACGTTCAATCGTCACACGCCCGATTTGCCTTTCTTGTGTATGCTTACTATGCTTCAATAACTTATCTAATATATTATTTATTAATGTTAAGCATCATTATATTTACTAACATACATTTTTTATAACTTAGGACACAATCTTTTATCGTCAGGAGCACTACACATGCATATGTGCATGCCCGACGCCTTTTGATTGCCTTCGAAAAAACAACAGTCCTAAAGATGACCGTTTTGACTACTATTACAGACCTCAAATTGAAATACATAAAGAACGAAAGTTTTAGGTCTACTCGTCCTCGTTCCGGATCATCTTGAATCACCTCAATCGGAGTTTTTATGAGAAAGTTATGACCATTTTACTCTAGGAGCTCAAAACTGTCCAACCAGGACTTACATTGCTAAGTGTCATGGCTGGCGAGAACTAGGTTAACCGGTGGTCTTGGGGCATGAAATTTTATTTATTTGTCAATACCAAACTTCTGAGTAACCCAACCATCGGAGAACAGAACAACTAATTTATGTCTATTTAACACTGCTAACATCTAAATTAACATGTTAACTTATATAAATTACACATATACACACTACCCAACATGCATATACTAGTTTAAACCACGATTCTAGAAATCTTAAATTTTGAAAGCACGGTTTAAACATCAAAACTCCATAGTTGACATATTTTAACACAGTAAACACTGTAAATTCTAATAACCACCAATTCGTTTACTTTAACTACGATTCTCTGAACTTCTTAACAACAGAATTAACATGTTCACAGTTTTAATTTCCCAATTAGCTATCAACAATTTACTAATTTTAATCTTCTTAACAACCAAACTAATGAATATTTTGACTGTTAATAGCTATGTACCAGAACATATACTGAAAAATAGTTTCCTTCCTTTTAAACAAAATTAACATAACCTTTCATGTACTTCCAACATCATACACCCATAAAACACCATAGTTCAGTTATATAACAACTACTACAGAGTTTTGTAAAAACTTTATATTTACAGTGAAATAGAAGAACACAGACTTTAGCATCACGTTGTAAAACATATAAGATTATGGGAAAATACCTTCTTGTTGCTTTAAGAAATCATTGTTAACATCAGACAAATCCTCGCACCAACCTTCCTCAAGCTCTGACAATTTTCTCTCAAACTCACTGAGAACTCTTTTCTTTCTTCTCTCAGTTTAGCAAATAATTCAATGGCGTAAACTGATACTCAAGCCAATTAACAATATGCGTATAATAAAATAAAACCTACGTACCATTTTAAAACGTATGAAATGGACGCTACACTTATTACACTAATAAGTTATCAGTTACGCAAAATATATATATATATATATAATATTTATATTTTATTTATTTAATTTATATTATTAATAAATCAAATTTAAAAATCCAAAATCCATAATGCTCCGTTTGGCAAAACGCTTTAAAATTAAAGACTTAATATATTTAAGCCTTGTTTGACAAAATAAATTAAAACTACTTTCATTTATTTTAATAACCACTTATAATATAGTTATTTGTCACACTTCTAATTCATTAAGTTTTCATACTTAATTTAATTAATTCTAATAACAATTCATTTGCATAATATAATAATTTATTTAATCATTATAAACTTTCTAACTTAATTATTAAATTAAATTAGATTACTATTTCAAAATAATTACTTTGCTTAACTCATTAATTATTTATTAAACAAATAAATAATCAAATCACATCAAATCAAATCAATTAAACAAATATTTATTCAACGATAAGCACATCTATTAAATATTTATATAATTTAATCAATATTTAAATATTATAATTAAAAAATCTGGATTGTTACTTAAACTATTACATAAGATAGCATTGTATTCATTCAACAACCTTTCCCTTTCCCTTGTTCTTAGCAGAGCCTTCAGGTTGTTCACACTTAGCTGAAAACATTTAAATTAAGCAAGGATGAGCATTTGAGTGCCCAGCAAGTAATAACAATTATAATTATTAGCTGAAAGGATTAAATATTTTCTTTATGCTACCCTTCTACAACGATTCAATAGTTGTGAAGTATTCTGTACCAATGATAATAATATATTAATTCTATACCAAAATTTTGAAACTACGTACTGACTCTAAAAGGGTTAAGGTGACATACTATGAACATTGTTTTCTATTTTCGAAAAGGTTAAACAGAAATTCGTCTACAAATTTTCATAGCTTACAGGCACGGGGGGTGATCAGCCCGTTATGCCCTGTATTGATCAATACTACATGCAAGAACGATATGATCATTCACTCTGTCCGCCTTGGGCGCATAAAAATTTTCCCATTTTTGGGATGTTCATACTTAGTCGTGAATCCGAACCAAAACAATTCAGTTGGATACAAAAAGGTTTTATCTTGTTCAACAATAACTTATAAGTCAATATATATATATATACTGAAAAATGTGTATCAACATGTAATTAAATACAATGATTATCCAAGTGGGGACACTTGTATAACCATGTCTAGAAATTAACGAACATAATATATATCTGAATTACAATATAGTACCATGTTGATAATTAATGATCGGATATAACATATATAACAATCGAGTTAATAATCTGATACAATAATAATATAATTCTGATTCTTCTTACTCATGTCCATTGCATAAAGAAAATGCAAAGGTATGATACTTTGTGACGGCCCCAAAATAGGTATACATAACCCATCTTGGATCGCCAAATACATGGTACAGAATACAAATACAAACTTAATTATACACTTAGAGCTGAGAGTTTTTTACACGAATATTGTCTCATAGACAGTATCCAAACTCAAATTCAATCCTCATTACATTTATTATCACGCTAAATAATGAGGATTACTAAAACAGCCATCTCGGACCATCACTCCGTTCCCCGACTAGTTCCGGCTACGTTCTCATTTCCTGAAGGGAACAATGGAAGTAAAAGGGTGAGCTCAACTAGCCCAGTAAGAAATAAATGACTAAGATAATGCAAAATAAGTTATCATTAGCCTTCAACACTGTTAAACTGATAGAATATAATCGACAACAAGTTTAACTACAGCAGAATAAGCAATCCATTAGAAGAGTCAAGTAGAGCATGATATCTACTATCTTCTATGATTTAAAAAGGTTTTCATCAACTTTATCGCTGAGACTCAGCTTAATAAATAAACCACAACATCTAATCATCCCTGCACTACGGGCCAATGATATTCATGTAATCATCAATGGTCATGATTATATCGAATAATCCCTTGTCATAATCATATCAACCAACAGTCCATCTATGCACGTAAGACAAAGATGACTTTCATCACAATATAAGCATGCGGATGATGACAATGATATAAGCATTTAATTAAATGAAAGCAAAGGATAAATTTTAAAGATTCATAATTTAATTTATCCAGTATTCAATAATGTCCAAATTTTCAACATGATACTGCTTGTGGAGTAAAATTCTAGAATAATATCCATGTATCAAAAATATTTTGGACAGAAAAGAAATCAATTTTTCGGGTAAATAGTAATTGGCTGAATAGTACTTCGTGAATAGTAACCCGACATGAAAAATACCCCAAATACCTGACTGAATAGTAACCGGGTGAATAGTAATCGGGTGTATACTAACCCATGAATAGTAACTCGTGAATAGTATCCCAGCATGAAAAGTGTCCCGAATACCTGAGTGAATAATATTATAGTGAATAGTAACTGGGGTGAATAGTAACCTATGAATAGTACCCTGGGTGGAAATATTGATATTTTATAAGAAAGTTCAGATCAATATTCCAATAAAACGATACTGGATGAAGCGCAAAACTTCAAGGATATCCCACTAATTTCAGGGATTATAGAAGCAATACTTACCATAGTAAGTTTAGATGAAAAGAAATAACATACAAAACTGCAAATGGATTTTCACCCGTAATACGGTACGTAATCTGCGTAGACAGGTTATTCCGACATATTAAAGGATGAATACGAAAAGTAGTATTCCTTATGAATACGAAAGAAATAATACCCCTTACCTTAGTAGAAAACTGGATACTGCAAAAGTGAAGTAGCAGAATACTCTTCTTCTTGCTCTCTATAGTTTCTCTCTCTATAGTGTCTCTTGTGAATCTCAGTGAATTGGTGAGAATGAAAGAAGAATTAAGCTTCTATTTATAGGAGAATGGACTAAATAGTAACTAATTAATGAACGGTCTAGATTGATTTACTATTAGAATGGATGGTCCAGATTGATTACTATTAAAACCACAACCGACGGTCCAAATTGATTTACTTTTAAAACCACCATAGACGATCCAGATTGATTACTTTTAAAACCACCACTGAAGGTCCAGATTGATTACTATTAAAAGCACCACCAATGGTCCAGATTGATTAACTATTAAAACCACCATCAATGGTCCAGATTGATTAACTATTAAAACCACCATCAATGGTCCAGATTTGTTTACTATTAAAACCACCATCAATGATCCAGATTGGTTCACTATTAAAACCACCACCAATGGTTCAAATTTATTTAACTTATTACACTTTATTACCCCTAAAGCTTTCCAAGTATCCATTATTCCCCTCTAACTTTTGTAATTCACTTATCTTCAATAAACACATTCTTAATACTTCAACAATTACTCATCACTAATAATATAACTCACAATATTTAACAACCAGGTCGTTCTCAAGAAAGAGGGGGCTTTCTGATAAGGATTTCTCCTTATTGGCGCGCAATTAGGTAACCAAACATCTCCTTGACAGAACTTCTAAACATTGTCATTATTGCAAAAAATAATATGAATAACTTTGTTGTCTCAATTATTGATTTAATAAAATAAAATATTATGCAGATGATACTGTGACAATAATTGAATCAAATAACGTGAGATACAATGCAACAATTACTGTAGCAATAATTGAGGAAAACTGAGTGGCTTCTTACGTAAGCATCAATAATCAATACCATGTGCTACTATGCAACCACGCGTATTACTATACTTTTACCATCGGGTAGTTCAATAGTTAACAGTAAAACTTTTGCCGTTATTTTTATAAAAAGATATTTATGTCATTTTCTAACTACGACAATACTTCCGTTGTGGGGTCCACCAATGATTGTACCGTCGTACGAATATTCCCTGTTCAAACGAATATTCCCCGACCAATCGAATATTCCTCGACACAACAAATATTTTATATCAACTTGCTTACTTTTGAAAAATTTTCTAAATATTACCCACAAGTATAACATTATATCGTATCCACACCATAATATTCAAAAATATATTTCGAGAAAAATTATTCTTTTGTTAAAAAAAGTTGGGGTCTTACAACCTCCCCTTCTTATGAAATTTCGTCCTCAAAATTAGGTTACGTACCTGATATGTCGAAGAGGTGAGGATACCTTGATTTCATTTCAGATTCTAACTCCCAGGTCATTTCCTCCACATCGTGGTTTCTTCACAAAACTTTGACTTGAGGTATAACCTTGGAGCGTAGAATATGATCCTTCTTATCCAAGATTTTAACAGCTACCTCTTCATGAGTTAAATCTTCCTCTATCTCATCTGGTTCTAATTCAATAATGTGGTTCGGGTCTTTCACATATTTACGTAACATAGATATGTGAAAAATATTATGAACATGAGACATACTTGGCGGTAAGGCGAGTCTATAGGCCACAGTTCCCACTCGATCAAGGATTAAAAATGGGTCAATGAATCGAGGATTGAGCTTTCCTCTCTTTCCAAATCTCGTAACTCATTTCCATGGAGCAACATGTAATATCACATGATCTCCAATATTGAATTTCACGTCCTTTCGATGAAGATCAGCATAACTCTTTTGTCGATCTTGTGAGGTTTTTATACGTTATCGGATCGTTTGAATCTTTTTTGTAGTCATACGTACCAACTCCAGTCCCAACAACGTTGCTTCACCTACCTCATCCCAGCATACCGAAGAACGACACTTTCTTCCATACAATGCCTCAAATGGAGCCATGCCAATACTTGATTGATAAATGTTATTGTAGGAAAACTCTACCAATGGTAAGAACTTGTCCCAACTTCCTTTGAAGTCAAGGACACAGAGTCTTAATAAATCCTCAAGAGTTTGAATAGTCCTCTCTGATTGTCTGTCCGTTTGGGGAGGATATGCCAAACTAAATCGTAAATCCGTGCCCATAGCTTTTTGCAAACTTACCCAAAATCTTGAAGTAAATCTTGGGTCTCGATCAGAAACTATGGATACTGGCATGCCATGCAGTCTTACAATCTCATTTATGTACATATGAGCAAGACGTTCAAGTGTGTAAGTTTCTCATATCGGTAAGAAATGAGCAGACTTTGTCAATCTATCAACAATGACCCAAATTGCATCTATGCCTTGAGAAACCTTGGGAAGACCAGTAATGAAATGCATGGTAATGTGCTCCCACTTCCATTCTGGAATTTCAAGTGGTTGCAATGGACCTTTTAGCACTTGATGCTCCGCCTTGACTCGTTGACATTTTAGACACCTTAAGATAAACCCCACTATCTCTCTCTTCATATTGCTCAACCAAAATGTATGTCGAAGATCACGATACATTTTGGTACTCCCAGGATGGATTGCAAATGGTGTGTTGTGCGCCTCCACCATGATCATATACTTTAAATCAGAGTCATTTGGAACACAAAGTCTGGAGTTGACTCGAAGTATTCCTTCCTCATCAATTCTTACTTCCGAAACAACACCTTCTTGTACTTTCTTCTTCAAACGCATCAGCTCCAGGTCCGTAGCTTGAGCAGCTTTAACTTTATCAATTAAATTTGGTTCTACTCATATATTCGCCATCATCACATGGGTCCCTGGAGTCTTTAACTCTATCTACATCCTTTGTAAGTCATACAAAATGGGCCTTTGCATTGACAATATCGCACTCGTACCCGCATATGATCTTTCACTCAATGCATCAGCTACTACGTTTGCTTTTCCAGGATGGTATTGGATGGTATGATCATAATCTTTCAACAGCTCAAGCCATCATCTTTGCTGTATGTTGAGTTCCTTTTGAGTGAAGAAATATTTAAGGCTTTTATGATCTGTATAGATCTCCACCTTCTCTCCATACAGGTAATGCCTCCAAATCTTAAGTGCAAAAACGACAGCTGCCAACTCTAGATCATGAGTAGGATAATTTCTCTCATAATCTTTGAGTTGTTGTGATGCATAGGCTATGAATTTCCCATCTTGCACGAGAACACATCCTAAACCTTTGCCTGAAGCATCATTGTAGATGACAAATCCCTCCGAACCAGATGGTATTGTCAGAACAGGTGCTGAAATGAGTCTCCTCTTGAGTTCTTGAAAACTCTTCTCACATTCTTTGCTCCAACCAAATTTTATTTCTTTTCGAGTCAGCTAAGTTAATGGAGTAGCAATTCGAGAAAACCCTTCTACGAATCTCCGATAATAACCAGCTAAGCCGAGAAAGCTACGTACTTCGGTCACTGACTTGGGTTGCTCCCAACTTTGAATTGCTTCAATCTTTGCTGGGTCAACAGATATTCCATGATTTGATATCAGATGCCCAAGGAATGCTACTTCTTAAAGCCAAAACTTTCACTTCTTCAACTTGGCATAAAGCTTGTTTTCACGAAGCTTTTGGAGTATCAGCCTCAAGTGTTGCTCATGATCCTCACGACTTTTGGTATATACGAGGATGTCATCAGTAAAGACGACTACAAAATGATCCAAATATTACTTGAATACTCGGTTCATCATATCCATGAAGGCATCAGGAGCATTAGTCAATCCAAAAGACATGACTAGGAATTCATAATGCCCGTACCGAGTTCTGAAAGCAGTCTTTGAGATGTCATCGGTTTTAATCTTTAACTGATGATACCTGGAACAAAGATCGATCTTTGAAAAGAATTTGGCACCTTGCAACTGGTCAAACAAGTCATCAATGTGTGGCAACGGGTACCTATTTTTGATGGTGACATGATTCAACTCCCGATAATCAATACAAAATCACATACTTCCATCTTTTTTCTTTACGAATAGAACATGAGCACCCCAAGGAGACGTACTTGGACGAATGAAACCGATGTCTAACAATTCCTGCAGTTGAGTCTTTAACTCCTGAAGTTCAACAAGAGCCATTCGATATGGGGCTTTGGAAATGGGTTTTGTACCGGGTTCAAGGTCGATAAAAAATTTAATTTCACGCTCTGGGGGTAGGCCAGGAAGTTCTTTAGGAAATACGTCAGGAAATTTTTTAATAATGGAAATATTATTCAAGACTGACGTATTTTTGTTTAAATCCGTGACATGAGCTAAGAACGCTTGACATCCGTTTTTCAATAAACGAATAGCTTTATGGCTTGATATGACCGTGATTGATTTTAATGGTTTCGTCGCTTGAATTTGCATAATAGGTTGATTAGGAATATGAAAGCTAACAACCTTAAGAAAATAATCAATTTTAGCATGATAAGTAGTTAACCAATCAATCCCTAGAATCACATCAAATGCAAGTATTTTTAAAGAGATAAGATCGACAGGTAACTTGTGGTTACTGATTTGAATCAAACAAGACTTATAAATAATGGATGTAATAAAGGTTTCCCCCAACAGAGTTTCAACTGATAAGTCAAAGTCTAATTTCTCCGGAGTCAAATTTAAATGTTGAGCGCAAGTAGGAGAAATAAAAGAATGGGTAGAATTGGTATCAAATAAGGTATAAGCATCGCAAGAGTTTATGATTAGCTTATTCGTGATCACCTCGTTAGAATTCCTCACTTTTTGGAATGTTATGACAAACACTCTCCCTTGAACTAATGGTTTATTCTTATCTGGGACGGCCTTCCATGCCTCCATCTCAGCTGAACTTGACTTTGGTGCCCGATAAAATTGGGCTAGGTGACCTTCTCTTCCACAATTGTAATATGCTTTAGACTGTTGCATACAGTTTGGACTGATGTGTCCCTCCCCTCCGCATTTGTAACATATGACCAACGGTCGTTCTCCTTCCTTAACAACAGGTACTGGTGTTGACGTCTTTCCATCATTATTGAATCTCCTCTTCTTGAAATTTCCACTTCTATTATCTTGGTCATGATTACCAGCGGAGTGGTTACCATTTCTGGCATGTTGATTCCCTCCACGTTTGTTATCACTTCTTCTATAACTGCTACCATTAGTATTATCGACTTGTCGGCTGCTCTCTCTAGGTTGTGTTAACTCATTATCGTGCTCCAATAACTGAGCCATATTTACAACATCTGAATACAAACACAGTTTGTGAGAAATTAAGTATTGACGTATCTCGGGTTTCAAACCCTTTAGAAACATCCGTGTCATTCTCTCCTCATTATCAACAAAGTGGGCAGCAAACCGTGACAACTCGGCAAACTTAGCTTCGTACTGTGACACGGTCATATTGTTTTGCTCCAACTTGATAAACTCCACCTCCTTCATGTGATGAATACTTTCAGGAAAGTACTTGTCATTGAACAGCTCTTGGAACTTCTCCCAAGACATTTTCATTGCGGCAGGTTGAGTACGCTTTACAGATTCCCACCAGTAATATGCCTCTCCTCGCAACATGAAGGTGGCAAAGGGAACCTTTTGCTCCTCGGAGCATCCCAAGACATCAAATATCTTGGTGATCTGCTTTATCCACATCTCCGCCTTAAGTGGTTTTGGCTCTCCAATAAACTCCGGTGGTCCCAGCTCATTGAACTGCTTGGCGGTCCGAGAGTTGCCAGTGTTTCCACCTGCATTTTGGACAGGAGCCGCTCTCGCTTGATGTTGCATGAATTGCATAAAACTTCTAAACATCCCATCGTTCATCATTTGATCGGTGTTGTTGTTTTCCTGAGGATTATTGTCTTCCTATTGCACATTATCCTGGGTATTGATCGTTGGTGACTCAACGGTCTCATGTGCTTCATTGTTGATCTCAACATTTTCAGATGCCATTTACAAACACTGCCACAAAATAAGGGTTAATTGACATATCACATATTATCCCTATACTCTGACCGACTAATTAAATACCAAATAATCTTAGGTAGGTCATACTAGTGAAGGAATTCCCTATCTCTCCCCTCCTAGTTCATGTCTCACATCTCAGCCAGGGATCATATCCCTAAGCTTTGATACCAACTGTGACGCCCCCAAAATAGGTATACATCACCCATCTTGGGTTGCCAAATACATGGTACAGAATATAAATACAAACTTAATTATACAACCAGAGCTGAGAGTTTTTACATGAATATTATCTCATAGACAGTATCCAAACTCAAATTCAATCCCCATTACATTTATTATCACACTAAATAGTGAAGATTACTAAAACAGCCATCTCCGACCATCACTCCGTTCCCCGACTAGTTCCGGTTACGTTCTCATTTCCTGAAGGGAACAATGGAAGTAAAAGGGTGAGCTCAACTAGCCCAGTAAGAAATATAATGACTAAGATAATGCAGAATAAGTTATCATTAGCCTTCAACAATGTTAAACTGATAGAATATAACCGACAACAAGTTTAACTGCAGCGGAATAAGCAATCCATTAGAAGAGTCAAGTAAAGCATGATATCTACTATCTTCTATGATTTAAAAAGGTTTTCATCAACTTTATCGCTGAGACTCAGCTTAATAAATAAACCACAACATCGAATCATTAATGCACTACGGGCCAAGGATAATCATGTAATCATCAATGATCATGATTATACCGAATAATCCCTGATCATAATTATATCAACCAATAGTCCATCTATACACATAAGCCAAAGATGACTTTTATCACAATATAAGCATAAGGATGATGACAATGATATAAGCATTTAATTAAATGAAAGCAAAGGATAAATTTTAAAGATTCATTATTTAATTTATCAAGTATTCAATAATGTCCAAATTGTCAACATGATACTGCTTTGTGGAGTAAAATTCAAGAATAATATCCATTTATCAAAAATATTTTGGACAGAAAAGGAATCAATTTTTCGGGTGAATAGTAATCGGGTGAATAGTACCCCGTGAATAGTACTTTATGAATAGTAACCCGACATGAAAAATACCCCAAATACCCGACTGAATAATATTAGTAGTGAATAGTAACCAGGTGAATAGTAATATGTGTATAGTAACTCGTGAATAGTATCTCGGCATAAAAAGTGTCCCGAATACCCGAGTGAATAATATTATACTGAATAGTAACTGGGTGAATAGTAACTCGTGAATAGTACCCCTTGTGGAAATATTGATATTTAATAAGAAAGTTCAGATCAATATTCCAATGAAACGATACTAGATGAAGCGCAAAACTTCAAGGATATACCACTAATTTCAGGGATTATAGAAGCAATACTTACCATAGTAAGTTTAGATGAAAAGAAATAACATACGAAACTGCAAATGGATTTTCACCCGTCATACGGTACGTAATCCGCAGAGACAAGTTATTACGACATATTAAAGGATGAATACGAAAAGTAGTATTTCTTGTGAATACGAAAGAAATAATACCCCTTACCTTAGTAGAAAGCTGGATACTGCAAAAGTGAAGTAGCAGAATACTCTTCTTTTTGTTCTCTATAGTTTTTCTCTCTATAGTGTCTCTTGTGAATCTCAGTGAATTGGTGAGAATGAAAAAAAAATTAAGCTTCTATTTATAGGAGAATGGACTAAATAGTAACTAATTCATGAACGATCCAGATTGATTTACTATTAGAACGGATGGTCCAGATTGATTACTATTAAAACCACAACCGACGGTCCAGATTGATTTACTTTAAAAACTAACACAGATGGTCCAGATTGATTACTTTTAAAACCTCCACCGATGGTCCATATTGATTACTATTAAAACCACCATCAATGGTCCAAATTGATTAACTATTAAAACCACCATCAATGGTCCAGATTGGCTTACTATTAAAACCACCATCAATGGTCTATATTGGCTTACTATTAAAACCACCACCAATGGTACAGATTGATTTAACTTATTACACTTTAGTACCCCTAAAGCTTTCCAAGTTTGCATTATTCCCCTCTAACTTTTGTAATTCACTTATCTTCAATAAACACATTCTTAATACTTCAACAATTACTCATCACTAATATTATAACTCACAATATTTAACAACCAGGTCGTTCCCAGGAAAGAGGGGGCAGTTCGATAAGGATTTCTCCTTATTGGCGCGTAATTAGGTGATCAAACCTCTCCTTGACAGAACTTCTAGACATTGTCAATATTGCAAATAATAATATGAAGAACTTCTAGACATTGTAAATATTGCAAGTTAACGGTAAAACTTTCGCCGTTATTTTTATAAAAAATATTTATGTCATTTTCTAACTACGACAATACTTCCGTTGTGGGGTCCACCAATGATTGTACCGTCATACGAATATTCCATGTTAAAACGAATATTCCCCGACCAATCGAATATTCTCCGACACAACGAATATTTTATATCAACTTGTTTACTTTGCTAAATTTTCCAAATATTACCCACAAGTATAACATTCTATCATATCCACACCATAATATTTAAAAATATATTTTGAGAAAAATTATTCTTTAGTTAAAAAAAGTTGGGGTCTTACATACTTGCTTGGTACGCTGCTTACAGTTCGCAACTTAGTTTTATCTTTTATATAATCACCTATCAGTAATAAGATCATTTTACTTATTAGAATAACATATCGTAACACATAATACTGCTTATTGCAATAAGCACATAACCCAATCACATTGCCACATATATCTATCAGTCATTGGATCACAAACAAACACATATCTAATCAAATTATTTAAGTCCAAATCAATTTCTGAAACATGTCGGTGTACCAACGACTTTATCGGGTAATTATCGAGTTTAAGACTCTATCCATTAATTTCATAACTGTAAATATCAGTCACATTATTTTTAAATGACTTATGATAATTTTAAAACATTTATTATAATTTATCGTGAATTTTTAAACATCAAATCATTATTAAATGATTTAAATATTAAATAATTCAATTATCATTATTATTTAATTAATATTAAACTATTAATGAAATCATTTTCAAAATGTTAAACTTATTTATAATAACTCAAAATACTTTTAAAGTGTTAATATTATCCATAAATGATTTTTAAAACATTTAAAATTATTTTTAAATAATTACCAATTAATATTAAAGTATTAATGTATTATTTATTAAAATATTAAAAGTCATTAATTATAAATTAAAATATTTTAATTCATTTATATACTTTCTAAATGATTTTTAACTATTTATTTAATATAATTAATATTAAATTATTAATGAAATTATCCTTTAAATATTAAAAGTTATATTTTACAACTTAAAATATCTTTAAACACTTTATTTTCACTTTAAATGATTTTTATAATAATAAAATCATTTTAAACTAATTTATTTAATATAATTATTAAATAAATTTAATATCATTAATAATAATTAATTAATAAAATTTATCTTTAAATATTGAAAGTTATATTTTATAACTTCAAATATTTTTAAATACCTTATTATTATTTAAAATGATTTTTAATATAATAAAATCATTTTTAATTTATTTATTAAATTAATTAATTACCATTAATATTAATTTATTAATGAATTTCATGACAAAATATTAAAAGTCATTAAAAATAACTTAAAATATTTTCTTATATCATAATATAATTTTAAATGATTTTTAAAGTATTAAAATCATTTTTATACAATTTATTTAATATAATAATTAAATACCTTTAATATTTCAAAATATCAATTATTTATGAAATATATTAAAAATTATTAAAAACTAATTTTCAGACTTTAAAATAATTTTTAATAATTTATTTTGTATTTTTAATAATTAAAAACTAATTTTTCTATTTATTTAATAAAAATAATTAATTTTAGTAATTAACTGTCGCTATAGGTGTTCTTAAGTCGTTCTTCGTGAAACCCATAAAACAAGTCAATGCATGAGCTAGCTAGTTTGACCAAACTTTATTCTCAATCTGTGATGTTTCATGGCATGCTTGTGGTCATATCATATAGTGCTAGTGCAGGACTACATTACCTAACAACAAACATAGTTATAACATGCATAAAAAAAACCCAAAGTAGCAGTCAGAGGCGGTTCTTCATTTTTGGGTTACCCAGAAATGAAGAACAGTTCGACAGTTCACTTTTGAGCTTCTATAACTTATTGTTATTGAAACGTTTGTGTGATATAGTGGTTGCCGTGTGTAGCTAACATGACAAGGAAGATATTCATTACATAAAATCCATATCAGAACAACATAATAATTAGATCCAAGCTGGTCAAACCATGTCAGACGACATGATCATGCATTTTTGGGTTACCCAGAACATGCATTTCATGAACGTCCAGCTTGGTTTGACCGGCCACTAAGATCTACCTGATTAAGTTTTTAGTGATATAGTGCCATAATCTTACAGTCCAAACAACAGACTAAAACATAGATGCAACAACAGAACCAAAACATCAACACACGTGTCAGATTTAGAGCCATAAAAACTTGTCAGACACGATCTTATACTTTCTGGGTTGCCCAGAAATGGCATGGTCATAGTCGGTCAACGACCTTTGACCAACAATATCATGCAATCTAGACAAGATCTAAGCCTGATTATTGATCTAGATCAAAGAGCACATAATAGACTACATATCTAAAACATAAAACAACCAAAAACATAAACCGAGAAAGATCTACAGCCTCTGACATTCATTGTCATAACACAAAACAAAATTTTTCTAGATTTTATAAAACTTCATATCCGAGCCTCTAGATGTTATGGATCTAACCTCTAGCAACCCATATCATCATTATACACTATATATAACATGTTTAACACAAAAAATTTAACATCTAACAACAGATTAATGGTCAGATTTTAAGTTAGTGTTTATACCTTTACTTTGATCAATCTTGATCATAGGGTATTGATTTGATATAGATGTTAGTGGGGCTGGTTTTAATTGGGGACTGAAATACTGTAGGAATTCGTAGGTTTAGAGAGAGAGGGACTTGGATGTGTATTGTGAATAAATGGCTAAAAATATGACTTTCTCTATCTCTCAATCTATTTATATGATGATGAAATGAACTTGGCTGGCATGATTTGGCTGATTGCTGAAGATTTATGTTGTACTAAGTCAATATGTTAGGTCAAGAGTTAGCCAACCACTCCAATTTGCCTAGATACACAAGTTATCTCAAATAATGCACAAAAAGGGTTAAATGATCGGTCAAAGCCTTAGGGTTTAACCTTAAGGTTAAGCACAAATAATTTGTAGGATTTCCAATTAGGGTTTGTACAAATAAATAAATAAATTTTGTTTCTAAAATGGAAATTAGGGTTTCCTTAATCATACTTAGTTCCTAATTACATATAACATAAACATTAGATTATGGATTGACCAATTATCATTAGCACTATAATTAGCAAATTTAGGGTTTTCAATTTGACAATAAGGCTAAATTAGAAATTAGGTTTCCTAAATTACAAATTTAGGGTTTCTACATTACTTTAGATTTCTAATAATATAAAACATGAAAATTAGGTTTAAGGTTCACTAATTAACATTAAGATAGCTAAGTTAGCGATTAGGGTTCATATCTAACAAATTAGGGTTACTAATTTGTCAACTAGGGTTATAATTTATAATTAGGGTTTTCTAACTTTTAGAAATTAGGATTTCTAATTAATTAGGGTTCCTAATTATAATTAGGTTTTTCCTAATTAACCTTAAATTCTATATTACGTGACATAGATCATATCACAAATCACTACTCAGTCTTAGATCTCCCATTTGAGTTTCAAAATAAGATTAAACAAATTAATGCTAGGGTTTTGACATTATATGCCATAATTGACCAACCATTATCAGTCTATGCATACAGTACACATTTATAGCACTGGAATGAAAATAATATTATATTATTTTTCTTATTCCTTGATAAAAAAAATCCAAAATTAGGGTTTAGATTCCATATCTGATTTATTCTTCATATGTAACATTATTAATTAAGTTCAAAATAATTAACTTAATTAATTTAACATAAATTCATATAATAAAATAAATAATTATTATAATAATTCTAAAAATCATTTCATATATTATTTAAATAATATATAATTATATTTTCATGGAAAATAATTAATAAAAATATTTCTACTATAAAATTAATTATTATAAGAATATAATTTATAATAATCAAAATTCTAAAATAAAATGATTTAAAATTATTCATGTAATAAATATATTTTTATTTATCACATAAATACATACTCTTTATCTTGTACAAATCCTCATCTTTTAAAAAAAATAATTATACGCAAAATTTCTGATTTAATTATATAGAAAATATCGGGTTGTTACACTTTGACCAGACTAAATAAAGACCTTAGATTTACGATTTGTTCAAGTTAGTGTTATATATATGTACCCTGACATATATACTACATGTTACAATAAACACAACACACATCCAATACACAAAATCAAAAATATTAAAACCACAAAATCGTTGACCGGCCATGACCACTACTCAAGAACATCTCTAACAGTGACTTTGAGCCTCTATAACTTCATGTTATATGTAGGTTAAAGCCTGAAATTTGATTCATGTTGTACTACTGTAAGAGTATTATAACAACAATACTTGATTGGACCCAAAAATGAAAACAATAGTTAGATAAACCATGGTCAAACTAGTCCCTCTATCGCACTCAAACGATTGACGTAAACTCAAGAACACCTACAATGACACTTTACATCATACCCAAGAGCTTTTATGACGGACAAAAATTGTTTTTCTAAAAATAAATTATAAAAATTAGAAATAATTAATAAATAAATACAAAAATAGTTTTAAAAATTATATGAAATAAATATAATTAATTTTGATATTTTTACATAAATTCAATAAATACTATATTTTATTTGGATATTATTAATAATTTAATTAATAATAAAGTAAATAGAATAATTACTTATAAATACTAAATAATTATTGAAAAATAAGATTAATGATATAAAAATCATAATAAATGATTATAAATTATTTAAAAATAATAAACAATATTTTGTAAAATTTTAAGTAAATATTAATTACCTAAAAAATAAAAATAAATGATTTAAAGGAGAAATAAATATATTAAAAAACTCTAAAACTTCTAAAAATTATTATAATGGATATATAAATTATCTAAAAATATGATTAAATTTATAAATAAAATTTTGTTTATATATTAACTTATTTTAGTATTCGGTAAAGACATTTAACATCGAAACCTTATCAAATCTAACCCGATCTTATATAAATGCTATATTTTGAGTATTGTTATCAATACTAACGTGTTAGATTTATATATATGAACATCGTAGGTATTTATTAAACGAATTGAGTGGCATAACTTGACTGATCTACGCTCAGTGTAAGACCCCAACTTTTATAAATAAAAGGTGAATTTTCTATAAATATCATTTTTGAATATTATGGAATGAATTTGATATAATGTTATAGTTGTGGGTAATATTTATAAATTTTGCAAAGTATGCTAGTTGTTATATAATATTCCATTGGTCGGAGAATATTCGTTTTAACAGGGAATATTCGTATAACAAGACACAATCATTGGTGGACCCCCTAACGGAATTATTGTCGGATCGAGAAAACGATAAAAAAATACTTTTTATGAAAATAACGACGGAAGTTTTTATTAGCTCGTTGAAACACCCAAAGTGTTAAAAGTACAAGAATATGTCTGGCGAAGTATTAAAGAGTACACACGCTGATTTTGATTATTGATGCTTATGTGATAAGTCACTCGCTTTTGTTTTATTGGTATTATTAATGTAATAAAATGTAAAAGCTTTTTATATAAAACAAAATACTTTTATAAAGTTATTCATTTTATTAGGCTAATAGTAATTTTTTTATATAAAATAGAATACTTTTATAAAGTTATCTATTTTATTAGACAATAATTAGAATATATTATATTTTATTATGCATAAGTGTTTACATAGTACTCGCATAGTGTTTGCGTATAGTAAAATCTTTTATAAAGTTATTCGTTTTATTAGATTATAAATAGAATATATTATATTTTATTTAAAAGATTTTGCTTTAAATATGGACCGTCGATTAAAGTAAATCAATCTCGATTGCTCATGAGTTAGTTACTATGCAATCCATTTTTCTATAAATAGAAGCTCATTCCTTCATTATTTCTTACGAATTCACTGAAACTCTAGAGAGAGAAATTATAGAGAAGCTATAGAAAAGTATTCTGATCTTTCCCTACTCTTATATTCAGTTTCTTTTACGGTAAGGGATATTATTTGTTGTACTCGTTAGGGGTATTATTTCTTTTGTATTCATGAAGAGAACTTCGGTTATTCCATTCTTTATTATTCTGCTGGAATAACCAGTATATGCGGACTACCCTATACTTGGTGACATTTTTCTAATATTCCAACTTTATTATTATTCTGTTGGAATATATCTCAGGCGCTGCGTTCTTTGCGGACTCGGTTTCATCTTTTATTATTATTCTGTTGGAATATCCATGCAATACGCGTTCTACCGGATTGGTTCCATCTTTTATTATTATTCGTTGGAATATCCCGCATGCGTTTATGTTTAGGACCTAGTCTAGTTCTTTTATTATTCATTGGAACATCCTCGTTGGGGCAAATTTCACCGACTTTGGTTCCGTTACTTATTAATCTGTTGGAATAACCTGTCTATGTGAAGTACTGCATGTATGTTGATTACTTTTGTTATTCCATTCGTTATTATACTCAGTTGGTTAAAGTTTTGACTTCTATACTCCATGAAATTAGTGGAATATCCTTGATATTTGCGCTTCATCTAGTATCTTTTCATGGAAATATTCTTCTCAGCATTCTTGAATTTTACTCTACAAAGCAGTATCATGTTGATAATTTGGACGTTATTGGTTCATGGATAAATTAATTCTTGAACTTGTTTTATTGAATTCTTATATCATTGTCATCATCCTCATGTTTATATTATGTTGAAAGTCATCTGTGTGGCTCAGAAAGTAGTGCATAGATGGACTTGGTATGATTATGACGTGGATTATTGATTGTAATCATGGACCGTAATGTTACAAATGATGTGGAAAAAGTCCTCATTGGCCCGTAGTGCATTGATGGATAGTTGTTGGCATGATAATGACCATTAATGAATACACAAATATCCTTGGTCCATAGTGCATGTATAATTTGTGGTCGTGATACTAAAGAATATCTTTGGCCGTAGTGCAGGGGTGATTCGATGATGTGGATTATTTATTAAGCTGAGTCTCAGCGATAAAAGTCATGAAAAACCTTTTAAATCATAGAAGATAGTAGATTTTATTCTCTACTTGACTCTTCTAATGGATCGCTTGTTCACGCAGCTTAAACTTGATTTTGTTATATTTTATCGGTTTAACATCGTCAAGGCTAATGATAATTTATTCTGCATTGTCTTAGTCATAATATTTCTTACTGGGCTAGTTGAGCTCACCCTTTTATTTCACTGTTCTCTTTAGAAAATGAGAATATAGCTGGGACGAGTCGGGGAACGGAGTGATGGACCAGATGATAGTATTAGTAGTCCTCACTATTCTGTTAAATAGTGTGACAATAAATGTAATGAGGACTTATTTTTAGAGTGGATATTGTCTAGAGGACAATATTTGTATTAAAACTCACAGCTCTCTTGTTGTATATTAAAGATTGTATTTGTATTCTGTACCATGTATTTGGCGACTCAGAATAGGTGGTGTATACCTATTTTGGGGGCGTCACAGTTGTTATCAAAGCTTAGGGATATGATCCCTGGCTAAGATGTGAGAATAGAACTAGGAGGGGAGAGATGGGGAATTCCATCGCTAGAATGACCTACCTAAGTTTTTTTTTGGTATTTAATTGGTCAGGTCAGGATATAGGGATAATATGTTACATGTCAATTAACCTTTTGTTTTGTGGCAGTATCTGAAAATGACATTCGAGAATGTTGAGAATAGAAATGGAGCACAGGCGACCGTTGATTCACCACATATCAATAATCAGGATAATGTGCATTAGAAAGGCGACAATCCTCTTGCAAATAACAACACTGACCAAATGATGAATGATGGAGTGTTCAGAGGCTTTATGCAATTCATGTAATAGCAGGCGAGAACGGCTCCTGTCCAAAATATAGGTGGAACCACTGGAAACTCTCAGACGGTCACCGCTAAACAGTTCAAGGAGTTGGGACCACCGGAGTTTATTGGAGAGCCAAAACCACTTAAGGCGGAAGCATGGATAAAGCAGATCACCAAGATATTTGATGTCTTGGGATGCTCCGAGGAGCAAAAGGTTCCCTTTGCCGCCTTTATATTGCGAGGAGAGGCAGATTACTGGTGGGAATCGGTAAAGCGTACTCAACCTGCCGCACTGAAAATGTCTTGGGAGAAGTTCCAAGAACTATTCAACGACAAGTACTTTCCCGAAAGTATTCATCACATGAAGGAGGTGGAGTTCATCAAGTTAGAACAGAATAATATGACCATGTCGCAGTATGAAGCAAAGTTTGCCGAGTTGTCCCTGTTTGCGTCCCACTTGGTGGATAATGAAGAGAGAATGACGCGAATGTTTTAAAGAGGTTTGAACCTAGAGATACGTCAACATCTTATTTCTCATAAACTGTGTTTGTATTCAGATGTTGTAAATAAGGCTCAGTTAGTGGAGCGCGATAACGAGTCAACGCAACCAAAAGAGAGCAGCTGGCAAAATAATAATACCAGCGAGAGCTGTCATTGAAGCGGTGACAACAAGCGTGGAGGGAATCAACAGGCCAGAAATGGTAACAACTTCGGTGGTAATCAGGGCCAAAACAATAAGAATGTACATTTCAAGAAGAGGAGATTCAACAATGATGGAAAGACGCCAAGACCAAAGACCGTTGTTAAGGAAGGAGAACGACCACCCATCATATGCTTCAAATGCGGAGGGAGGGACACATCACCAAATCGCGTGATGTCGTCAAAGAATGTTATAATTGTGGAAGAGAAGGTCACTTAGCCCGATTTTGTCTTTCATCAAGACAAGTTCAGCCAGGATGGAGGCACCAAAGGTCATCCAGAAAAAGTCAAAGCCGGTAGTGCAAGGGAGAGCGTTTGTTGTGACCTCCCAAAAAGCAAGGAAACCGAATGAGGTCATCACGGTTAAGCTTATCATAAACTCTAGCAAAGTCTATACTTTATTTGATACCGGTTCTACCCATTCTTTTATTTCTCCTACTTGCACTCAACGATTAAAATTGACTCCGGAGAAATTAGACTTTGACTTATCTGTGGAAACTCCTTTGGGAGAAACCTTCATTACATCCACTATTTATAAGTCTTGTTTGGTTCAAATCGGTACCCTCACATTACCTGTCGGTCTTATTTCATTGAAAATACTTGCATTTGACGTGATTCTAGGGATTGATTGGTTAACTACTCATCATGCAAAAATTGATTATTTTTGTAAGGTTGTTAGCTTTCATATCCTTAATCAACCTATTATGCGAATTCAAGCAACCAAACCATTAAAATCAATCACGGTCATCTCAAGCCATAAAGCTATTCGTTTATTGAAAAACGGATGTCGAGCTTTCTTAGCCCACGTCACAGATCTAAACAAAAATACGTCAGTTTTGAATGATATTTCTATTGTTAATAAATTTCCTGACGTATTCCCTGAAGAACTTCCTGGCCTACCCCCAGAGCGTAAAATTAAATTTTGTATCGACCTTGAACCCGGTACAAAACCCATTTCCAAAGCCCCATATCGAATGGCTCCTATTGAACTTCAGGAGTTAAAGACCCAAATGCAAGAATTGTTAGACATTGGCTTTATTCGTCCAAGTACTTCTCCTTGGGGTGCTCCTGTTCTTTTCGTGAAAAAGAAAGATGGGAGTATGCGACTTTGTATTGATTATCGGGAGTTGAATCATGTCACCATCAAAAATAGGTACCCATTGCCACGTATTGATGACTGTTTGACCAACATTGCAAGGAGCCAAATTCTTTTCAAAGATTGATCTTCGCTCGGATATCACCAATTGAAGATTAGAATCGATGACATTCCAAAGAAGACTTTGTAACTTCGGTTGGGCATTATGAATTCCTAGTCATGTCCTTTGGATTGACTAATGCTCCCCGCCGCTTCATGGATATGATGAATCGAGTATTCAAGGAATATTTGGATCACTTTGTGGTCGTCTTTATTGATGACATCCTTATTTATTCCAAAAGCCGTGAAGATCATGAGCAACACTTGTGGCTGACACTCCAAAAGCTTTGTGAATACAAGCTTTATGCCAAGTTAAAGAAATGTGAGTTCTGGCTTGAGGAAGTAGCATTCCTTGGGCACGTAGTATCAAGTCATGGAATATCAGTTGACCCAGGAAAGATTGAAGCAATTCAAAGCTGGGAGCAACCTAAATCAGTGATCGAAGTACGTAGCTTTCTCGTCTTAGCTGGTTATTATCGGAGATTCATGGAAGGATTTTCTCGAATAGCTACTCCATTAACTCAGCTGACTCAGAAAGATACAAAGTTCGGTTGGAGCGAATAATGTGAGAAGAGTTTTTAAGAACTCAAGAGGAGACTCATTTCAAAGACTGCTCGACAATACCATCTGCGCCTTGAGGGATTTGTCATCACAAATGATGCTTCGGGTAAAGGGTTGGGATGTGTTCTCATGTAACATGGGAAAGTCATAGCCTATGCCTCAAGACAACTCAAAGAATATGAGAGGAATTATCCTACTAATGACCTAGAGTTAACAGCTGTTGTCTTCGCACTTAAAATTTGGAGGCATTACTTGTATGGGGAGAAGGTAGAGATCTTTACGGATCATAAAAGCCTCAAATATTTCTTCACTCAAAAGGAACTCAATATATAACAACGATGTTGGCTTGAACTATTGAAAGATTATGATCATACCATCCTGGAAAAGTGAACGTGGTAGCTGACGCATTGAGTAGAAGATCATATGCAGGTACGAGTGCGATAGTGTCAACACAAAGGCCCATTTTGTGTGATTTGCAAAGGATGGAGATAAAGTTAAAGACTCCAGGGACCCATGTGATGATGGCAAATATACGACTTTAATTGATAAAGTTAAAGCTGCTCAAGCTACAGACCTGGAGCAAATGCGTTTAAGGAAGAAAGTGCAAGAAGGTGCTATGCCGGAAGGAAGAATCGATGAATAAGGAATACTTCGAGTCAACTCCAGACTTTGTGTTCCTAACGACCTTGATTTAAAGTATAAAATCATGATGGAGGCGCATAACACACCTTTTGCAATCCATCTTGGGAGTACCAAAATGTATCATGATATTCGTCATACATTTTGGTGGAGCAATATGAAGAGAGAGATAGTGTTGTTTATCTCAAAGTGTCTAACTTGTCAACGAGTTAAAACGGAGCATCAAGTACCAAAAGGTCCATTACAACCACTTGAAATTCTAGAATGGAAGTGGGAGCACATTACCATGGATTTCGTTACCGGTCTTCCTTAGGTTTCTCAAGGTATAGATGCGATTCGGGTCATTGTTGATAGATTGACCAAATCTGCTCATTTCTTACCAATACGAGAAACTTATACACTTGAATGTCTTGCTCGTATGTATATAAACGAGATTGTAAGACTGCATGGTATGCCAGTATCCATAGTTTCTGATCAAGACGCAAGATTCACTTCACGATTTTGGGTTAGTTTGCAAAAAGCTATGGGCATGATTTATGATTTAGCTTTCAAGATATCATCCTTAGACGGATGGACAGTCGGAGAGGACTATTCAAACTCTTGAAGATCTATTAAGACTCTATGTCCTTGATTTCAAGGGAAGTTGGAACAAGTTCTTACCATTGGTGGAGTTTTCCTACAACAACAGTTATCAAGCAAGTATTGGCATGGCTCCATTCGAAGCGTTGTATGGAAGAAAGTCTCGTTCTCCAGTATGCTGGGATGAGGTGGGAGAAGCAATGTTGGTTGGACCGGAGTTGGTACGTATGACTACAGAAAAGATTCAAACGATCTGGCAACGTATAAAAACCTCACAAGATCGACAAAAGAGTTATGCTGATCTTCATCGAAAGGATGTGGAATTCGATATATGAGATCATGTGTTGTTACGTGTTGCTCCATGGAAAGGAGTTACGAGATTTGGAAAGAGAGGAAAGCTCAATCCTCGATTCATCGGCCCATTTTTAATCCTCAATCGAGTAGGAACTGTGGCCTATAGACTCGCTTTACCGCCAAGTATGTCTCGTGTTCATAACATTTTTCACATATCCATGTTACGTAAATATGTGAAAGACCCGAACCACATTATTGAGTTAGAACCAGACGAAATAGCGGAAGATTTGACGTATGAAGAGGTTCCTGTTCAAATCTTGGATAAGAAGGAACATATTCTACGCTCCAAGGTTATACCTCAAGTCAAAGTTTTGTGGAGAAACCACGATGTTGAGGAAATGACTTGGGAGTTAGAATCTG
The DNA here is from genome assembly GCA_020205615.1 of Panax quinquefolius. NCBI lineage: Eukaryota > Viridiplantae > Streptophyta > Magnoliopsida > Apiales > Araliaceae > Panax > Panax quinquefolius. The sequence goes on along the minus strand of CM035170.1, from coordinate 21,372,130 downwards.
AAATGAAATCAAGGTATCCTTACCTCTTCGATATACCAGGTACGTACTCTAATTTTGAGGGCGAAATTTCATAAGAAGGGGAGGTTGTAAGACCCCAACATTTTTGAATAAAAGATGAATTTTCTATAAATATCATTTTTGAATATTATGGAATGAATTTGATATAATGTTATAGTTGTGGGTAATATTTATAAATTTTGCAAAGTACGCAAGTTGTTATATAATATTCGTTTTAACAAGGAATATTTGTACAACGGCACAATCATTGGTGGACCCCACAACGGAATTATTGTTGGATTGAGAAAATGACAGAAATACTTTATGAAAATAATAGCGGAAGTTTTATCGTTAATCTGAAAAACTTGGGATGTTAAAAGTACAAGAATGTCTGGCGTAGTTACAAAGAAATACACATTTTTTGATTATTGATGCTTATGCGATAAGTCACTCAGCTTTTTTGTTTTATTGGTATTATTAATGTAATAAAATGAAAAGCTTTTTATATAAAATGTAATACTTTTATAAAGTTATTCATTTTATTAGGCTAATAGTAAAATCTTTTATATAAAAATGTAGTACTTTTATAAAGTTATCTATTTTATTAGACAATAATTAGAATATATTATATTTTATTATGTATAGTGTTTGCATATAGTGCGTAGATAGTGTTTGCATAGTAAAATCTTTTATAAAGTTATTCATTTTACTAGATTATAAATAGAATATATTATATTTTATTTAAAAGATTTTGCTTTAAATATGGACCGTCGATTAAAGTAAATCAATCTCTAATTGTTCATGAGTTAGTTACTATGCAATCCATTTTCTATAAATAGAAGCTCATTCCTTCATTATTTTCTTACTTAATTCACCGAAACTCTCAGAGAGAGAAATTATAGAGAAGCTATGTAAAATATATTCGATCTTTCCCTACTCTTATATTCAGTTTTTACTACGGTAAGAGATATTATTTGTTGTACTCGTAAGGGGTATTATTTCTTTTGTATTCATGAAGAGAACTTCGGTTATTCCATTCTTTATTATTCATTTGGAATAACCAAAGATATAATACGGACTACCCTATACTTGGTGACATTTTTCTAATATTCCGTCTTTATTATTATTCTGTTGGAATATTCTGTCTGTGCATTTACGCTGGACCTGGTTCCGTCTTTATTATTATTCTGTTGGAATATCCTGTCTGTGCGTTTACGCTAGACCTGGTTCCATCTTTATTATTATTCTGTTGGAATATCCTGTCTGTGCATTTACGCCGGGCCTGGTTCCGTCTTTATTATTCTGTTGGAACATCTTATCGGTGCAAATTTCGCCTGACTTGGTTCCGTTACTTATTAATCTGTTGGAATAACCTATCTATGCGAAGTACTGCATGCATGGTGATTACTTTTGTTATTCCATTCGTTATTATACTTAGTTGATTAAAGTTTTGACTTATATACTCCATGAAATATGTGGAATATCCTTGACATTTGCATTTCATCCAGTTTTTTTTCATGAAAATGTTCTTCTGAGCATTCTTGAATTTTACTCTACAAAGCAGTATCATGTTGACAATTTGGACGTTATTGGTTCATGGATAAATTAATTTTTGAACTTGTTTTATTGAATTCTTATATCATTGTCATCATCCTCATGTTTATATTATGTTGAAAGTCATCTATGGCCTGTAGTGCATAGATCGACTTGGTATGATTATGACAAGGGATTATTAGGTGTAATCATGACCGTAATGTTACAAATGATGTGAAAAAAGTCCTCATTGGCCCGTAGTGCATTGATGGATAGTTGTTGGCATGATCATGACCATTAATGAATACACAAATATCTTTGGTCCGTAGTGCCTGGATAATTTGTGGTCGTGATACTAAAGAATATCCTCGTCAGAGTGGGGGTGATTTGATGATGTGGATTATTTATTGTCGAGTCCCGGCCGATAAAAGTCATGAAAAACTTTTAAATCATAGAAGATAGTAGATTTTATTATCTACCTAACTCTTCTAATGGATTTCTTGTTCACCGCATAGCTTAAACTTTCATTGCGATTAAACTTGATGTTTGTTATATTTTATCAGTTTAACATCGATGAAGGCTAATGATAATTTATTCGCATTATCTTAGTCATAATATTTCTTACTGGGCTAGTTGAGCTCACCCTTTCTTTCACTGTTCTCTTCAGGAAATGAGAATATAGCTAGGACGAGTCGGGGAACAGAGTGATGGACCAGATGATAGTATTAGTAGTCCTCACTATTTTGTTAAATAGTGTGACAATAAATGTAATGAGGACTTATTCTGAGAGTGATATTGTCTACAAGACAATATTTGTATTAAAACTCATAACTCTCTTGTTGTATATTAAAGATTGTATTTGTATTCTGTACCATGTATTTGGCGACTCAAAATAGGTGATGTATACCTATTTTAGGGGCGTCACACTCAGGCTAGTTTCCTAAACCCTAATATTATTATACAAGTTCTTCTTAAACCTTAAACTACTATGCAAATTTCTCAACCCTGTCTATTTGTTGAACAAGATTTTTATCTTGATATGCTGTTAATATAATATATTACACCTACAATTGAATTACCTCTTAATGAAAGGTTATTGTTATAACTTCAGTATAACTTAGAAATGAATTATTTATTCATATTAATTGTTAAGCTTAAATTGTTGTGTCAAAACCAAATTATTTGGTAAGACATCCTATTCTTAAGTTGGGTATCCCATATGGGATCATTCGGTCAATAATATATTGACCCTAATTTGGGTGCATTTGAGCACTGGTAGGATGAGATTCATACTCCTAAGATGTTGAATAGGTTGATCCCCTATCTCATATCTAAACATAAATTTCTAAGTCTGTGTGACTGACAGAAATATAAATCCATAGTGAAATGGTAACAAATATCAGTCGAAATTTGAATTGTTGTATTTCTTCAAATCATATATTGTTATAAATACAAAACTTGCTGAGCATGTCATAGCTCACCCTTGCAAATTATTCCCTTTGCAGTTTTAGATGGTAACCCTGGAACATCTGGAGTAGATAAAGGGAAGCGTTCCCTACTTAGATTAGATTATATTCTTGTCTATTTGAATACCTTATAAAAAGAAACTCGATCGTTATGAGAATCATGTAATTGAATCTTAATATTATGATATATATATATATATATAACTTTTATTTCTGCAACCGTGTTTTCTTACATATATAGATGTAAAGTTAGAATTCTTCGAATCTAGTTGAGATCCTTGGGAACTATTTATCTGAATAATGGTATTAATAGAATGGATTATTGATGTTGTTATTGATACTCTGGATTTTGGATAGATAGTTACTATCGATACGATAGTATAAATTTGATTGGCATAGACTATACATCTGGGTGAGGATATTAGTAATATGGATTGTTCATGTTATTATTGATATTCAGGATTTCGAATAGATAGATTCTATTCATAGATATAGTTCATACATTCAAGTGAGGGTATCCAAACACAATAATAGTTCTCCTAAGAATTATCATCTGTTATGGAATACTGTGAATTTTGGATTTATGAGAATTCTATCTGATAGTCCCTTAATAAAAGCCTCTAATCAGATGCCATGGGTGTATAGATTTAAATGCATTATATTGGTTCTATGTAAGCACCATATCAGATACCATGAAAGTATAGATATGGGGGCGTTACATTATTCACAATAATAAATAGAGGAAATTCGATTTTATTCATTAAAAAGTTGGGGTCTTACAACCTCCCCTCCTTATGAAATTTCATCCTCAAAATTGACGTACGTACCTGGTGTTTCGAAAAGGTGAGGATTCCTCGCTTTCATTTCTGATTCCAACTCCCAGGTCATTTCTTCAATAACATGGTTTCTCCACAAAACCGTAACTTGTGGTATAACCTTGGTGCGTAGGACATGCTCTTTCCTATCCAAGACCTTAACATATTCGTACGTTAAATCTTCAGCTATCTCATCTGGTTCTAACTTAATAATTTGGTTCGGGTCTTTAACATATTTACGAAGCATAGATATGTGAAAAACATTATGACCACGAGACATGCTTGGAGGTAATGCGAGTCTATAGGCCACATTTCCTATTCGGTCAAAGAATCTCAAATGGACCAATAAATCTTGGATTGAGCTTTCTTCTCTTCCCAAATCTTGTAACTCCCTTCCATGGAGCAATACGTAACAATACATGATCCCCAATATTAAATTCTACGTCATTTCGATGAACATTCGCATAACTCTTTTGTCGATCCTGTATTGTTTGTATACGTTGTCGAATCGTTTGGATCTTTTCTATAGTTATGCATACCAACTCTGGTCCCAATAACGTTGCTTCTCCCACCTCATCCCAGCATACTGGAGAGAAACACTTTCATCCATACAATGCTTCAAATGGAGCCACACCTATATTTGCCTGATAACTGTTGTTGTAGGAGAATTCCACCAATGGTAGGTACTTATCCCAACTCCCTTTGAAATCTAAGACACAGAGTCTTAATAGATCTTCAAGAGTTTGAATAGTCCTCTCTGATTGCCCGTCCATTTGAGGATGGTATGCCGAACTGAATCATAAATCCGTGCCCATAGCTTTCTGCAAGCTAACCCAAAATCGAGAAGTGAATCTTGGGTCATGATCCGAAAATATGGATATTGCCAATTCACTCGAAAATACATCCATGACTTCGCTCACTATAGGTATTTGTTCAATGGTCGCTCCCACTCTCCGGGTATCAACAACATGGCACAAATAACCTACACACCCCTTCCTTAATAGTTTCATAGTTTGTGTCATGGTAAGATAACACGAACGTCCGGTGATTTATTACCGTAAAATACTATCTGAGGTTGTCTTAACGTTCTAATATTTACACATTTGTTCTGACAATCTATTATTTCCCCATGACTAACCAACCAATCCATTCTGAGAATTACATCGAATTCTCCTAACTTTATCGGTATCAAGTCTGCCGATAATTTACAACCCCGAATGTTTACGCAACAACTCCTATGAATATCTTTAACATGAATTATTTCTTTGTTTGCTACCTTATTATTTAAAGGTATAGGTAACTTTTCGGGAAGTAATCCTAATCGTCTAGCAAAATAACATGCATAAACAAACAAATAGCACCCGAGTCAAACAACACATATGCATTTAGATCGTTGATCAGAATAATACATGCGACTACGTCCCCTGAGGCCATCACATCTTGGACAGTCATGTTAAACGTACGGGCCATCGGCCTACCCAGCTGTGTTGAACCACTAATAGCTAACTTACCGCTATTGGTACCCCTGTTCCCGTCCGTCCCCTTCTTCGGGCAGTTCTTTGCCATGTGGTCAGTTGACCCACACACAAAGCATCCATGGTTTTTCTTCGGACTTGGACAGTTAGGCACAATGTGCCCCTCCTGTCCATAATTGTAGCATACAGCCTTACCTTTGAGATAGACTCCTAATGAGTCTTCCCACAGGTCTTGCAGGCCTCCATCCTCCTCTTTGGGTCTCCTTGTTTCACTCCGGTATTCCCAGAGCTAACCACCTTCCGCTTATACCCTTCGCAACTCCCGCTGGCTCCTTCGACCTTTTCTCCACAATCCACTTTCCCCTTATTTTTCTTATCTTTGTGGTACTGGCTTAACGTCTCACTACCACCTTCGGCGATTATCGCCTTCTCTAAAATGGTTCCAAAGGAAGTACTTTGGAATACGGATATGCGATTATAGAGCCAGGGTTTCAAGCCCTGCTCGAACCATCGCGCCTTCCTAACCTCTGTGTCCACTTGGTGTGGAGCGAACCTCGCCAGTTCATTAAACTTGGCTGCGTATTGGGGACTGTCATGTCCCCTTGTTTCAATTCCAGAAACCGCATCTCCATCCTTCCTTGCATGCTCGTGGGAAAGTAGTTCTCAAAAAATATCTCTTTGAACCTCGCCCACGTTAGAACCTCTATCCCGGCCTTAGCTTGATTGGCCTCCCACCAAAAGTTGGCCTCTCCCTTCATCGTATAGGTTGCAAAGGCAACCTTCTGGGCCTCGTCGACATTTCCTATCACAAATGCCTTCTCAATTTCCTTCACCCACGTTAGGGCTTCGATAGGGTCCGTAGTTTCTTTGAACTCCGGCGGACACACGCTTTTAAAATCCTTAAACGTAGTAGCTCATACTACACTAGGATTTAGGGGGATGTTAGCCCAAGTTCTATTAAACACTGCGGTTAAAAGATTTACAAACTCCTGCATGGGGTTAACCGGACCTCCCTTTGGTTGATTTGTGTTAGCGCCTTGATTATGTGGTACTCTTCTTGGTGGCATTTTGCTGTTACAATAAACAACACATTTCGTTATTTTTCATTTCCTGTTTATTAGTTATTATAATTTTAAACAATAACTCAAACATTCATTACTCAATATGTTCCGAAAAAGAAAACTTTTATATTGATTCGTTGTAGTATAATACTACATCGGTTATGTAAGACCAAAATTTTTTAAATAAAAGGAATTTCCTTTATTTATTATTTTGAAATAGTAAGGGTTGATTTGATTAATGTGGATAGTTATTAAATACGCAAATATTTCAAAATAAGCAAGTGGTTATAAAATATTCATTTTTTGTGGGAATATTCGTTTGGTGCGTGGAATATTCGTCATTGTCTGGGAATATTAAATGCGAATGGCATGACCATGTAATGGGCCCCATAACTTGAAAGCGATTGGATGAAGAAAACGACAAATATAAGTTGGTTAAAAATAATTGGCAGTAGTTATTACCAATTAAGACTGTTGGAATACCCGATTGGTTAAAATACTGATGTCTGGCGTGGTTGCACAAGATAGCTTTGCGGATTGCATGAGTATTGTTGAATTATTGATCCTTACGTAGAAGGCACTACTCAATAATTTTTACGAGAGTTCTTTGCTCAATATTTTATTTTATTGATTCAATAATTCTTTGCGTTGATATTTTATATTATTGTTGTTCAATAATTGTCATCGCACATTATCTCCATTATCGGATCAATAATTCATATTATTTGAATAATATTATTAGATAGCATTATTGGCAATGTCTAGAAAGTTACATCTAAGGAGAGGTTTGGTCACCTAATTGCGCACGCGATAAGGAGAGATCCTTATTGAAAGCCCTCTTTCCCGGGAGCGACTGGGTTGTCATAAATGTGATTCTCAGAATATTATTTGTGAATAATTAATTATTGATTCATATGATAAGGAAATATTTATTTTATATGAATATAAATGATGGATTCATTTATGTGGTTATTAATGAAGGAATTAATGTTGAGGTGTTTTATCATTATTTTATCGGATTGGAGGTATTAAAAATCAAATCGTGGGGTTTTGAGATATATCATGGGGTTATAATTTTAATCAAACCGTTGGATCGTTGTAATTTTTGGATATGTTATACATACATAAGTTGAGTATATGTCCACAAATTTTGAACCGTTAAAATGCACGAATGATTTGTTGTGAATTTTAAGAGGTGTCGGATTCGGAAATTAGGTTTATAATTGATTTTGGTGGAAAATTCTAGAATTGAGTGGGCCCCACTTGTGGTTGGTGAAAATGTGCTGAATTTTATTTCAAATGTGGTGGGTGGCAATAGTAGCGAGGTAAAGCCATCAGTGCAGTGTGTCAAGTCTCGCCTTGGCATGGCTAACATTTTCCTATAAATAGAGGGCTGTTAGAATTGAAAATCACACCGTAAACAAAGTTTTCTCTCTTCTCTCTCTATATTATTGAGCGTATTTTGTGAGTATTTAGATACTTTGAGAGTTCTTTGTCAAAGATAAGTTTCATTCAACATCACTTGAGCCTTTCTTTCCAAGTCTTGATTCTTTGAGGTAAGGGATGTTATTTTCTTCTCAAATGATATTATTTCTTCAATATCATTATCTTTGAAATATTAGTTGGAACTTTTTATCAAATTTGGAACTTTTTCATGCTAAGGTTACTATTCATGAGTTACTATTCATGAGTTACTATTCACGAGTACTATTCATGAAGCGTGAAGATGTTTTTTGTGGAATTTCTATCTTTTGGTGTCTGAGTTACTTATTCACGATCTGGCAAGACTATTCACGATACCTGACTATTCACGAATCATTTTAAGACTATTCAAGAAAAATGAAAATTTTTCTTTTCGTCTAAAATATCTATCTCGGATACTAGCTTTGATTGTATCCATGTTTTGATCATTCTTGAATTTTACACCGGTATGATTATTTATGAAGTATTTTTGAACTCGGATTGTTTTAAAGTACGAATCCATAATACTTGTCATTTTGTTTCATTTGGATTCGTTCTTTAAAAATATTTTCATCATCCTCGGTCTTAAATGATGATATTATTGAATATCTTTGGCTGTAGCAAAAGATGAATGATTTTGAAGAATATCTTTGGCTCAGAGTGCAAAGATGAGCAGGTGTTTAAATGAACATGACCGATCGATGAATATCTTTGGCTCAGTAGTGCAAAGATGAGCAGTGTTTAAATGAACACATGACCGATGATGAATATCTTTGGCCTTTAGTGCAAAGATGAGCAGTGTTGAGATGAACATGACCGATTGATGAATATCTTTGGCCTGTAGGCAAAAAGATGAATATTTGATTTGAGATGAATATTGATTGATGTTACGGAGGATAAAATATTGATGATGGACCTGTTAAATTCATAGATTATAGTAGATTTCATCTCTCACGTAACTCTTCTATGAATTATTATTTCACCGCGAATATTGATCCGAAACTTGTTGTCTATTGTATTCTATCGATTTTTCCTGTTGGAGACTAACGATAATTTGTTGTATATTATCTTAGTCATAACATTCTTTCTTGGGCTAGTTGAGCTCACCTTTTCCTTGTTGTTCCATTTTTCTTCTCGTGGAGGCGAGAATGTAGCGAGTACTAGTCGGGGTATGAAATGAAGGTTCTAGAGAGTTGTTTAGTAGTCCTCACCATTATTGTAAAATAATGTATCAATAAATGTGATGAGGATTTATTTGAGTATAAATATTGTCTAGAAGATAATATTTGTATTTAAACTCACGCTTTATTGTTGTGATAATAAAGTTGTAGTTGTTTACGTATCATGTATTTGGCGACTCGGGAATGGGTTGGATGGAATGGACCTATTTTGGGGGCGCCACGATTGGTATCGAGCTTAGGGATATGATCTCTGGCGGAGATCGGGGAATAAAACTAGGAGGAGAGACGAGTAAATCCTTCGCTAAAGGTGTCCTACCTAAGCTTATTTGTTAGTTGGTCAAGATATAGGGATATTATGTGATATATTGATTTCCTTAATTAACCCTTGTTTTATGATGATTTGAGAATGTCGATCGAGAATATTAATGATGGAGTAAATGAGACCGTGGAGATGCTGTATTTTACCAACGAGGAGAAGCGTGCAACAGTGGCAATGTTCCTCCCGTGAACAACACCAATTAATCGAAAGCGATGATGAACGAGGGATGTTTAGAAGCTTTTTGCAGTTCATGCAAAATCGCACGAGGAGACTCGTGTTCAAAATACAGGAGGAAATGATAGCAATTCACGGGTTGTCACAACCAAGCAGTTCAAAGAGTTGGGACCACGAATTTAAGGAAAGCGAGATCCGATCGCCGGCGGAAACATGGGTCAAACAAATTACCAAGATATTCGATGTCTTGGGATGCACGGAGAACGAAGGTTCCATTCGCCACCTTTATGTTCCGTGGTGAGGCAGACTATCGGTGGAAGTCCGTGAAGCGTATCCATCCCAACCGCTTTTCAAAGATGTCGTGGGAGACGTTTGAGAGACTATTTAATGACAAATACTTTCACGAAAGTGTTCGTCTATATGAAGGAAGTGGAGTTCATCGATTAGAGCAAAACAACATGATATTTGTCTCGAAGACGAGGCAAAGTTTGCAGAGTTATCCAGTTTGCACCTCATTTGGTGGAGAATGAGGAACGTATGACGCGGATGTTTCTTAGAGGTTTGAAACCCAGACACGTCCAAATATCTCATTTCTCATAAACTTCTCTTTATTCGAGATGTTTAAATGAGGGCTCAATTATTAGAGCGAGATAACGAAAGTACGGTCAACTGAGGGACCATAACCGAGGATCATACCGAGATAGCGGTCAATGAATAATGATAACTGCGGAAAGAAAGCAGACGGACAGAAATGGTAACCACTCGGTGGTAATCATGGCCATGAAAATAGAAGAAAGCGAGTTGGGAGGAGATTTTAAAAGAGGAGATTCAACAACGACCATGTGAAGACGTCGGCGCTTAGTATGGCCCCGGTTCAAGGAGGAGAAAGACCATCGATCGTATGTTACAAAATGCGGAAAGAGGGACATATCCCAAATCGCCCTAACAGGTTATCGTGCAAGTATAGGTGTGGCTCCATTCAAGCATTATATATGGACGAAAAATGTCGTTCTCAATATGTTGGGATGAGGTGGGTGAAGCAACATTGTTGGGACCCGAGTTAGTACGTATGACACCGAAAAGATCCAAATGATTCGATAACGTACAAAGCGGCACAAGATCGACAAAAGAGTTATGCGGATCTTCATCGAAAGGACGTGGAATTTAATGTAGGGATCATGTATTGTTGCGAAGTTGCTCCATGGAAGGGAGTTACAAGATTTGGGAAGAGAGGAAAGCTCAATCCACGATTTATTGGTCCATTTCAAATTCTTGACCGAGTAGGAAATGTAGCCTATAGACTTGCGTTACATGGAAAGTATGTCTCGTGTTCATAATGTGTTTCACATATCTCATACTTCGTAAATATGTGAAAGACCCGAACCACGTTATTGAGTTAGAGCCGGACGAGATAGCCAAGACTTAACGTATGAGGAGGTACTATCAAGATCTTGGATAGGAAGGAGCATGTCCCTACGCCAAGAAAGGTCATACCACAAGTTAAAGTTTTGTGGAGGAATCATGCTATAGAGGAAATGACACGGGAATTGAAACGGAAATGAAAGCGTAGGTATCCTCACCTTTTCAAAAACAGTGTAACGTACGCCAATTTCGAGGACGAAATTTCATAAGGAGGGAGGTTGTAAGACCGAAATTTTTTAAATAAAAAGGAATTTCCTTTATTTATTATTTTGAAATAGTAAGGGTTGATTTGATTAATGTGGATAGTTAAGGGTTAAATACATAAATATTTCAAAATAAGCAAGTGGTTATAAAATATTCATTTTTGTTTGGGAATATTCGTTTGGTCGTGGAATATTAGCATGCGTTGGGGAATATTAAATTTGACGGTAGCGACCATGTGGGCCCCATAACGGAAAGCGATTGGATGAAGAAAACGACAAATATAAGTTGGTTAAAAATAACTACAGTAGTTGTTACCAAGTTAAGATCATTGGAAATTCTATGGTTAAAATACAAAGAATGTCGCGTGGTTGCACAAAGAGTTACCACAGTATTGCACAAGATTGTTGAATTATTGATCCTTACGAAGAAGGCACTACTCAATAATTTTTACGGTGAGTTCTTATTCAATATTTTATTTTATTGATTCAATAATTGTTGCGTTGATATTTTATATTATTGTTGTTCAATAATTGTCACCGCATTATTATCTCCATTATCGGATCAATAATTCATATTATTTGAATAATATTATTAGATAGCATTATTGGCAATGTCTAGAAAGTTCGTCTAAGGAGAGGTTTGGTCACCTAATTGCGCTACCAAGAAGGAGAGATCCTTATTGGAAAGCCCCTCTTTCCGGAAATGTACTCGTCATTATAAATGTGATTACGTAATATTATTTGTGAATAATTAATTATTGATTCATATGATAAGGAAATATTTATTTTATATGAATATAAATGATGGATTCATTTATGTGGTTATTAATGAAGGAATTAATGTTGAGGTGTTTTATCAAGATTTTATCGGATTGGAGGTATTAAAAATCAAATCGAGGGTTTTGAGATATATTCATGGGGTTATAATTTTTAATCCGACCGTTGGATCGTTGTAATTTTGGATATGTTATACATACATAAGTTGAGTATATGTCCACAAATTTTGAACCGTTAAAAATGCACGAATGATTTGTTGTGAATTTTAAGAGGTGTCTGATTCGGAAATTAGGTTTATAATTGATTTTGGTGGAAAATTCTAGAATTGAGTGGGCCCCACTTGTGGTTGGTGAAAAATGTGCTGAATTTTATTTCAAATGTGGTGGGTGGCAATAGTAGCAGTAAAAAGCCATCGGGTAGGTGTCAAGTCTGCCTTCCTGGCTAACATTTTCCTATAAATAGAGAGGGCTAAGTTAGAATTGAAAATCACACGTAAACAAAGTTTTCTCTTCTCTCTCTATATTATTGAGTGTATTTTGTGAGTATTTAGATACTTTGAGAGTTCTTTGTCAAGACAAGTTTCATTCAAAGATCACTTGAGCCTTTCTTTCCGAAGTCTTGATTCTTTGAGGTAAGGGATGTTATTTTCTTCTCAAATGATATTATTTCTTCAATATCATTATCTTTGAAATATTGGTTGGAACTTTTATCAAATTTGGAACTTTTTTCATGTCAAGGTTACTATTCATGAGTTACTATTCATGAGTTACTATTCACGAGTTACTATTCACGCAGTACTATTCATGAAGCGTGAAGATGTTTTTGTGGAATTTCTATCTTTTGGTGTTGAGTTACTATTCACGATACGGCAGACTATTCACGATATCTGACACTATTCACGAATCGGCAGACTATTCAACGAAAAATGAAAATTTTTCTTTTAATCTAAAATATCTATTCGGATACTAGCTTTGATTGTATCCATGTTTTGATCATTCTTGAATTTTACACCGTAAGATGATTATTTATGAAGTATTTTTGAACTTCGGATTGTTTAAAGTACTAATCCATAATACTTGTCATTTTGTTTCACCGGATTCGTTCTTTAAAAATATTTTCATCATCCTCATCTTAAATGATGATATTATTGAATATCTTTGGCCTCAGAAGTAAAAGATGAATGATTTTCAAGAATATCTTTGGCACGTAGTGCAAAGATGAGCGGTGTTTAAATGAACACGACCGATCGATGAATATCTTTGGCCCGTAGTGCAAAGATGAGCAGTGTTTAAATGAACATGACCGATCGATGAATATCTTTGGCCTTTAGTGCAAAGATGAGCAGTGTTGAGATGAACATGACTAGATTGATGAATATCTTTTGGCCGTAGTAGTAAAAGATGAATATTTGATTTGAGATGAATATTGATTGATGTTACAGGATAAAATATTGATGATGAACCGTTAAATTCATAGATTATAGTAGATTTCATTCTCTACGTAACTCTTCTATGAATTATTATTTCATTCATGAATATTGATCTCAAACTTGTTGTCTATTGTATTCTATCAGATTTTTTCCTGTTGGAGACTAACGATAATTTGTTGTATATTATCTTAGTCATAACATTCTTTCTTTCGGGCTAGTTGAGCTCACCCTTTTCCTTGTTGTTCCATTTTCTTCTCGTGGAGGCGAGAATGTCGAGTACTACTAGTGGGGTATGAAATGAAGGTTCTAGAGAGAGTTGTTTAGTAGTCCTCACCATTATTGTAAAATAATGTATCAATAAATGTGATGAGGATTTATTTGAGTATAAATATTGTCTAGAAGATAATATTTGTATTTAAACTCACGCTTTATTGTTGTGATAATAAAGTTGTAGTTGTTTCTGTACCATGTATTTGGCGACTCAGAATGGGTTGGATGGAATGGACCTATTTTGGGGGCGTCACAGGTTACATTACACAGCCTAAGCTGATTACAATACTTTCCCGTAATTGCTTTTCAAAAATTGGGATTTATAAAAGACTACCCTTTGGTATACAAAAGAGGGTTTTACGTCACTACTAGATACACAATATTTACATATCTAAACTACTCTAGTTACTACTAGATTACATCTGCCTTAAGGCATTCTCAAAATCCGCCTTGCCAAGACCGGCGATAATATCACGGCTGATTACAATACTCCTATGAATATAGTACATCCTCCCTATTTTGCTGTTTCTTAGTCTTTAGCTCCCCCCTAAGCTTAAAGACCTCCTGTTTCAGCTCAGAGACCTTATCTTTGGCCAAAATCCTCTCATCATGCTCCTGTTCCCACATGGACTCCACGTCCGTCTTATCTTCTATTACCGCCTGGAGCTCTACTTTCTGCTGGTTAACCTCCTGACAGTAGTGGATATTTCTATCCAATACTGACATAAAAAGTGACATCATTGACTCCCCCGGAGCCATCTCTGCTGTTATAGCTACTAGGTTGAAGGACACCACCTCCACCTCTTCTTCTAGCATGCCTTCGAACACGGACATGAGATCTAAGCTCTTTGAGTCTCCAGACTCAACCACTACTATCTCTAGATCTGCTTCTATGGGGTTCGGTATGATCTCTATCTGATTCATTGGCCCTACACTGACTACCTATACGTCTCTATTTTCTCCTGACATCTACAACAACACAAATAAGTTTGATTAGTACATGTCAATGGAATAATAAAAACACATAACATATATAATGCATTTTTATAAGATTAACTTTCATCTTTTATTTCTTTGACTTTTCTTAAGGTTATAACTTAAGGTTTAAATCCCCCCTTAAGTTTTATAACATAGTGCTTTGATACCAACCTATAACGCCCCCAAATCCTGGTATCTTCCAACCCGACAGATGGTGCTATACGATGCTACTGTTCACACAAACATTCAATTAAAATGCCTCAAAAGAACGAATACGTCTTATATATATTAAAAATAATATTAACATTCCCCAGGTTCTTTATTGTTAGGTTTGTAATATTCATGTGCGCAATCAAATTGCATAAAAGTGCGAAAGCGTGTAAAAATCAGAGTTTAAAATTTTATTTTACAAACCATATACCTGGATCACCCTTTATGCATAATTATTAATTAAACGAAAAGATAAAGAATAAATCATAACCTTGAAGATTGAGCTTCCTCAGGTACAAGTTCACCTCCAAATCCTTTCGCGTTCAATCTTGAATCCACCGGGTTTGGTTCTTTCCTTTGATCAACGTTAGCCACCCAAATGTTTGGCCTCTAGAGGTGATCCACCAAGGAAGAAGAAAATTCAAGAAGAAGGGGTGGTTGGCTAAACCCTAGTTTTTCTATCTCTATAGAAAAGGTGTACTCTCCCAACAATTGGAATTATGTCGTATGTTGAAAAAGTCAACAACCCACGCCACCCATAATAAGACTCCTCTTATTTATAGATGTGGGCAACCCACCTTAACAATTAAGGAATTGAGTTTTAATTAATTAATTCTTTTAATTAATTAAGCTCCCTAATCTTATTAGGGATAATTAATTAAACTCCTTTAACTAATTTTCCTTCCTAATCCAATTAGGAATAAATGAGAGTACTTATATTAAATTAATTCCTAAACTCTTTTAGAAATTAAAATAATAATAATTGTAATAATATTAATAAGACTCTCTTATTAATTTATATTTAATATTTCTAAAATATTAAATAATAATATTAAGCTATTTAATTTATTCCATCACCATAGATTAAATTAAATATACATAATATATTATTACGATTATGCCATTAACTTCTTAAATAATTATTCTTCCTTTTATGGTGTGACCCTTTAGGTTCTCCATATTAAACCAGGTTGTGAATAAATCAATTAGAACAATTCTAATCTTATTTAAATAAATAAATTAAACAATTAATTTATTTAAATAATATTTATTCTACAATAGGATAAGCCTCCCTAGCGATCAACGACTTTCCGGATAATATAGATTTCAACATTAATCATAAAAGAACCTTTGAGTAAATAGTTACCGCATAATTCAATCCTTCCACCATACAATGTCCCAATTAAATATAAGACATGGAATTATCACAAGTCTTATTTTATTTAATTATATGTATTTCGACTCTTAAATGCACAACTCCAAATAATGCAAATTAGAAACTCCTTTCTAATTTCATTACGCTTTGCCAAGGACTACTCGTGGGTTGTCATTTATCGAATCACATAGGACATTTCTTCTTTTATTAGAAGTGGTAGATTCTTTATTGATCATACATTATCTCCATGTATAACTTATTATACCCAAGCATACCCTTTGATATACCCTAAGGGTCTTAAGGAATAAGTCAAAGTATAACTCATCATACACAAGATACTATGATGATCTCAAGTCCAAGGATCACTTGTACTACTATCACTATAGGAATTCCTATTGACAGCAAATAAAACTCCATTAGGTATTCCTTAGCGAGCCACGCTCAAATGAACTTATTCTCTAATAAGCACCTACATACTTGCTTTAGTGTCTCCACACAAATGATCATGAGATCAATCATCCTCATCCAATGAGCAAGCAACGATGTACCAATCTATCCAGGATTCACTAATCCCCAATTTAGTAATCCAATGATTGGGAACTATTTTAGTTTTAAGCTTTCTAAGAATTTAGATCTCATTAGAATGATCATCATCATTATTCTAAAAGCATTGCTTAAAACTATGGGTTTATCACATATTATAAAACAAAGATCATGTAGATAATTAAAAGCCTTTAATAAATTAATACTTTTTATTAATAAATGAATAAGAATGTTACAAAGTATATGCTTTATCATCAAACTTGATCGCTTGTGTGCATACTACTTTCAATCTCCCACTGCACTAAAGCCAATCGTCATGGTATCTTATACTCTTCTTCTCTAAGTGACGATTATCCTGTGCCGTTGGATAAGCTTTAGTTAATGGATATGTAATGTTGTTCATGAGAGTCCACTATCTCTATAGTGATTTCTCATCTTCAATGATTCTAATAATCAAATGAAAGTGCCATAACACATGTTTAGATCCAAGATGAGACTTAGAACTATTCCTAGTTCTATAATGAACTTTTAATCCAAACAATCAACTTGCGCCTTCATTTATAGCTATATACTTTGTCTTTATCACTAAACCAAAGAACTCTTTTGTTGTTTGGAACCTTTCCAATTCATCGCACCCACTGCTCAAGGTAACCCTTTACCTTAAAGTGGATTTATCTGTCGTCTGTCTCGCATTCGAAAAACTTGAGTCTGTTAAGCTCTCTAGTTTTAATTTAGACCCACCATGTTTTCTCATATCCTTAGTGTCGGTTAAGCACTTTAAGATGTTTTTCACTTACTCATAGTGAACTTCTCCATAATATGACTAATCAACATCAGGTCTCGTATATTTCATTGCATACATGATAGTTACTCGTGTGATCTCTCTTTTGGAGTCTTTGGGGACTATAAAGAGAGATACACTCCAAAGCTCATCAACATGAGACATCTCTTGGAGTTTGCCATGCTAAACAACTTTAGCGTCAAATGAATATACGTTCCTTGGGTTAAGTCGAGCATCCTTTTAAATCTATCTATATAGATTTATATCCCCAATTAAGATACTCTTCCCAAACCATTCATGGAGGAATGTTTAGACAACTTTATCTTTACTGATTGTAGCATTGGTATGTAATTCCTCATCCGTAGTATATCAACATATAATACTAAAAATTTCACGACGCTCCCACTGACCCTTTTGTACACACTAGAAGTCTTACCTCATCGAATGTAACTCTGGATCATCATCTTCTATGATGTGTACCTCATCATCATCATCCATGATGAATCCATACCTCCTAGGTATCTTTGGTACTATTCCAGATTTACGATTCGGTTGTGGTGCAATAGGTCTATCTACAGGTTCCTCTTATTTGACTTATAGTATTTTGTGGTTCTTGAACTTTTCAAGATCTATTATCCTCCCACTAGCCCCTTTTAATGATAAACACCTTTATATTAGAAGGCAGCGTGTTTCGTAACAAACACCTTTTGCTAAGTAGAATTATAGAACATATACCCTAAACTTACTTTAGGATGTCCCACAAATCGACACTTGTCAAATCTTGTCTCAAGCTTATCCTTTGAAACCTTTTTCACATAAGTTGGACAACCCCTTATCTTAACATACTTAAGATTAGGAATCCTCCCGCCCATAACTTTTATAGAGTCGGGGTGGATTTTGAGGTTACCTTTTTCGTAGATATGCGTACCATTTCTAGGACATGATCCTGAAGGATACCGGAATGTTTCGGTAAAATAATTATGGACCGTATTCATGTCCAACAAGGTACGATTTTCCTTTCAGATACATCAATCAATTATTACGTATCAGGAGGCGTCCATTATGAGAAAACCATTTGAGATGATCTAGAAACTTATTTCACAAGTATTTATTCCTTGATCTAATCAAAGAATCTTAATACATTGTCAATTTGTTTCACTTCTGAATTATTTGAACCTTTCAAATAATTCATACTTATATTTCAAACAAATACACACATTCAACTCTTTGAATGATCATCTCCTTTTCTTATACTAGTTTGTTCAATTTGTAAAATTATTTTCACGTAAGTCAAGTATACAAAATTTATTAAGTAATATTCCATTCTATACAAAACATTATTATTATAAATAGAACAACAATTGTTCTTAATTATAATACCAAAGATTTATTGTTCAACAATAAAATAGAAATAATGTTTCTAATAAGAATTGGAATACAATAACAACTTATTGTCTTAATAGATTTGCCAGTAGCGATCTGCTAAACTATAAGTTTCTATAGCTAATATGGCAACCTTTGCTACATTTCCGCATTATAGGATTACTTATATTTGTTTAGCTTTCTACTACATTTGGTCCCTTCATAAATCTATATTTATGATAACCAAAGTCGGTATCCAATACCCAAGTAGAACATCGACTTAAAGAAAATTTTATTTTAAATCATGAACAAATTTGTATTTATAACCTAAAACTTCACTAAGCTTCTTTGGTTAGCCTCGCAAGATGCTTCTCGCAGAGTTTTCTTTCCAAGTGTCCAAAGCTTATTGCAGTGGAAGCAAACTCCTTTGCTATCCGTGATCGCTTTTGTTCTTATTATCCTTTGTTTATGCCTTTCTATTTACCTTCTTTGAATCGTTCTTCTTTTCAGAAGATCCTTTGGCCCCTACCAGTAAGACTTGATCTTTCTTGGTTGGAAAGTGACTCTCAACATTTTTCAATATGTTAAGCAAATCAGCGAGGCTAATATCTAGCTTGTTTATATGAAAAATTCACAACAATTGTGAAAGGAGTCCGGGAGTGAGTGCAAGATCAAATCTTGGCTCAACTCTCCATCCATGACAAAACCAGTTGTCCTAATTGATCAATCAAATTGATTATGTTAAGAACTTTTTGTCTGCATTATATAGTGCCATTGGCCATTCTAGATCGGAAGAGCTCCTTAGATATCTCGATATCTATCGGCCCCTACTTTCCTCACCATCAACTACTTGATGTGCGGGAATATAGTAGAGAGCATCCATAGTTTCATCGCCGACGTCAAGCTCGTTACTCATGGATGCAGCATGATGCATCGAACCAATCACAGCATCATCTTGCCACTTTCTAAAAGTAGCAATCTCTTCCTCAGAGGCATCATTCGCAACTATTGCGAGGATAGGTGTATTAAGGACATAAGATAGCTTTTCAGCTATGAGAACTATTCTCAAATTCCTTAACCAATCCGTTTAATTCGATCTGGTTAATTTAGCATTTAATATGCATCGCAGTGATAGTAATTTAGACATTGTAAAATTCTGTAAATGAATTTGTAATTAACAACATTTTAACATACATTCTTTTATTAATTACCAAAATAAATTAGGTCTTGTTTTAAATTGGTATCTCCCACTATTTTCTTCAAACTATATTACCCTCACTTATATAGTTCTAAGCAAAATCTAATTAAAGATTTGCTAGTGAGAATAAGGATCCCATTTCAAATATATATAGCCTTGTGGTGACACAACAAACTATATATAAATAAATAGGTAGACAACTTTTGTCAATTACATTAACTATGCAACTCCTTGTATTTTGCCTCTTAGATTATTTTGATCAAGTGGTGGCACATCCGAATCAAAATTATCCAAGTTAAGTCCAACCTAGCACTCCATATATTCAAAAAGAAAAATATCATCCTTGTGGTGACACAACAAAACAATATTGTTCAATTTTCTTTATAAGCATCAAATGTGATAAATTAACATCTTAAATACTTAATACTTGCCTTGTGGTGACACAACAAACTCATATTAAATATTTAATACTCTATTAATTTTATCATGCTGAAGGCGACGTTCGATATTCCAAATAACTTTGAACGCTTAGGACTTAATATAAAAAATTGAGGGGTTTGTTATTAATTTGTCTCATCTTGTTTAGCTGCATTTATGCACATATATATATAAATACTGGCGTTATATTAAATGAACATGCTAAGCATGTTTGCATAATATATAATATATATAGTATAAGCATGCACATATAGAATACTATATTCTACCCGGATTGATTATGGACTTTTATTCTAGTTTGGTTCACTAGAGCCACCAAGTGAACCAAAAGGTCAAACCCTAGGGGTGCAAGAAATAATATTTAAATATAACTATTACATTTAAACCCTGCTCCATTACAAACGGTCTTCAAGCGCTTCTTGTTCTTAATCTCTAATTCTTCAAAATAATTCTAATTATTCCTATTACAAAACTATTTAAAATAAATAGAAACCTTGATCGCCAATCAAGGGAAGTACATAGGAGGAGATAGAATTTACATTAAGAAAAATTAGAGAAGACGAGGTACGCAGAACCCCATTTAATAAAACCCATACATTCATGCATCCAACTAAAATAAAATCCAATCATATTTGGTCAATAGTCCATAGTCAATCCTATTTATTATCATACACATCACCATATGTATCAATAAATAACATTCATCTCATGAATAATAAACATTTAATATATATATTGATATCATTTAATGGGCAAAATTAGTTAGTATAAAATCTATTTTGAATAAAAATAAACTCCTTTATTTAAATCCAAATTTAAATCAAAATAAAACTATTTTATTTTAATTTATCCTATTTTGAATAAAATAAACTATTTTATTTTAATCAAAATCTTTAATCAAAATAAACTCCTTTATTTTAATTAATTATGGAATCCAATTCCAAATAAAAAAAAATCTTTAATTAAAGGAAACACGGATATTCTTTCCTATTCACAAATAAACTCCTTTATTTTGAATAATATGAAATCTTATTCCATATTTAAATAAACTCCTTTATTTAAGGAAACATGGATTCTCTTTCCTATTCACAAATAAACTCTTTTATTTTGAATAATATGAAATCTTATTTCATATCTAAACAAACTCCTTTATTTAAGGAAAGATGGATTTACTTCCCTATTCACAAATAAACTCCTTTATTTTAGGAAAAATAAAATCCAATTTCAACTCCAATTAGTTATCATGGAATCCAATTCCAACTCTAATTAGTTAGCATGAAATTCTAATTTTAAAATTAAAATAAACTCTCTTATTTTAATATTAAAATAAACCTTTTATTTTAAAATTAAAATAAACTTTTTATTTTAATTATAAAATTATTAAAATATATATATTATATATGTAATACTTATATAATATATATGTATTACGGTCAAACAAAAATATATATATATACTTATATATATATATATATATATATATATATATATGTAATACTTTATTAAAATCCGTGCATCATCAAAATAAAAAAAAAAACCGTAGCTAACTTTTAATCCTGTTAACTTATAGTTGCTTCCGTGCATGCCTTTGGTTGCCATGAATTCCTGTTGCTTCAAAACCGTGGCCCTTGATTAACAAGACAAAAAACGGCAGCCTTGATTTCCATTAATTTTGTGCTGTCGGATTTTTTTTTTTTTTTAAATAAATTTTATACAATAAAATTATGCCCAATTAAATTGTTCTAAACACATATCAATATATAAATTAAAACAATTAATAATTTGCATAAAGGTTTGGCTCTGATGCCACTGTTAGGTTTGTAATATTCATGTGCGCAATCAAATTGCATAAAAGTTAGGAATCGTGTAAAAATCAGAGTTTATAATTTTATTTTACAAACCATATACCCGGATCACCCTTTATGCATAATTATTAATTAAACGAAAAGATAAAGAATAAATCATACCTTGAAGATCGATCTTCCTCGTGTACAAGTTCACCTCCAAATCCTTTCGCGCTCAATCTTGAATCCACCGGGTTTGGTTCCTTCCTTTCGATCAACGTTAGCCACCCAAATGTTTGGCCTCTCAGAGGTGATCCACCAAGGAAGAAGAAAATTCAAGAAGAAGGGGTGGTTGGCTAAACCCTAGTTTTTCTATCTCTATAGAAAAGGTGTACTCTCCCAACAATTGGAATTATGTCAGATGTTGAAAAAGTCAACAACCCACGCCACCCATAATAAGACTCCTCTTATTTATAGACGTGGGCAACCCACCTTAACAATTAAGGAATTGGGTTTTAATTAATTAATTCTTTTAATTAATTAAGCTCCCTAATCTTATTAGGGATAATTAATTAAACTCCTTTAACTAATTTTCCTTCCTAATCCAATTAGGAATAAATGAGAGTACTTATATTAAATTAATTCCTAAACTCTTTTAGAAATTAAAATAATAATAATTGTAATAATATTAATAAGACTCCTCTTATTAATTTATATTTAATATTTCTAAAATATTAAATAATAAATATTAAGCTATTTAATTTATTCTATCACCATAGATTAAATTAAATATACATAACATATTATTACGATTATGCCATTAACTTCTTAAATAATTATTCTTCCTTTTATGGTGTGACCCTTTAGGTTCTCCATATTAAACCGGTTGTGAATAAATCAATTAGAACAATTCTAATCTTATTTAAATAAATAAATTAAACAATTAATTTATTTAAATAATATTTATTCTACAATAGGGATAAGCCTCCCTAGCGATCAACGACTTTCCAGATAATATAGATTTCAACATTAATCATAAAAGAACCTTTGAGTAAATAGTTACCATACAATTCAATCTTTCCACCATACAATGTCCCAATTAAATATAAGACATGGAATTACTGTCAAGTCTTATTTTATTTAATTATATGTATTTTGACTCTTAAATGCATTAACTCAAATAATGCAAATTAGAAACTCCTTTCTAATTTCATTTACGCCGCCAAGGACTACTGGGTTGTCATTTATCGAATCACATAGGACATTTCTCTTCTTTTATTAGAAGTGGTAGATTCTTTATTGATCATACATTATCTCCATGTACAACTTATTATACCCAAGCATACCCTTTGATATACCCTAAGGGTCTTAAGGAATAAGTCAAAGTATAACTCATCATACACAAGATACTATGATGATCTCAAGTCCAAGGATCACTTCAGACTACTATCACTACAGAATTCCTATTGACAGCAAATAAAACTCCATTAGGTATTCCTTAGCGAGCCAATGCTCGTTGAACTTATTCTCTAATAAGCACCTACATACTTGCTTTAGTGTCTCCACACAAATGATCATGAGATCAATCATCCTCATCCAATGAGCAAGCAACGTATGTACCAATCTATCCGGATTCACTAATCCCCAA
The DNA here is from genome assembly GCA_020205615.1 of Panax quinquefolius. Lineage (NCBI taxonomy): Eukaryota > Viridiplantae > Streptophyta > Magnoliopsida > Apiales > Araliaceae > Panax > Panax quinquefolius. The sequence goes on along the minus strand of CM035170.1, from coordinate 21,348,449 downwards.
TTCAAGAATCCAATGATTGGGAACTATTTTAGTTTTAAGCTTTCTAAGAATTTAGATCTCATTAGAATGATCATCATCATTATTCTAAAAGCATTGCTTAAAACTATGGGTTTATCACATATTATAAAACAAAGATCATGTAGATAATTAAAAGCCTTTAATAAATTAATACTTTTTATTAATAAATGAATAAGATTGTTACAAAGTATATGCTTTATCATCAAACATGATTGGCTTGTGTGCATACTACTTTCATTTATAACCGTTATATTTGTCCTTGTCATAATATCAAATATTATTCTTACAAAACTATACTATTACATAAGTAATCTACGGGTTCGCCTTCGCCTTCCCTTTATCTTTGCTGGATCCATCGGTCCATTTGATCTTAGATGCATTCATACGGTTCAAGCAAGAGTGTGCCTAACTAGCTCAGCAAGTACAACAATTCTAGTAAAATAGCATGCTTGAGACATAGGAATCGTATATCTTCAATAACTAAACAATAGTTACGAAGTACTATCGATAATTCAAAATAACACTTCTTTTTATTCAAAATGTTTTACAACAACAATATTCAGTAAAACATAAATTTCGGTCCAAGACCATGATCATTTCATAAGTACTTTGAAAAGGACGTCCCGACACTAAGTCCGTAAGTCCGGCAGAGCTTACGAGCACGTCTAGGTGATCATCCTATAGTACTCTATGTTGATCAACACTACATTAATTAAATGTGTATACGTTTAAGTTGTGGCAACCTCACATGCCTGTTGTTTGATGACAAAACAATTTGGCATATTCCTTACTATTCCACCTCCTTAATCAACTTTTCCACCAAGTAAAGTACTTGGTGAGAAAGTTGCCACTTTACTTGACCACCAAGTGGCCGGTCCACTCCCTCTTGGATCATCCCATTGGTTGCCCCATGGGTTTTACCCATACCATGACCCACCGGTTCGACCCGTGGTTTACTTTTTGGATTGGGTTTAACATAACTTAATGTTGGGCTTTGACTTTGGTTTGCTTATATAATTCATTGGGCTTGCTATTGATTTAAGTCCAATTGAATTATACCAAATTTTTTTACTCATACTCCATTAATACCTCTCGTATTCTATGCGTATACTCCCGTATTCTCTTCGTCTAATACTCATATAAGATTCGTATTATACGTCGTACTATTCTTCATACCATACTCGTATTTATACTAGTATAATACTCGTATCTTATATATATATAATCATCGAAACGACTATATGCATTTCATTTTCCTTTCGGAAACCTCTTTCACAAACCCTTAGGTTTTAAGTCCGCAGGAGAAAACTTCGTTTGCCATAACGGAAATATTATTGGATATTCCATAATATCTTCATATTCTATCATTACACGTTTTTCGAAATTTCAAACTCTAGCTCCTAACGAAATTGGATGAATAGTGTTTTTACGTAAACATTGTAATGCCCGAGAAAATCGGATTTTTATGACAATTAAATTTTTTTTAATTAAGTGAATTAAATGAATTTAATTGATTTCTTTGTGAGTATGCTATGTGAAGGTCGTTCTATGACCTAGAATGTGCTAACGTGGTTAGTATTCTGACTACGTGTTAGAAATAATTGTTTGGAATTTTCAAGACGAAAATAATTTTTTTCCGAGAAATTTTCGTAAAAACATTATTCATCCGTTTCTGTTCGGGGAATTATTTTGAAATTCTGATAAACGCGTAATGATAGAATATCGTGATAATATGGAATATCTGATAATATTTCATTTATGGCAAAGGCAGTTTTCGCCTGCGGACTTAAAACCTAAGGGTTGAGTATATTGATTTCCGAGAAGGAAATAATATACGTAGAAGGAATGGCGTTAGGGTTAATGCGAGTGTTATACATTTGGTGATACTATTTAGTATCTATGTATAATACGCCGAGTAAATATGTAAGTATCGATAATACATTACGATTATGAGTGCAGTAGTATACGGAGATAATAAGTGAATTGTACGTATGTGATACGATTCGTATTATAGAATTAAGTTAAGACTTAATGACTAATTCATTTGAGTTGGATTATTAATTAATCCATTCATTTGAATGAGCAAGCCCTAGTGATTAGTGGGTTAAGCCCAAGTCAAGGCCCAATGTTAATTTAGTTAAGCCTAATTCATTAAAATCGAACCGTGGGTCGAACTGGTGGGTCACCGAATGGGTAAAACCCATGGGGCAACCCATGAGATGTCACATGAAGGTGGTGGGCCGGCCACCTTGGTGTGGAAGCCAAGCATAAGGCTTGGTCACCAAGTGTTTTACTTGGTGACCACACATGAATAGTAAGGAGGTGATACTTCTTTGTCAATTATGCCCTCCATTCTAGTTTTCTATAAATAGGAAGCTAGGTTGATTCATATGGGAGTTTTTCAACTTGCCAACCTTAGATTATTGAGAGAGAAAGAGAGCTATACTTGCAAAACATAAACTTTGGAAGCTTGATCTTAGAGTTTTCCAAGAAAGAAAACCAAGAGTTCTTAAGGTATAATCCTTACCTTTCATCTCCATCTCTTTTAGATTTTATTTCATCTTAGAGAATCATAGAATGGGTGGTATATGTCTTGTGTGAGGATTTAAAGATGACTTACCATAGATTCAATCTCTAAAAGTCATGAGATTATAAGAATCATTAGGTTTAATATAGTTTTGAACCATGAAAATATTGATAGTTGAGATCGATTGTTGACAAACAATTGAGCTCCATCAATACATTAGTGTATGCATATTGTTTGGTTAGGATGTAGTTATGAAATCCATGGAGTATTCCATGTGATTTGGCTTAGAGAACATTAGTAACAAAGTTATGGCGAATTTTACGGAAATAGACGTTAAACTTCAAAAACGTAGAAATTTCGGAATGGTATTCGAAAGTTGCCGTGAGACTTGAAAATGTTGGTTTTCAATGTCAACACGTGAGATAGGGTGATTAAGAGTTGTGGGTTTGAGAATCGTCAGATTCCGACTTAAAACAAAGAAAACGAGCATTGAACGCTCATTAACGTTTTCGAACGTCTATAAAATGAACTTAATAGTGAATTTTGTGTTAATGGACTCGAAAGTGTCGAATTCTTATATGAACGCGTAGGATATGTCATTTATGATGTGTAGGCTTTTGAACGAACCAAATCGGGCTTATTCCGAAGAAGTTACGGCCCCGGGAATTTCACACAGATTTTTAGAACTGCTCAGAATCTGGTACTGAGGTCGGGCACCACGATGCCAGACGTAGTGTAAAAAGCCTCACCACAGCGCCAGTTATGGTCGGGAAAAAAATAAAAAGGTCTGGAGACTCGCGCTGTAGTGCGAGAGTTTGTACATGGACTCGCATCGCAGCGCCAAGTCCAGGCCCAAGTCAAGGCCCAATGTTAATTTAGTTAAGCCCAATTCATTAAAACCGAACCGTGGGTCGAACCGGTGGGTCATCGAATGGGTAAAACCCATGCCGCAACCCATGAGATGTCACATGAAGGTGGTGGGCTGGCCACCTTGGTGTGGAAGCCAAGCATAAGGCTTGGTCGCCAAGTGTTTTACTTGGTGACCACACATGAATAGTAAGGAGGTGATGGTTCTTTGTCAATTATGCCCTCCATTCTAGTTTTCTATAAATAGAAAGCTAGGTGGATTCATTTGGGAGTTTTTCAACTTGCAAACCTTAGATTATTGAGAGAGAAAGAGAGCTATACTTGCAAAACATACCCTTCGGAAGCTTGATCTAAGAGTTTTCCAAGAAAGAAAACCAAGAGTTCTTAAGGTATAATCCTTATCTTTCATCTCCATCTCTTATAGATTTTCTTTCATCTTAGAGAATCATAGAATGGGTGGTATATGTCTTGTGTGAGAATTTAAATATGACTTACCATAGATTCAATCTCTATAAGTCATGAGATTATAAGAATCATAAGGTTTAATATAGTTTTGAACCATGAAAATATTGATAGTTGAGATCGATTGTTGATAAACAATTGAGCTCCATCAATACATTAGTGTATGCATCTTGTTTGGTTAGGATGTAGTTATGAAATCCATGGAGTATTCCATGTGATTTAGCTTAGAGAACATTAGTTACGAAGTTATGGCGAATTTTACGGAAATAGACGTTAAACGTCGAAAACGTAGAAATTCATGAATGGTAGTCGAAAGTTGCCGTGAGACTTGAAAATGTTGGTTTTCAATGTCAACACGTGAGATAGGGTGATTAAGAGTTGTGGGTTCGAGAATCGTCGGATTCTGACTTAAAACGAAGAAAACGAGCATTGAACGCTCATTAACGTTTTCGAACGTCTAGAAAATGAACTTAATAGTGAATTTTTTATAAACGGATTCAAAAGTGTCGAATTCTTATATAAACGCGTAGGGTATGTAATTTATGACGTGTAGGCTTTTGACCGAACCAAATCGGGCTTATACCGAAGAAGTTACGGCCCCGAGAATTTCATACAGATTTTTAACACTGCTGAGAATCTGGTACTGAGGTCTGGCGCCGCGGTGGCAGACGTAGTGTAAAAAACCGCGCCGCAGTGCCAGTTATGGTCAGGAAAAAAATAAAAAGGTCTGGAGACTCGCGCCGCAGCGCGGGAGTTTGTACATGGACTCGCATCGCAGTGCCAAGTCCGGGCCCAAGTCAAGGCCCAATGTTAATTTAGTTAAGCCCAATTCATTAAAACCGAACCGTGGGTCGAAGCGGTGGGTCACCAAATGGGTAAAACCCATGGGGCAACCCATGGGATGTCACATGAAGGTGGTGGGACGGCCACCTTGGTGTGGAAGCCAAGCATAAGGCTTGGTCACCAAATGTTTTACTTGGTGACCACACATGAATAGTAAGGAGGTGATGGTTCTTTGTCAATTATGCCCTCCATTCTAGTTTTTTATAAATAGAAAGCTGGGTTGATTCATTTGGGAGTTTTTCAACTTGCCAACCTTAGATTATTGAGAGAGGAAGAGAGCTATACTAGCTAAACATACACTTTGGAAGCTTGATCTTAGAGTTTTCCAAGAAAGAAAACCAAGAGTTCTTAAGGTATAATCCTTACCTTTCATCTCCATCTCTTTTAGATTTTCTTTCATCTTAGAGAATTATAGAATGGGTGGTATATGTCTTGTGTGAGGGTTTAAAGATGACTTACCATAGATTCAATCTCTATAAGTCATGAGATTATAAGAATCATAAGGTTTAATATAGTTTTGAACCATGAAAATATTGATAGTTGAGATCGATTGTTGATAAACAATTGAGCTCTATCAATACGTTAGTGTATGCATCTTGTTTGGTTAGGATGTAGTTATAAAATCCATGGAGTATTCCATGTGATTTGGCTTAGAGAACATTAGTAACGACGTTATGGCAAATTTTACGAAAATAGACGTTAAACGTCGAAAACGTATAAATTCCGGAATGGTAGTCGAAAGTTGTCGTGAGACTTGAAAACGTTGGTTTTCAATGTCAACACGTGAGATAGGGTGATTAAGGGTTGGGGGTTCGAGAATCGTCGGATTCGACTTAAAACTAAGAAAACGAGCATTGAACGCTCATTAACGTTTCCGAACGTCTATAAAATGAACTTAATAGTGAATTTTGTGTTAACGGATTTGAAAGTGTCAAATTATTATATGAACGCGTAGGGTATATCATTTATGATGTGTAGGCTTTTTAACGGACCAAATCGGGCTTATACCGAAGAAGTTATTACGGTCCGAGAATTTGCCATGATTTTCAAAATCACGAGAATTGTGATCGAGGTCAGCGCATGACACGACGCCAGACGTAGTGTAAAAAGCCGCGCCGCAGTGCAAGTTATGGTCGAGAAAAAAATGAAAAGGTCTGGAGACTCGCGCCGCAGTGAGAGAGTTTGTACAAGGACTCGCGTCGCAGCGCCAAGTCCGGGCAAAACCTCTGGAGAGTAACGCCCACTAGAATGCTTATGATGTCGTGTCGCAGCGCAAGTTCAGGGCTTTTGATAGTAACTTAGGTTTTGAACTTCAGTTGTTTCGAGACCTACCTGAGTTGAGTTTATATACTCAATGAATGTACTAAGACTAATCTTATATTACCTATACTAAGGTATATGGTATAAAACTTAGGAATGTAATGCATGTTAAAAAGATATGTACGATGAACAAAGTTGGTACCTTATCAACGATGTTTGAGTCTGGTTAATAAGCGTCAGTTAAGTGATAAACCGGGACGAAGGGTAATAAGTTATGTTGACTTTAATAAAGATATTAAATTAACAAAGACATAGAAGAGAAAGAAGCTTGTAGGAACAATGTGAATAGTTGTTTGATAGCTAATTACAGTGTGCTATGTGAATATATCATGTAGATTCGTAAAAGGCTGTGGTCAGTCGAGTAAGTTATTTGAAGACGCTGAAAGGCAAGTTTTCTTAACGTTTGTCTAACTTCCATCTTAGCCAAGTTTTATGTGATTCGTTGAACTGAATTGCAAGACTTGTTTTAAAGAAAGGGTCGATGCCAGATTTTAACTCGGCTAGACTATTCATAATATATAGATTGATTATTATTCATATCATTCTATATAGAAACGTTAACGCTATCCTATGCCAAATAATTGGTACAGACGTGAAGGTAAGGTTTGTCTATGAACAAACAAAAGTATTTTTCATCGGTTATTCGATGGGCACGCGAGTTTGCCAAAAATATTAAACGTAAATACGTTTAATGAATGAGTGTTGATCAACATAGAGTACTATAGGCTGATCACCTAGAAGTGCTCATAAGTTATACGGATGAACGGACTTAGTCTTTGTGGACTTCTTTTCAAGTATGAAAAACCGAAATTATTGTTCATGGTCTCTCAATTGGCTCGTAATTCCTAATCTCTTCTATACTTTGGGAATTGATGTTATGAACTGTTAAAGTATTATTAATTCATAATACTTCATAACTATTGTTCAATTATGTTGGAATTGTTATATAATTCATGAATGTGGTATTCCTGTTATCATTGATTAAACTTGTTGAGCTGTCATGCTCACTTCTTGCGTGAATTATATAACTGCAGTTAAAGATGAACGTACTGTGAATGCCAAGAGAGATTAGGACAAAGCTAAGATGGATGCTTAGGCATTGTGTAATAGTTTAGGAAGTTTGTATATATTATACATTATGAACAATGAACGATGTAACCGGTTTATGAACCTGGGAAGGATTATACTTTGATTGTAATAAGAAGATAGTAATTACCTTCATTTTGTTGTATTTCAATGGAATGATTGTATGGATGTTAGTACAGTGGAGAACCATCTGTCGGGTTGGAAGATACCCGAATTTGGGGGCATCACAGGTTGGTATCAAAGCCTTAGGTTATAAAACTTAAGGGGGGGAAACCTTAGGCTAATAACCTCGTAAGGAAGGTAAAGTCCGAGAATGAAATTCAAGTCCATTGAATTAAAAAGATATTGAGATAACTCAGTATCGAAAGGATTAAAAGATGAAAATTAATCTTAAAGATATTAAATGTGATTTGTGCTTATACTATTGTGTATTATGTACTAATCAAAGTGTTATGTGTTTTTAGATGTCAACCGATAGCCTGATGTTTAGAAACGTGGAAATGATAAGTGAGGACTCAGTTAACCAAGTTGAGGTTGTACCAATGCCAGTGGCGAAGGTACCGATAGTTGTACTAGACGACTCAGACATTGAGGAGTACATCTCTGAGGAGGAATACTATGAGGAGACCATGGGATTAGCATCATACCTTAACGAGATGCTAGACGTGGAGGAAGAGATGGAGGTTACATCGATTAACACGGTGTTACCTACTCAGGAGCCAACATCTCCGGATGCAACTAGAGCAGTGTATCTGGTAGTGTTGGATAGGAATGTGCATTTGCGCACTGTGGTAGAGGCACATAATGAGGAAATAACTGCCTTATATGAGGCGAAAGAATCTGCAGAGGCAGACTTTGAGTCAGAGCACGACGAGAAAGTGCTTATGACTGATAAGGCTCGTGACTATAAGGATGAGGTCCTTGAGCTACAAAAGAAACTGGTTGAGATAGACCAAAAAATAACTAGGATGTTATACATCCATGAATGCGCTCATGAGGATTTCAAGCTAAAAATTGCTTGTTATTCTATTGAGTCCGGGCAGACTCGACATACCATAAGTCGAGATATAGTCTCGATTCTGGCAAATCAGAAGTATGAGAATGCCGTTCGAAAGTGTTAGTAGATTGCTAGATCTTTTTGTATATGAGTAGTGACGTAAAACCCTCTTTTGTATAACTAAGGGTAGTCTTTTTGTAAATCTCAATTTTTGTAGAAGGCAATCGCGGGATAGTATGTAATAGCTTTTGGCTAAGGGAACATGATGTAAATAGTTTTGACTATGAAAGCATATTTATATAATGACGTTTTTATTTAATATGTTTGTTGTGGTATGAATGGTTGTTGTTGATTTAGAATGATAACTGAGTAGTTAAATAGATAATAACGAAGCTTTATTTATTTAATCAGAATTATGCCGCCGAGAAGGAGACAACGGAACCAAGAGGCCGAGTCTCATAATGAAAATCAGGGGGGTCCTAACAACACTATGCAAGAGTTTGTTAATTTATTAACGGCTGCATTTAACCAAGTGGGGGGTGGGATTCCTGTAGCTCTTGGGGTAGCAAGAACAACTACCTTTAAGGACTTTAAAAGTGTGGGTCCTTCCGTGTTATGAGGAACGACGGATCCACTAGAAGCCCAGACATGGGTTAGAGAGATTGAAAAGGCGTTTGTGATAACAAACGTAGGTGAGGAACAAAAGACTTCTTTTGCGACTTACATGATGAAGGGGGAAGCCAACTACTAGTGGGAAGCTCACCAGGGTGGGGCTAGGATAGAGGCTATTACGTGGGAATAGTTTAAGAAGGTTTTCTTCGAGAACTATTTCCATACTAGCATGCAGGTTAGGATGGAAATTAAGTTCCTAGAACTTAAGAAGGGGGATATGACAGTTCCCCAGTATGCCACCAAGTTTAACGAATTAGCAAGATTTGCTCTACATCAAGTGGATACAGAGGAAAGAAAGGCGCGCAGATTTGAGCAGGGCTTAAAACCCTGGCTCTATAGTAGGATATCCGTTTTCCAGAGGGCTTCCTACGAGACCATTTTGGAAAACGCGATAATAGCTGAAGGTGGTGGTGAGGCTTTGTCTCAGTACCACAAAGAGCGGAAGATTAAGAGTAAGTTAGAAGGAGGTAATAAGGCTGAAGTTGCTAGCGAAAGTGGAAACTTGCCAAAGAGGAAGAGTTTTACCCATAGAAATACCGGGGTAAAGTATGGAGATCCCAAACGGAGGATGAAAGCATGTAAGACATGCGAAAAATCTCACATGGGAGTCTATTTAAAGGGGAAATCATTATACTACAACTGTGGGTAGGAGGGGCATTTGTCACCCAACTGTCTTAACCCTAAGAAGAACTAGGGGTGTTTTGTCTGTGGGTCAATGGACCACATGGCAAGAAATTTTCCAAAGAAGGGTTTAGAGGGGAATAAGAGTTCTGGTAGTGGTAAATTAGCCATTACTGGACCAACACCATCAGTGGGTAGACCCTCAGCTCGTACGTTTAATATGACTGTTCGAGATGCGGTTGCATCAACAGATGTGGTAGCAGGTATCATTCCGGTCAATGAGATAAATGCTTATGTGTTATTTGACTCGGGTGCTACTTGTTCTTTTATAGCATGTGAATTTGCTAAGCGATTAGGTTTAATCCCGAAGAAGTTACCTATACCTTTAGACGTTAAGGTAACAAACGAAGAGATAATCCCCATTGAACATATTCCTAAGGATTGTTACGTAGAAATTAGAGGGAATAAGTTATTGGTAGATTTGGTACCGATAAGGCTAAAAGAATTCGACGTAATTGTTGGTATGGATTGGTTGATTAACCATAAGGCGATTATAGATTGTCATAGGAAAAGTGTAAACCTTCAGCTTTCTAAGAAAACCAAGGTAGTGTTCTTCGGTAGTAAATCACAGAGACGCTCTTGTTGTCATCATGACACAAGCTAGGAAGATGTTGAGAAAATGGTGTGTAGGTTATCTGTGCCATGTAATGGATACCCAAAGAGTGGGAACATCCTTGGACCAGATACCTATAGTGCAAGAGTTCGCGGATGTATTTCCGGAGGAGTTACCGGGTATTCCACTGGACAGGGAGGTGGAGTTTGTAATTGATCTGTTACCGGGAACGACACCAGTTTCAAGGGCACCATATCGAATGGCGCCAGTCGAAATGAAGGAGTTAATAGTTCAATTACAAGAACTATTATTAGATAGGAAGTACATTCAACCAAGTGTGTCTCCTTGGGGAGCACCAGTGTTGTTTGTAAAGAAAAAGGATGGGTCGTTAAGGCTTTGTATCGACTGTCGAGAGTTGAACAAGTTAACGATTAAGAATAAATACCCTTTGCCCAAGATCGATGATGTAAGACCCCAACTTTTATAAATAAAGATGAATTTTCTATAAATATCATTTTTGAATATTGTGGAGTAAATTTGATATAATGTTATAGTTGTGGGTAATATTTATAAATTTTGCAAAGTACGCAAGTTGTTATATAATATTTGATTGGTCGGGGAATATTCGTTTTAACAGGGAATATCCGTACAATGACACAATCATTGGTGGACCCCACAACAAAATTATTGTCTGATTGAGAAAATGACAAAAATACTTTATGAAAATAACGGCGGAAGTTTTACCATTAACTGTTGAAATACCCGGTGTTAAAAGTACAGTAATACGCGTAGTTGCACAATAGCACATGGTATTGATTAGTGATGCTTATGTGATAAGTCACTCAATTTTGTTTTATTGGTATTATTAATGTAATAAAACAGAAAAGCTTTTTATATAAAATAGAATACTTTTATAAAGTTATTCGTTTTATTAGGCTAATAGTAAAATCTTTTTATATAAAACAGAATACTTTTATAAAGATACCTATTTTATTAGACAATAATTAGAATATATTATATTTTATTATACATAGTGTTTGCATAGTGCCTGCATAGTGTTTGCATAGTAAAATCATTTATAAAGTTATTCGTTATATTAGATTATAAATAGAATATATTATATTTTATTTAAAAGATTTTGCTTTAAATATGGACTGTCAGATTAAAGTAAATCAATCTGGACCATTCATGAGTTAATTACTATGCAGTCCATTTTTCTATAAATAGAAGCTCATTCCTTCACTATATCTTACTTAATTCAATTGAAACTCTAGAGAGATAAACTATAGAGAGAAAGAAGAAAAGTATTCTCGCTACTTCACTACTCATATATCCAAGATTACTCTTCTTCTTAAGGTAGGGAGTATTATTTCTTTTGTATTCATAAAGAGAACTTACATTATTCCATTCTTTATTATTAGATCTTTGGAATAACCAAAGATATCTGTGGACTACCCTATACTTGGTGACATTCTTCTAATATTCCGTCTTTAATATTATTAGGTTGGAATATCATGCGTGCGTTCACATGGACACAGTTCCATCTTTATTATTATTACATTTGGAATATATCATCTGGTATGCGTTTATCTTGGGACTGGTTAGATTACTTATTATTCATTTGAATAACTCGCTCATCAAGTACCGCATGCATAGTGATTTCTTTTGTTATTCCATTCGTTGTTAAACTCAGTTGGTTAAAGTTTTGACTTCTATACTCTATGAAATTAGTGGAATATCCTTGATATTTGCGCTTCATCCAGTATCTTTTCATGAAAATATTCTTCTAAGCATTCTTAAATTTTACTGCACAAAGCAGTATCATGTTGACAATTTGGATGTTATTAGTTCCTGAATAAATTAATTCTTGAACTTGTTTTATTGAATTATTATATCATTGTCATCATCCTCATGTTTATATTTTTGAAAGTCATCTGTGGCCTGTAGTGCATAGATGGAATTGGTATGATTATGACCATGAGTATTCGGTATAATCATGACCGTAATATTACAAATGATGTGGAAAAAGTCCTCATTGGCCCGTAGTGCATTGATGGCCAGTTGTTGGCAAGATCATGACCATTAATGAATACACAAATATTCTTGGCCCGTAGTGCATGGATAATTGTGGTCGTGATTCTAAAGAATATCCTTGGCCGTAGTGCAGGGGTGATTTGATGATGTGGATTATTTATTAAGCTGAGTCCTAGCGATAAAAGTGATGATAAACCATTTAAATCATAAAAGATAGTAGATTTTATTTTCTACTTGACTCTTTTAATGGATTTCTTGTTCCGCTGCAGTTAAACTTGATGTTTGTTATATTGTATCAGTTTAACACTGTTTAAGGCTAATGATAATTTATTCTGCATTATCTTAGTCATAATATTTCTTACTGGGCTAGTTTTGCTCACCCTTTCTTTCACTGTTCTCTTCAAGAAATGAGAATATAGCTGGGACGAGTCGGGGAACAGAGTGATAGACCAGATGATAGTATTAGTAGTCATCACTATTATATTAAATAGTGTGACAATAAATGTAATGAGGACTTATTTTGAGAGTGGATATTGTCTAGAAGATAGTATTTGTATTAAAACTCACAGCTCTCTTGTTGTATATTAAATATTGTATTTGTATTCTGTACTATGTATTTGGCGACTTAGAATAGGCGATGTATACCTATTTTGGGGGCGTCACATTTGGTATCAAAGCTTAGGGATATGATCCCTGGATAAGATGTGAGACTAGAAGTAGGAGGGGAGAGACGGGGAATTCCCTCGCTAGTATGACCTACCTAAGATTATTTGGTATTTAATTGGTCGGTCAAATTATAGGGATAATATGTTATATGTTAATTAACCTTTGTTTTGTGGCAGTATCTAAAAATGACATCCGAGAATGTTGAGAATAGCAATGGAGCACAGGAGACCGTTGAGTCTCCACAGATCAATAATCAGGATAATGTGCATTAGGAAGGCGACAATCCTCATGCAAACAATAACACTGACCAAATGATGAATGATGGAATGTTCTTAGGCTTTATGCAATTCATGCAACAGCAGGCGAGAGCGAGCTCCTGTCCAAAATATAGGTGGAAACACTGGAAACTCTCGGACGGTCACCGCTAAACAGTATAAGGAGCTGGGACCACCGAAGTTTATTGGAGAGCCAAAACCACTTAAGGCGGAAGCATGGATAAAGCAGATCACCAACAAATTTGATGTTTTGGGATGCTCCGAGGAGCAAAAGGTTCCCTTTGCCGCCTTTATGTTGTGAGGAGAGGAAGATTACTAGTGGGAATCGGTAAAGCGTACTCAACCTGCCGCACTGAAGATGTCTTGGGAAAAGTTCCAAGAACTATTCAATGACAAGTACTTTCCCAAAAGTATTCGTTACATAAAAGAGGTACAGTTCATCAAGTTGGAGCAGAATAATATGACCATGTCGCAGTACGAAGCGAAGTTTGTCGAGTTGTCTCGGTTTACGTCCCACTTGCTGGATAATGAAGAGAGAATGACACGAATGTTTTTAAGAGGTTTAAAGTCGGAGATACATCAATTGTGTTTGTATTCAGATGTTGTAAATAGGGCTGTGACGCCCCCAAATCAGGGTCTCTTTCAACCCGACATATGGTGCTCCACGGTGCTACAGTTCACACAAACACTCAATTGAAATGCCTCAAAAGAACAAATATGTCTCATATACATTCCAAAATAATACTACCATTCCCCAGGTTCTTTATAACTGTTACATTTGTTCTTGTCATAATATCAAATATTATCATTACAAACATATACTATTACATAGGTAATCTACACGTTCACTTTAGCCTTCTCTTTATCCTTGTAGAATCTTTTGGCCCATTCGGTCTAAGCTGCATTCATATGGTTCAAGCAAGAGTGAGCATAACAAGCTCAACAAATTCAACAATTTCATTTTAAAAACATGTTTGAAACATAGGAATCGTATATCTTCCATAACTGGATGATAGTTACGAAGTACTATCAATAACTTAAAATAGCGTTTCTTTTCCTTCAAAACATTTTACAATAACAATAATATGTAATTCATCAATTCTGGTTCAAGAAGTGAACGTCTTATAGTCTATTTGAAAAGGACAACCCGGCACAAAGTCCGTAAGTCCGGCATATCTTACGAGCACTTCTAGGTGATCAGCCTATAGTACTCTATGTTGATCAACACTACATTCATTAAACGTGTATACGTTTAAGTATGAAAATACATTTGTTTATTCATATTCAGGCTTACCTTGAATCCGTACCAATTAGTTGGCGTAAGATAGCGTTAGCAATTCTATCTTGAAAGACTTGTAAATAGTTCAATCAATCTATCCAGATTAGTCTAGCCGAGCTAAAACTGGCATCGACTCTTTCTTCAAAACCATACATGCATCTCATAATGTGAATCATTTGAAAACCTGGCTAACACGAAGGTTAGACAAGCGTTTAAGAAAAACTTGCCTTCAGCGTCTGCTACAGTATAATTACGTTTCCTTTGAGTCCTTACGGTCTCTACAACACATAACCACATAACAAACCATATTAGGTCATTATTGAACATACATAGTTCTTAAAGAATCTTACCTTACTTCTCAATCTAATCCCATATTAGATTTGTTATTTATGGGTTCCGGCTTTCCGTCATTCTTTTACATCATTTTTACCAACTTCGTTCTCTTCTATAACTTAATTAAAATTATTTCATTAATACAACTCGGTTCAAGTTAATTAACCTTCCTCACGGCTTACTAACGTCATTACGTTATTAATTGAAACTTGATCATCAATGGTTAAGTACACTTATTGCATACCGTTTGCGTTCATCTTCAATTGACTTTCTTTAACCCTAAGAGATCATACTTGGGGTTTAATTATAACTTAACAATGTTTGATTAAGTTCCTTAACTCATTGTTAACAATTCACATTCATGTTCCACTTGTAACCATTCTTCATTGTCTAAGTTTTAAGCCTGGCGCTACGGCGCCGGCTATTACACTTTGTGCCTCGCTGCGTCGTCACCTATTAGGGTTTGGAGACCAGACTCGGCGCTGCGGCGTGAGTCCCTTTGTTAACTGTCGCGCTGTGGCGCCACTCTCAGAAGGTTATGGCCTTACTCGGCCAGGATCAGCGCTGCTATGTGGCTTATTTTGCCTTGACTGCCTCTGCGGCGCCAGTGCTCAGGACCAGAAAATTTTTACAGACTTTTCTTTTAGTGAGATTCTCGGGCTCATAACTTCTTTGTTATAAATCCGAATTGGCTCGTTCAAGAGACTACGGTTCACAAATTACGTACTCTATGCGTTCATGCAAGAATTTTATCTATTCGACTTCGTTTGCTAAAAATTCACCTATTAGTCCATTTTTAACGAAAACGATAAACATTCGTGAACGTTCAATGCTCGTTTCTTCGTTCTAAGTAGGAATCCGGCCATTTTTGAGTTCGTAACTCTATAATGCCAAATAAGACTTGTCTCCATTGGAAACCAATGTTTCCAAGCTAAATATCAAAATTCGACTTCCATTCCGAGAATTTCACGAATTCGACGATTGTCGTCTAATCGTGTGAATTCTGGCGAAACTTCGTTACTTGACATTTTTTAACCGTTCCAATTGGATTCAATTCGTCATACTAATATCTTGACATACATACTTCATTAACTTATATTCATGATAAGTTATTACCTAATCTCTATGATTTTGCAACTTATTAAAGTATAAAATACTTATATTTCCATTTCATGACTTATATCTTATTTTCATATGACTTAGTAATGAGTTAAGTCCTTTAATCATTATTCTTACATCTTATTAATCATACTAATTTTATTAATGTAAACATGTTAAAAATTCTAACAAATTCTTATAATTTCATTATAAGTTCATAACTTATATAGGAATGAATTTCTTATTCATGACTTATCCGGCTTATTAAGACTTAAGCCCTTTCATTCATTATTCCAACCTCTTCTTAGCATGCTTGTTCTACCAATACCCCCTTCTCTATCAATGGAAGAGAGAAAGAAACATGGTTTAAGATCACTTACTTTTGAATAACACTTGGTAAATCTTTAATCTCCTTCTTGATTCTTGAACTTCAAATGTTAACTTGCTAGTTTATTCTTACTTACTGTCTCTAACCAATAAGCTATAAGTTATTGGTGGAAAAGCTTAACAAGGAAAGTCTAATTTTATAAGTGCTTATTCTCTCAACCAAATAAGCTCTCAACCTTAAGTTAGATGAAAATATAACAACCAACAATCGAATTACAAAGCTTGCTATTTATAGGAAATCCTAAGTTAGGGTAGTTTAGTCTTTAATCCATCCACCTCCTTACTATTCATTACCTAGACATTAAGTTAACTTGGCCACCACCCTTTTTGTTTGCTCACCACTTAAGTTATCCATTGTTTAGCCCTTAAGTATTCTTGTTAAGCACATAACTTAGCCTTTAAGCTTACTTGATTAGCACAACACTTGCTCATCACTTCATTATCTTGGTCACCAAGACTAACCACATGATCATGGGTTGCCCCATGGATCACCCTAACCCATGGGATCAAAGCTTGGGCCTTTAACTTAATTACTTACTTAATCATTGGGCTTGCATATTAAATTACCTTGGGCTTTATATTACAAATACCTAGGCTTAATATTAATACACACTTGGGCTAAACATTAATCTATCTTGGGCTTGCCCTTAAAGTTTATGGACTTTCATTTTATACACAATCCACAATTCTACTCATAAATGGCTTAAAGCCTTATAACGCATAATTTACGTATTAATCTCATATCCTAACTCATATACTTATTCAATACATACAACATACCATCATTCACACGTACTCGCATAATACCTTGTATCATACTCGTATTCATTACTTCGTCTAATACCTACGTATTATACGATTATTGTTTAATTCATTAATTGCATTACATTTCATTCTCGTAAATCATTTTCCTTAAACGTTAGGTTTTAAGTCCACAGGCGAAATATTACGTTTTCCATAACTAAAATATTATTGGATATTCCATCTCACATCGATATTCTGTCGTTACGTATTTCTCAGAAGTTCAAAAATAATTCCCGAGCAAAAATGCGTGAATATTGTTTTTCGGAAACTTTCTCGGAAAGCTTTTATTTTCGTCTTGGAAATTCAGACATTTTAATTCTACCACGTAGCCAAAATCATACGATGTTCTGACATTTCTAGGTCATAGAACGACCTTCGATTAGCTTGCTCCATAAATAAACAATTAAATTCATTTAATAAAAATAAAAATTTAATTCTCAAAAATCCGATTTTCTCGGGCGTTACATTCTTCCCTCCTTTTAAGGATTCTGTCCCTAGAATCTCGCTAATAATACCTACACCACAGAGGAAAAAATTTTCCTTTATTTTAATCTCGAGTTCCCACAATGCTTCTTCAACATTGGGGTTCTTTCATTTCACCTTCATCGATGGTATTATCTTAATTCACATGACTTATCACTTCCTATCAATAATCTGAGTTGGAAGTTAAACACTTATTAACACATTACGCGATCTCTATATCATCTCAGTTATCCTTTTAACTCGTATTTATATGGAACTAAAATTCCTCCCTCAAAATAAGACTATACTTAGTCTTCTACTTATCCGGCATCATCTTATTCATTCGTCTGCATCCCTCGTTACTTAGTTGAACTTATTTAACTCGTTCCATTATCATGGATTGAGTCTACGTTTTGAATAACAATTCTATCCCTTCATTCCGTAATTTAACTTCTAACTCCACTCTCGCCATCTCCATTATTAACTCCTTCTGAGTTGTTAACATTGATAGTTTTCCTTACCCTTCCTACTTAACGCGTCGGCTTCTACGTTTACCTTCCTTGAATGATATAAGATATCCCAGTCCTCTCTCTACTGCATATCCAACTCCTTCTGTGTGGAAATATATCTTAGACTCTTAGAGTCCTTGTATATCTCACTTTTCTCCCCGTATAATTACTATCTTCAGATTTTTAATTCAAAAACTACAACTGCCAATTCTAGATCATAAGTAGGATAGACCCCCTCATAATCCTCTAACTGGCGTGATGCATACACAATGACATTGCCATGCTATAAGAGCACCTAATCATGGCATCTATGTGAACATCGAGATACACTACAAAATTCCCCGTATCATCTGATAAAGACAATACAAGTGCCACAATTAACCTTTCTCTTAAATCCTGTGACGCTAATGGTACCTCCTCTTTCTTTCTTACTTCCAACCGACTATACCCCGTACACAAATCCATCTTTGGAAAAATTCTTTGCCATTCTCAACTGACCAAATAGATCATCGATCCTGGGCAATGGGTATTTATCCTTAATCACCAACTTACTCCTATTACGATAGTCGATACGTAACCGCAACGACTCATCCTCTTCTTTAACATCCTACTAACTTACGTCCAGGTTAGACGACAAGGCATCTCGGTGTTTTATTATCATAAATTACTACCTTGGCTTTTCTGAAAAACTGAAAATTCATACTTTTCTTATAACTATTTATTATAGCTATATGGTTAATCCAACCATTCATATCGAGAATTTCTTCAAATTCTCTCAGCATTAACAGTGCTTATCTACTGATACCTGCTTACCTGAATTATTTATGAAACAAATTTTCCATTGATAAATTAACGAAAGTTATTTCCTCCTCCTCTACCTTAATGTTTAAAGGTACTTATAATTCCTTTCAGACAGACTCCTAGATGAGTCTTTCCACCTATCCTACACACTTCGATCCTTCACTTAGGATCCCCTTGTCCCTCTCTAGTATTCCTGAAGTAAAAAAAAATATGTCTCTTTGGCATACTGCCACTACCATTCTCTACCTTGGTTCCTCCCTCTCTCTTGCTCTCATTCTTTCCCTCTTTGTGGTATTGAGTCTACAACTCACTACCGCCTTATGCTATAATCACCTTCTCCAGAATAGTCCCATACGAAACACTTTGGAATACCGAAATCCTACTATAGAGCTAGGGTTTCAGGCCCTGCTCAAACCTACGAGCCTTCCTCTCCTCAGTGTTTACTTGATGTAAAACAAACCTTGCCAATTCATTTGAATTTGGCCGCGTACTGGGAAATGTGATGTCCCCTTGCTTAAGTTCTAAAAATTCATTCTCTATCCTCCCTTGCATGTTTGTAGGGAAAAAAATTCTCGAAGAACACCTTCTTGAATTGTTCCCATATTATCGCATCTGTTCTAGCCTCACCCTAGTGAGCCTCCCACCAAAAGTTGGCTTCACTCTTCCTCATGTAAGTCACAAAAGAAAACTTATGCATCTCACCTACGCTTGTAATAACAAACGACTTCTCTATTTCTTTTACCCATGTCTGGAACTCTATTGGGTCCGTCATTCCTTTGAACTCCGGCGGACCTACGCCTTTTAAACTCTTTAAAGGTAGTCATTCTAGCTACCCTAGGTTCCGCGGGTACTCTACCCTTGGTTTGGTTAAATGCAGCCATTGATAAATTAACGAACTCTTGCATAGGGTTGTTCAGACCCCCTTCATTATCATTACATGATTCTGCTTCCTGATTACGTTATCTTCTCCTAGGCGGCATTATTCAGATTACATAAATAAAATTCCATTATTATCTATTTACTTACTTCGTTATTAATCGCCACATACCAAATCGCATCATAACAAATCATTTACATGAAAACTTCATTATATTCATATGCTTCTTCTTAGTTTAAAACTATTTACAATTTGTTTTCATAGACAAAAGCTATTACATTTTCTATCCCGCAATTGAACTTCACAAAAGTTGGGATTTACAAAAAGACTACCCTTTAAAAGAGGGTTTTACATCACAACACACATATTTATAACTCTAGACTTCTAATAATGCATAACAACATCCTCGTGTTTCTCATTCGCAATCATTTCTACAGTATCCCGACTCATCATATGACGGGTTTGTCCTGACTCAATGGAATAACAAGAAACCTTCAGCTTGAAATCCTTATGTGCACTCTCGTGGATGTAAGACATCCGTGCTATCTTCTGGTCCTTTTCCCTCAGTTCTCTACGAAGCTCATCGGCCTCTGCCTTATAATTCCTAGCCTGCTCTGCCATAAGCACCTTCTTATCATGCTCTAACTCAAAATCTGCTTCTGCAGACATCTTAGCTTCATGGAGATAACAAATCTTCACTCGATTTCGCATAACTATACCCGATTGCACATTTCTGTCAAGCGTTGCCAGATACAATGCTTCCATTGCATCTGGAGGTGATGACTCCAGTGTAGGTACCACCGTAGTAATCAATGTTACCTCTCTTTCTTCCTCCCCATCATTCATCACACTAAGGTATGATGATATATCCATCTCTCCCTCAGAGTAGTCTTCCTCAGAAAAGTACTCCTCTGTCTCTAACTCCTCTAGAATCACCATTGGTACCTCCGTCACTGGCATGGGTACAGGCTTTACTCGATTCACAAGCCTCACCGCATGTACATCTCTATACATCAAGCTATCGATCGACATCCTACAATAACACATAACATGTTGATTAGTATATAACACAAAATAGTATAAGCACAAATCTCATTTAATTTATTTAGGGTTACTTTCCATCTTTTAAATCTTTTGGTACTGAGTTTCCTCAATACCTTATTGACTTATTCAACTTAAGTAAAGCTCGAGTTTACTTCCTTCGGACTTCTCTTCCTTAATGAGGTTATTAGCCTAAGGTTCTTCCCCCCTTAAGTTTTATAACCTAATGCTTTGATACCAACACTCGTGACGCCCCAAATCAAGGGTCTCTTTCAACCCGACATATGGTGCTCCACGGTGCTACAGTTCACACAAACATTCAGTTGAAATGCCTCAAAAGAACGAATATGTCTCATATACATTCCAAAACAATACTACCATTCCCCAGGTTCTTTATAACCGTTACATTTGTTCTTGTCATAATATCAAATATTATCATTACAAACCTATACTATTACATAGGTAATCTACACGTTCACTTTAGCCTTCTCTTTATCCTTGTAGAATCCTTCGATCCATTCGGTCTAAGATGCATTCATATGGTTCAAGCAAGAGTGAGCATAACAAGCTCATCAAATACAACAATTTCATTTTAAAAGCATGCTTGAAATATAGGAATCGTATATCTTCCATAACTAGATGATAGTTACGAAGTACTATCAATAACTTAAAATAGCGTTTCTTTTCCTTCAAAACATTTTGCAATAACAATAATCTGTAATTCATCAATTCTGGTTCAAGACGTGAACGTCTTATAGTCTCTTTGAAAAGGACAACCCGACACAAAGTCCGTAAATCCGGCATATCTTATGAGCACTTCTAGGTGATCAACCTATAGTACTCTATGTTGATCAACACTACATTCATTAAACGTGTATACATTTAAGTTGTGGCAACCTCACGGGCCCATCGAATACTCGATGAAAATACACTTGTTTATTCATATTCAGGCTTACCTTGAATCCGTACCAATTAGTTGGCGTAGGATAACGTTAGCAATTCTATATTGAAAGACTTGTAAATAGTTCAATCAATCTATCCAGATTAGTCTATCCGAGCTAAAACTGGCATCGACGCTTTCTTTAAAACCATATATGCATCTCATGATGTGAATCATTTGAAAACCTAGCTAACACGAAGGTTAGAAAAGCGTTTAAGAAAAACTTTCCTTTAGCGTCTGCTACAGTATAATTACGTTTCCTTTGAGTCCTTACGGTCTCTACAACACATAACCACATAACATACCATATTAGGTCATTATTGAACATACATAGTTCTTAAAGAATCTTACCCTACTTCTTAATCTAATCCCGTATTAGATTTGTTATTTATGGGTTCCGGCTTTCCGTCATTCTTTTACATCATTTTTACCAACTTCGTTCTCTTCTATGACTTAATTGAAATTATTTCATTAATACAACTCGGTTCAAGTTAATTATCCTTCCTCACGGCTTACTAACGTCATTACGTTATTAATTGAAACTCGATGGTCAATGGTTAAGTACGCTTATTGCATACCATTTGCGTTCATCTTCAATTGACTTTCTTTAACCCTAAGAGATCATACTTGGGGTTTAATTATTACTTAACAATGTTTGATTAAGTTATTTAACTCATTGTTCACAATTCACATTCACGTTCCACTTGTAACCATTGTTCATTGTCTAAGTTTTAAGTCTGGCACTGTGGCACCAACTATTACACTCTGTGCCACGCTGCGGCGTCGCCTATTAGGGTTTAGAGACCGGACTCGGCGCTGCGGCGCGAGTCCCTTTGTTAACTGCCACACTATGGTGCCACTCTCCAGAAGGTTATGGCCTTACTCGGTATGGATCGGCGTTGCGGCGTGGCTTATTTTTCCTTGATTGGCGCCGCGGCGCCAGTGCTCAGCACCAGAAAATTTTTACAGACTTTTCTTTTAGTGAGATTATCGGGCTCGTAACTTCTTCGTTATAAGTCCGAATTGGCTCGTTCAAGAGCCTACAGTTCACAAATTACGTACTCTATCCGTTCATGTAAGAATTTTATCTATTCGACTTCGTTTGCTAAAAAATCACTTATTAGTCCATTTTTAACAAAAACGATAAACATTTGTGAACGTTCAATGCTCGTTTCTTCGTTCTAGGTCAGAATCCGACCATTTTCAAGTTCGCAACTCTATAATGCCAAATAAGACTTGTCTCCATTGGAAACAAACATTTCCAAGCTAAATATCAATATTCAACTTCCATTCCGAGAATTTCACGAATTCGACGATTGTCGTCTAATTGTGTGAATTACGGCGAAACTTCGTTACTTGAGATTTTTAAACTGTTCCAATTGGATTCAATCGTCATACTAATATCTTGACATACATACTTCATTAACTTTTATTCATGATAAGTTATTACCTATTCTTGATGATTTTACAACTTATTAAAGTATAAAATACTTATATTTCCATTTCATGACTTATGTCTTATTTTCATATGACTTATTAATGAGTTAAGTCCTTTAATCATTATTCTTACATCTTATTAATCATACTAATTTTATTAATGTAAACATGTTACAAATTCTAACAAATTCTTATACTTTCATTATAAGTTCATAACTTATTTACGAATGAATTTCTTATTCATGACTTATCCGACTTATTAAGACTTAAGCCCTTTCATTCATTATTCCAACCTCTTATTAGCATGCTTGTTCTACCAATACCCCCTTCTCTATCAATGGAAGAGAGAAAGAAACAAGGTTTAAGATCACTTACTTTTGAATAACAATTGGTAAATCTTTAATCTCATTCTTGATTCTTGAACTTCAATGGTTAACTTGCTAGCTTATTCTCACTTACTCTCTAACCAATAAGCTATAAGTTATTGGTGGAAAAGCTTAACAAGGAAAGTCTAATTTTATAAGTGATTATTCTCTCAACCAAATAAGCTCTCAACCTTAAGTTGGATGAAAATATAACAACCAACAATTGAATTACAAAGCTTGCTATTTATAGGAAATCCTAAGTTAGGGTAGTTTAGTCTTTAATCCATCCACCTCCTTACTATTCATTACCTAGACATTAAGTTAACTTGGCCACCACCCTTTTCGCTTGCTCACCACTTAAGTTATCCATTGCTTAGCCTTTAATATTCTTGTTAAGCACATAACTTAGCCTTTAAGCTTACTTGATTAGCAAAACACTTGCTCATCACTTCATTATCTTGGTCACCAAGACTAACCACGTGATCATGGGTTGCCCCATGGATCACCCTAACCCATGGGATCAAAGCTTGGGCCTTTAACTTAATTACTTACTTAATCATTGGGCTTGCATATTAAATTACCTTGGGCTTTATATTACAAATACCTAGGCATAATATTAATACACACTTGCGCTAAACATTAATCTATCTTGGGCTTGCCCTTAAAGTTTATGGACTTGCATTTCATACACAATCCACAATTCTATTCATAAATGGCTTAAAGCCTTATAACACATAATTTACGTATTAATTTCATATCGTAACTCATATACTTATTCAATACATACAACATACCATCATCCATACGTACTCGCATAATACCCTATATTATACTCGTATTCATTACTTCGTCTAATACCTACGTATTATACGATTATTATTTAATTCATTAATAGCATTACATTTCATTCTTGTAAATCATTTTCCTAAAACGTTAGGTTTTAAGTCCACATGCAAAATATTACGTTTTCCATAACTGAAATATTATTTGATATTCCATCTCACATCGATATTCTATCATTACGTATTTCTCGGAAGTTCAAAAATAATTCCCGAGCAGAAATGCGTGAATAGTGTTTTTTGGAAACTTTCTCGGAAAACTTTTATTTTTGTCTTGGAAATTCAGACATTTTAATTCTACCACATAGCCAAAATCCTATGATGTTCTGACATTTCTAGGTCATAGAACAACCTTCGATTAGCTTGCTCCATAAATAATAAATTAAATTCATTTAATAATAATAAAAATAAATATTTAATTCTCAAAAATCCGATTTTCTCGGCCGTTACAAGGGCTCAGTTAGTAGAGTGCGATAACGAGTCAACGCAACCAAAAGAGAGCAGTCGACAAAATGATAATACCAATGAGAGCAATCATCGAAGCGGTGACAACGAGCGTGGAGGGAATCAACAGGCCAGAAGTGGTAACTACTTCGGTGGTAATTAAGGCCAAAACAATAAGAATGGACATTTCAAGAAGAGGAGATTTAACAATGATGGAAGGGCGCCAAGACCAAAGACCGTTGTTAAGGAAGGAGAGCGACCACCTATCATATGCTTCAAATGCGGAGGAAGGACACATCGGTCCAAGCTAGCGATGTCAGCCCAAAGCATGTTATAATTGTGGAAGAGAAGGTCACTTAGCCCGATTTTGTCATTCACCAGAAGACAAGTTCACCCGGTGGAGGCACCAAAGGTCAGTCGAGAAAAGTCAAAGCCATTAGTCTGAGGAGAGCGTTTGTTGTGACCTCCCGGAAAGCAAGGAACCGAATGAGGTCGTCACGGGTAAGCTTATCATAAACTCTAGCGAAGTCTATACTTTATTTGATCTGGGTTCTACCCATTCTTTTATTTCTCCTACTTGCGCTCAACGATTAAATTTGACTCATGAGAAATTAGACTTTGACTTATCTGTGGAAACTCCGTTGGGAGAAACTTTCATTACATCCACTGTTTATAAGTCTTGTTTGGTTCAAATCGTTACCCTCACATTTCCTGTCGATCTTATTTCATTGAAAATACTTGCATTTGATGTGATTCTAGGGATTGATTGGTTAACTACTCATCATGCAAAAATTAATTATTTTCATACGGTTGTTAGCTTTCATATTCCTAACCAACCTATTATGCGAATTCAAGCAACCAAACCATTAAAATCAATCCTTTGTCATCTCAAGCCATAAAGCTATTCGTTTATTGAAAAGCGGATGTCAAGCTTTCTTAGCTCATGTCGCGAATCTAAACAAAAATAAATCGGTTTTGAATAATATTTCTATTGTTAATGAATTTTCCGGCGTATTCCTGAAGAACTTCTGGCCTACCCCAGGCGTGAAATTGAATTTTGTATCGACCTTGAACCCAAAGACAAAACCCATTTCCAAAGCCCCATATCGAATGGCTCCTATTGAACTTCAGGAGTTAAAGACTCAACTGCAGGAATTGTTAGACAATGGCTTTATTCGTCCTAGTACTTCTCCTTGGGTTGCTCTTATTCTATTCGTGATGAAGAAAGATGGGAGTATACGACTTTGTATTGATTATCGGGAGTTGAATCATGTCACCATCAAAAATAGGTACCCATTGCCACGTATTGATGACCTGTTTGACTAGTTACAAGGAGCCAAATTCTTTTCAAAGATTGAACTTCATTCCGGATATCACCAATTGATGATTAGAACCGATGACATTCCAAAGACGGCTTTCAGAACACGGTACGGGCATTATGAATTCCTAGTCATGTCCTTTGGATTGACTAATGCTCCTGCTGCCTTTTGTGGATATGATTAATCGAGTATTCAAGGAATATTTGGATCACTTTGTGGTCGTTTTTATTGATGACATCCTTATTTATTCCAAAAGCTGTGAAGATCATGACCAACACTTGAGGCTGATACTCCAAAAGCTTCGTGAATACAAGCTTTATGCCACGTTGAAGAATTGCGAGTTCTGGCTTAAGGAAGTAGCATTCCTTGGGCACGTGGTATCAAGTCATGGAATATCTGTTGACCCAACAAAGATTGAAGCTATTCAAAGCTGGGACCAACCTAAATCGATGATAGGAAATCACGTAGCTTTCTCGGCTTAATTGGTTATTATCGGAGATTCGTAGAAGGGTTTTCTCAAATCATTTGCTCCACTAACTCATTAACTTTCGAGAAAGATACAAAGTTCGATTGGAGGCGAGAATGTGAGAAGAGTTTTCAAGAACTCAAGAGGAGACTCATTTCAGCACATGTTCTAACAATACCATCTGGTTCAGAGGGATTTGTCATCTACAGTGATGCTTTGGGCAAAGGGTTAGGATGTGTTCTCATGCAACATGGGAAAGTCATATCTTATGCCTCACGACAACTCAAAGAATATGAGAGGAATTATCCTACTCATGATCTAGAGTTGGCAACTGTTGTCTTTGCACTAAAGATTTGGAGGCATTACTTGTATGGGGAAAAAGTAGAGATCTTTACGGATCATAAAAGCCTCAAATATTTCTTCACTCAAAAGGAACTCAACATACGATAATGACGTTGGCTTGAACTGTTGAAAGATTATGATCATACCATCCAATACCATCCTAGAAAAGCGAACGTGGTAGCTGACGCATTGAGTATAAGATTATATGCGGGTACGAGTGTAATATTGACAACACAAAAGCCCATTTTGTGTGACTTGCAAAGGATGGAGATAGAGTTAAAGACTCCAGGGACCCATGTGATGATGGCAAATATACGAGTAGAACTGACTTTAATTGATAAAGTTAAAGCTGCTCAAGCTACAGACCTGGAGCTGATGCGTATGAGGAAGAAAGTGCAAGAAGGTGCTATGCCGGAAGCAAGAATCGATGAAGAAGGAATACGTCGAGTCAACTCCACACTTTGTGTGTTCCTAACAACCCTGATTTAAAGTATAAAATCATGATGGAGGCGCACAACACACCATTTGTAATCCATCCTGGGAGTACCAAAATGTATCATAATCTTCGACATACATTTTGGTGGGGCAATATGAAAGAGAGAGATATATTTGTTTATCTCAAGGTGTCTAACGTGTCAAGCGAGTCAAGCGAGCATCAAGTACCAAAAGGTCCATTGCAACCACTTGAAATTCTAGAATGGAAGTGGGAGCACATTACCATGGATTTTGTTACCGGTCTTCCTAAAGCTTCTCAAGGCATAGATGCGATTTGGGTCATTGTTGATAGATTTACCAAGTCTGCTCACTTCTTACCAACGAGAAACTTATACACTTTAACGTCTTGCTCGTATATACATAAATGAGATTGTAAGACTGCATGGTATGCCAGTATCCATAGTTCCTGATCGAGACCCAAGATTCACTTCATGATTTTGGGTTAGTTTGCAAAAAGCTATGGGCACGAATTTACGATTTAGTTCGGCATATCATCCTCAGACGGACGGACAATCAGAGAGGACTATTCAAACTCTGGAAGATTTATTAAGACTATGTATCCTTGACTTCAAGGGAAGTTGGGACAAGTTCTTACCGTTGGTGGAGTTTTCCTACAACAACAGTTATCAAGCAAGCATTGGCATGGCTCGATTCGAGGCGTTGTATGGAAGAAAGTGTCGTTCTCCAGTATGCTGGGATGAGGTGGGTGAAACAACGTTGTTGGGACCGGAGTTGGTACGTATGACTATGAAAAAGATTCAAATGATCCGACAACGTTTAAAAACTTCACAAGATCGACAAAAGAGTTATGATGATCTTCATCGAAAGAACATGGAATTTGATATAGGAGATCATGTGTTATTACGAGTTGCTCCGTGGAAAGGAGTTACGAGATTTGGAAAGAGAGGAAAGCTCAATCCTCGATTCATCGGCCCATTTTTAATCCTCAATCGAGTAGGAACTGTGGCCTATAGACTCGCTTTACCGCCAAGTATGTCTCGTGTTCATAACGTTTTTCACATATCCATGTTACGTAAATATGTGGAAGACCCGAACCACATTATTGAGTTATAACCGAATGAAATAACGGAAGAATTGACATATGAAGAGGTTCCTGTTCAAATCTTGGATAAGAAGGAACATATTCTACGCTCCAAGGTTATACCTCAAGTCAAAGTTTTATGGAGAAACCACGATGTTGAGGAAATAACTTGGGAGTTAGAATCTGAAATGAAAACAAGGTATCCTTACCTCTTCGACATACCAGGTACGTACCCTAATTTCGAGGGCAAAATTTCATAAGAATGGGAGGTTGTAAGACCCCAACTTTTATAAATAAAGATGAATTTTCTATAAATATCATTTTTGAATATTGTGGAGTAAATTTGATATAATGTTATAGTTGTAGGTAATATTTATAAATTTTTCAAAGTACGCAAGTTGTTATATAATATTCGATTGGTCGGGGAATATTCATTTTAACAGGGAATATTCGTACAACGGCACAATCATTGGTGGACCCCACAACGGAAATATTGTCGGATTGAGAAAACGACAAAAATACTTTATGAAAATAACGACGGAAGTTTTCTGAAGTAATCGTTGAAACACACGTTATTAAAAAATCTGATGAATACGCGTAGTTGCACAAAGAGTACACCGGTATTGATTATTGATGCTTATGTGATAAGTCACTCAGTTTTGTTTTATTGGTATTATTAATGTAATAAAATAGAAAAGCTTTTTATATAAAACAGAATACTTTTATAAAGCTATTCGTTTGCATAGTGCCTGCATAGTGTTTGCATAGTAAAATATTTTATAAAGTTATTCGTTTTATTAGATTATAAATAGAATATATTATATTTTATTTAAAAGATTTTGCTTTAAATATGGACCGTCAGATTAAAGTAAATCAATCTGGATCGTTCATGAGTTAGTTAATATGTAGTCCATTTTTCTATAAATAGAAGCTCATTCCTTCATTATTTCTTACGAATTCACTGAAACTCTAGAGAGATAAACTATAGAGAGAAAGAAGAAAAGTATTCTGCTACTTCACTACTCATATATCCAGTACTCTTCTTCTTAAGGTAGGAAGTATTATTTCTTTTGTATTCATGAAGAGAACTTCTGTTATTCCTTTCTTTATTATTCTGCTGGAATAACCAGTATACGCGGACTACCCTATACTTGGTGACATTCTTCTAATATTCCGTCTTTAATTTTATTACATTGGAAATATCCATGCGTCATGTTTATCTTGGGACTGGTTCCGTCTTTATTATTATTCTGTTGGAATATCCTGTCTGTGCATTTACGCCGGACCTGGTTCCGTCATTATTATTATTATGTTGAAATATCCTATCTACGTGCGTTCTGTGGGACTGAATTCGATCTTTATTATTCTATTGAAACATCATGTTGGTGCAATTTACTTTGACACAGTTCAGTTACTTATTATTACATTGGAATAACCTATCTATCTGAAGCAATACGCTGCATGGTAATTTCTTTTGTTATTCCATTCGTTATTATACTCAAATTTGGTTAAAGTTTTGACTTCTATACTCCATAAAATTAGTGGAATATCCTTGATATTTGCGCTTCATCCGATATCTTTTATGGAAATATTCTTCTAAGCATTCTTGAATTTTCTTTGCCACAAAGCGATATCGTGTTGACAATTTGGACGTTATTAGTTCTGAATAAATTAATTCTTGAACTTGTTTTATTGAATTTTTATATCATTGTCATCATCCTCATGTTTATATTTTTGAAAGTCATTTGTGGCCTGTAGTGCATAGATGGATTTGGTATGATTATGACCATGAGTATTCGGTATAATCATTTGTAATATTACAAATGATGTGGAAAAAGTTCTCATTGGCCCATAGTGCATTTATGGACAGTTGTTGGCATGATCATGACCATTAATGAATACACAAATATTCTTGGCCCGTAGTGCATGGATAATTGTGGTCGTGATACTAAAGAATATCATTGGTCGTAGTACAGGGGTGATTCGATGATGCGGATTATTTATTAAGCAGAGTCCCAGCGATAAAAGTGATGAAAAACCTTTTAAATTATAAAAGATAGTAGATTTTATTCTCTACTTGACTCTTTTAATGGATTGCTTGTTCCACTGCAGTTAAACTTGATGTTTGTTATATTGTATTAGTTTAACACTGTTTAACATTTTCTTGGTCATAATATTTCTTATTGGGCTAGTTGAGCTCACCCTTTCTTTCACTGTTCTCTTCAAGAAATTAGAATATAGCTGGGACAAGTCGGGGAACGGAGTGATGGACCATATGATAGTATTAGTAGTCCTCACTATTACGTTAAATAGTGTGTGATAAATGTAATGAGGACTTATTCTGAGAGTGAATATTGTCTAGAAGACAGTATTTGTATTAAAACTCACAGCTCTCTTATTGTATATTAAAGATTGTATTTGTATTCTGTACAATATATTTGGCGACTCAGAATAGGTGATGTATACCTATTTTGGGGGCGTCAGAGATGATCTATTTGATCAGTTGAAAGGGGCAAAGTATTTTTCTAAGATAGATTTGCGCACGGGGTATCATCAGTTAAAGGTGAGGAAGGAAGATGTACCTAAGACGTCATTCAGAACTCGTTATGGTCATTACGAATTTCTAGTAATGTCATTTGGGTTGACTAATGCGCCAGCCGCATTTATGGATATAATGAACAGAGTGTTCAAACAATATTTGGACAAGTTTGTCGTAGTGTTCATTGATGATATTCTAGTCTATTCAAAGACGTCAAAAGATCATGCGGAACATTTAAGAATAGTGTTGGAGACACTACGGAAGGAGAAGTTGTATGCGAAATTCACAAAGTGTGAATTTTGGCTTGAGAGGGTGCAGTTTCTAGGGCATGTTATTGATAAGGATGTCATTTCCGTAGATCCGGCAAAAGTAGAAGCAGTTAACAAATGGGAGCAATCGAAAACGCCAACTGAGGTTCGGAGTTTTCTAGGGTTATCGGGATACTATAGAAGGTTCATTCCGGACTTTTCTAAAATAGCTACTCCATTAACAAATCTGACACGCAAGTCGGTGAAGTATGTGTGGACTGAAAAATATGAGAACAGTTTTCAAGAGTTGAAGAAGAGGTTAAGTGAGGCACCTGTATTGTCCTTACCAGACGATACAGGAAATTTTTATAGTGTATAGCGATGCTTCGCATAAAGGACTGGGTTGCGTACTCATGCAGCATGGCAAGGTCATTGCGTATGCGTCACGTCAATTGAAGGATTATGAGAAGATCTATCCTACTCAAGACCTGGAATTGGCAGCTGTAGTTTTTGCCCTAAAGATATGGAGGCATTATCTTTATGGTGAGAAATGTGAGATATACACAGACCACAAAAGTCTGAAATATATCTTCACACAGAAGGAGTTGAACATGAGACAGAGAAGATGGTTAGAGTTAATAAAAGATTATGACTGTGATATTTTATATCATCCGGGAAAAGCAAATGTAGTAGCTGATGCGCTAAGCAGAAAGGGTAAAGAGAAACTATCCATGTTAACGACTCAGAATGAGTTGGTAACATCGATGGCAAGAATGGAGTTAGAAGTTAAGTTACCAGAGGAAGCAGTGGAGATGTTATTTTCCATGGAAACCCAACCTACCATAGTGGAGCAGGTTAGGGAGTACAACTGAGCAACGAGGAGTGCAAGCAGATGCAGAAGAGGATAGAAGATGAAGAAAAGACTAAGTACAACCTCGATAAGGAGGGATTACTTCATTTTGAAGGAAGAATTTGGGTTCCTAATGATCCGAATTAAAAGAAGAAATTATGATGGAGGCCCATAGTTCGAGGTACTCGATACATCCCGGTAGTACGAAGATGTATCAAGACCTTCGTCAGAACTTTTGGTGGCCGAACATGAAGAGGGATATAGCAGAATATGTTAGTAGGTGCTTAACTTGTCAAAAAGTTAAGGCTGAACATCAACGATCGAGTGGGTTGTTACAACCGTTAGAAATTCCAGAGTGGAAGTGGGAGCACATCACGATGGACTTTGTGGTGGGACTTCTAGCAACAAGAAGAGGATACGATGCTATTTGGGTGATAGTGGATCGATTGACGAAATCGGCTCATTTTCTACCTATATTAGTTAGGTATAACCTAGATCAGTTAGCTAAGTTGTATGTCAAGGAAATTATTTCCAAACATGGAGTACCTATTTCGATTCTATCAGATCGTAATCCACGATTCACATTGAACTTTTGGAGGAGTTTGCATGAGCAAATTGGAATGCAGTTAAGATTGAGTACGGCGTATCATCCTCAGACGGATGGTCAGAGTGAGCGAATAATTCAAACGCTTGAAGATATGTTAAGATCTTACGTTATGGATTTCAAAGGGAGTTGGGAAGAATATCTACCGTTAGTGGAAATTTCGTACAACAATAGTTTTCACGCTAGTATAGGCATGCCGCCGTACAAAGCATTGTATAGAAGGAAGTGCCGAACTCCTTTATGTTGGGATGAGGTTGGTGAACGTCGGATGTTGGGACCTAAGATGATACAGCAGACGGCGGACATGGTGAAGTTAATACATACTCGATTAGTTGCAGCTCAATACCGGCAAAGGAAATATGCAGATCCTCACAGAAAGAATAGAGAATTCGATGTAGAATCTTTTGTTTTTCTGAAAGTATCGCCTTGGAAGGGGAAGATACGTTTTGGAAATAAAGGGAAGTTAAGTCCAAAGTTTGTAGGACCTTTTGAGATTTTAAGAAGGGTAGGAGAGGTAGCTTATGAAGTAGCTTTACCTCCAGAGATGGAACGCATTCATAATGTGTTTCATGTGTCAGTGTTACGTCCTTATAAACCAGACTATAAACATGTGATAGAATATGAATCTTTTCAGATAGAGAAGGACTTGTCCTATGAGGAACTTCCAATTCAAATTATTGATAGGAAGGAACAAGTTTTAAGAAATAAAGTAATACCTTCAGTGAAGGTGTTATGGAGAAACCAGAATGCTGAAGAAGCAACATGGGAGCTCGAAAGTAAAATGAAGGAAGATTTTCCTCATTTGTTTATGGAATTATAAGCTAAGATTCTGGGGACAGAATCCTTATAAGGGGGAGAGAATGTAACGCCCGAGAAAATTGAATTTTTATGATAATTAATTTTTTTTTGATTATGTGAATTAAATGAATTTAATTGATTTCTTTGTGAGTATGCTATGTGAAGGTCGTTTTATGACCTAGAATGTGCTAACGTGGTTAGTATTCTGACTACGTGTTAGAAATAATTATTTGGAATTTCCAAGACGAAAATAATTATTTTCCGAGAAATTTTCGTAAGAACACTATTCATCCGTTTCTGTTCGGGGAATTATTTTGAAATTCCTAGAAACGCGTAATGATAAAATATCGTGATAAGATGGAATCTCTGATAATATTTCATTTATGGCAAACGCAGTTTTTGCCTGTGCACTTAAAACCTAAGGGTTGAGTATATTTATTTCTGAGAAGGAAATAATATGCGTAGAAGGAATGGCGTTAGGGTTAATGCGAGTGTTATACATTTGGTGATACTATTTAGTATCTATGTATATCACGTTGAGTAAATCTGATATATAATACGATTATAATACGAGTAGTATACGGAGATAATCGTGAATTATGCGTATGTGATACGATTAAGTATTATAGAATTAAGTTAAGACTTAATGACTAATTCATTTGAGTTGGATTATTAATTAATCCATTCATTTGAATGAGCAAGCCCTAGTGATTAGTGGGTTAAGCCCAAGTCAAGGCCCAATGTTAATTTAGTTAAGCCTAATTCATTAAAATCGAACAAGTGTTTTACTTGGTCACCAAGTGTTTTACTTGGTGACCACACATGAATAGTAAGGAGGTGATGGTTCTTTGTTAATTATGCCCTCCATTCTAGTTTTCTATAAATAGAAAGCAAGGTTGATTCATTTGAGAGTTTTTTAACTTGCCAACCTTAGATTATTGAGAGAGAAAGAGAGCTATACTTGCAAAACATACACTTTGGAAGCTTGATCTTAGAGTTTTCCAATAAAGAAAACCAAGAGTTCTTAAGGTATAATCCTTACCTTTCATCTCCATCTGTTTTAGATTTTCTTTCATCTTAGAGAATCATAGAATGGGTGGTATGTGTCTTGTGTGAGGATTTAAAGATGACTTACCATAGATTCAATCTCTAAAAGTCATGAGATTATAAGAATCATAAGGTTTAATATAGTTTTGAACCATGAAAATATTGATAATTTTGATCGATTGTTGATAAACAATTGAGCTCC
Organism: Panax quinquefolius; assembly: GCA_020205615.1. Taxonomy (NCBI): domain Eukaryota; kingdom Viridiplantae; phylum Streptophyta; class Magnoliopsida; order Apiales; family Araliaceae; genus Panax; species Panax quinquefolius. Next base: position 21,313,880 of record CM035170.1, on the reverse strand, counting down.
ATCAATACGTTAGTGTATGCATCTTGTTTGGTTAGGATGTAGTTATGAAATCCATGGAGTATTCCATGTGATTTGGCTTAGAGAACATTAGTAACGAAGTTATGGCAAATTTTACGGAAATAGACGTTAAACATCGAAAATGTAGAAATTCTGGAATGGTAGTCGAAAGTTGCCATGAGACTTGAAAACGTTGGTTTTCAATGTCAACACGTGAGATAGGGTGATTAAGAGTTGTGGGTTCGAGAATCGTCGGATTTCGACTTAAAACGAAGAAAACGAGCATTGAACGCTCATTAACGTTTCTAAACATCTATAAAATGAACTTAATAGTGAATTTTGTGTTAACGGATTCGAAAGTGTCGAATTCTTATATAAACGCGTAGGGTATGTCATTTATGACATGTAGGCTTTTGAACGGACCAAATCGGGCTTATAACGAAGAAGTTACTACCGGAATTTCACTGATTTTTAAAGCTGCGTTGAGAATGCAGTGCGTGGTGCGCGCCGCGGTGCCATACATAGTGTAAAAAGTCGCGCCACAGCGCCAGTTATGGCCGGGAAAAAAATAAAAAGGTCTGGAGACTCGCGTCGCAGCGCGAGAGTTTGTACATGGACTCGTGCCGCAGCGCCACTAGATTGCTTATGATGTCGCGCCGCAGCGCGAGTTCAGGGCTTTTGATAGTAACTTAGGTTTTGAACTTCAGTTGTTTCGAGACCTACCTAAGTTGAGTTTATATACTCAATGAATGTACTAATACTAATCCTATATTACCTATACTAAGGTATATGGTATGAAACTTAGGAATGTAATGCATGTTAACAATATATGTACAATGAACAAAGTTGGTACCTTATCAACGATGTTTGAGTCCGGTTAATAAACGTCAGTTAAGTGATAAACCAGGACGAAGGGTAATATGTCATGTTGACTTTAATAAAGATATTAAATTAACAAAGACATATAAGAGAAAAAAGCTTGTAGGAACAATGTGAATAGTTGTTTGATAGCTAATTACAGTGTACTATTGAATATATCATGTAGATTCTATAAAGGTTGTGGTCAGTCGAGTAAGTTATTTGAAGACGCTGAAAGGCAAGTTTTCTTAACACTTGTCTAACTTCCATGTTAGCCAAGTTTTATGTGATTCGTTGAACTGAATTGCAAGACTTGTTTTAAAGAGAGGGTCGATGCCAGATTTTAACTCGGCTAGACTATTTGTAATATATCGATTCATTATTATTCATATCATTCTATATAGAAATGTTAACGCTATCCTATGCCAAGTAATTGGTACGGACATGAAGGTAAGGTTTGTCTATGAACAAACAAAAGTATTTTTCATCGGTTATTCGATGGGCACGCGAGTTTGCCAAAAATATTAAACGTAAATACGTTTAATAAATGAGTGTTGATCAACATAGAGTACTATAGGCTGATCACCTAGAAGTGCTCGTAAGTTATACGGATGAACGACCTTAGTGCTGTGGACTCCTTTTCAAGTATGAAAATTGAAAGTTAGTGTTCATGGTCTCTCGATCGGTTCAGAATTCCTAATCTCTTCTATACTTTGGGAATTGTTGTTATAAACTGTTAAAGTATTATTGATTCATAATACTTCATAACTATAGTTCAGTTATGTCAGAATTGTTATATAATTCATGAATGTGGTATTCCTGTTATCCATGATTAAACTTGTTGAGCTGTCATGCTCACTTCTTCCATGAATTATATAACTGCAGTTAAAGATGAACGTACTGTGAATGCCAGGAGAGATAAGGGCAAAGCTAAGATGGATGCTTAGGCATTGTGTAATAGTTTAGTAAGTTTGTATGTATTATACATTATGAACAACGAACGATGTAACCAGTTTATGAACTTGGGAAGGATTATACTTTGATTGTAATAAGAAGATAGTAATTACCTTCATTTTGTTGTATTTCAATGGAATGATTGTATGGATGTTAGTACAGTGGAGCACCATCTGTCGGGTTGGAAGATACCCGAATTTGGGGGCATCACAAACATTCTCGGAAAACCTTCATTTTTGTCTTGATAATTATCAACAATTAATCCTAGCACCAAGTCAGAATACTAACCACACCCGTATATTCTAGGTCATAGAACGACCTTCGAACATCATACTCACAGAATAAATCAATTAAATTCATTTAATTCACATAATCAAATAAAAATTTAATTCATTCAAAATCTGAAATTCTAGGGCGTTACATTCTTCCCTCCTTATAAGGATTATGTCCCCAGAATCTCGCTATTCTTACATAAACAAATGAGGAAACTTTTCCTTCATTTTACTTTCGAGCTCCCATGTTGCTTCTTCAGCATCGTGGTTACTCCAAATTGCCTTTACTGAAGGTATTACTTTATTTCCCAAGACTTGTTCCTTCCTATCAATAATCTGAATCGGAAGTTCTTCATACGTTAAGTCTTTTTCTACTTGAATAGATTCATACTCTATTACGTGCTTGTAGTCCGGTTTATAAGAACACAACACTGACACGTGAAACACATTGTGTATTCTTTCCATTTCTGGAGGTAATGCTACTTCATAAGCTACCTCTCCTACCCTTCGTAAAATCTCAAAAGGTCCTACAAACCTTGGACTTAACTACCCTTTCTTTCCAAAATGTATCTTCCCTTTCTAGGGCGATACTTTTAGAAACACATATGAACATTCAATTGAAATGCCTCAAAAGAACGGATATGTCTTATAAATATATCAAAAGAATATTTATATGTCCCTAGTTCTTTACAACCAATACATTGTCTTTGTCATAATATCAATATTATTCCATACAAAACCTATACTATTACATATATAATCTACGGGTTCACCTTCGCCTTCATTTTATCCTTGCCGGATCCATCGGTACGTTCGGTCTTAGCTGCATTCATATGGTTCAAGCAAGAATGAGCCTAACTAGCTCAACAAGTACAACAATTCTAGGAAAATAGTATGCTTGAAATATAGGAAGCGTATATCTTCAATAATTGACCAATAGTTACGAAGTACTATCGATAATTCAAAATAGCACTTCTTTTAATTCAAAACGTTTTACAACAACAATATTCAGTAAAACATCAATTCCGGTTCAAGACCGTAAGCATTTCATAAGTACTTTGAAAAGGATGTCCCGTCACGAAGTCCGTAAGTCCGGCATAGCTTACGAGCACGTCTAGGTGATTAACCTATAGTACTTTATGTTGATCAACGCTACATTCATTAAACGTGTATACGTTTAAGTTGTGGCAACCTCACGTGCCTGTCGTTTGACGACAAAACAGTTTAGCATATTCAGTCTACTTTTGAAAACCATAACAATATTAGTTTGGTAAATCCTTATCAACACTTGATAGAATAACATAGCATACGTCTAGCCGAAAGGATTGGCTTTGACTTCCTCAGATACTAACTCATGCGAAGAATACATGAATCACAAAGACTTATCCAGATCGAACTGGAACAAAGGTTAGAGTACTTGCCTTTAGCGTCTGCTTATAGATATAACATGTGCACTTTACGTCTTCAAGGTCTCTACATTTAGATAATAACATAACATAGCACATTAGGTCATGAATGATCACACATGGTTCCTAAAGAATCTTACCCTTCTTCTCAATCTAAATACATTTTAGATTTGTTATTATAGGTTCTGACTTTCTATTACGTCATTCTTACGTTCATAAGTAATTGACTTAATCTTCACCCTAAGTGTGCATACTTAAGGTTTAATATATCTTAACAATGTTTCTTTAAGATCTTTATTTAATTGCTTATCAATTACTCTTCATGTTCAACTTGTAAACATTCTTTATTGTCTAGGTCATGAAGTTGGTATTATGGACGCCCGACTATTACACTTGGTGTTGTATTACATGGCAATCACCTATTGTTGCCCATAAACTGGACTCCCAGATCGCTGCGGTCTGCGAGTTTATTGAAATGAGGGCAATTTTGGTGCTACGGCGCGGGCTTATTGGCCTTGAAATTTGGGTCATTGCCATGGTGCCTGATCTCTGTGCACCAGAAAACATGGACAATTTTGAAACTTTTGTGAAACTCCCGAACTCATAACTTCTTCGTTATAAGTTCGAATTGGCTCGTTCAAGAGCCTACGGTTCACAAATCATATACTCTATGCGTTTACGCAAGAATTTTATCTATTTTATTTCGTTTGCTAAAATTTCACCTATTAGTCCAATTTAATTAAAACGATAAACGATCGTGAACGTTCAACGCTCGTTTCTTCGTTCTAAGTTGGAATCCGGCCATTTTCGAGTCCGCAACTCTATAATGCCAAATATGACTTGTCTCCATCGAAAACCAACGTTTACGACTTCACACACAAAATATGACTTTCATTCCGAGAATTTCACGAATTCGACGATTATCGTCCAAACGTCTAAATTCCGGCGAAACCTCATTACTAATCATTCTAGGTGGATTTTAATCAACATATAGACATTTCAAGTTACTTATTACACCAACTTATTATCACAGTAGGTTTTGACTTATTGTCATAAGTCAATGACTTATTCAACTTATTAACTATGAATTCTCATGCTTATAACTTATTATGAACTTAAGTCCATCAATCAACATTTTCAAACTATTTTGAATCATACTAACATCATATAACAAACATATGGCAAGTTTTTCCCAAGTTCATCAACTTATTTAGGTTCAAGTTGCTTATTCAACTTATTCGGCTTAAGTTCATTCATCAATGACTTATGACATGTTCTTAGTATCTAACTTCATTAGATTACACTTCTCTTATCATCCTAGTATGATAGAGATAGAAGAGATAATATTAATTACCTTTGAAGACTACTTGTACTTCTCTTCTCTTGAAAATCTAGCAAAGAAAAGTGAAACTTCAAAGTGCTTATTGGCTCTAACAAATAAGTTGTTTGCAAAGAGAGTTTGTTGGATGAAATTTGAACAAGTAAATGACAAATCCAAGCTTGCTATTTATAGAGGGGCCAAGGTTAGGGTATTAAGGTCATTAAAACACCCCACCTCCTTAGTTAACCTCCTTACTATTCATGTCTTAAGGCCTAAGTAATCTTGCTCATCACTCTTAATTCTTGCCCATCACACAAAGTGCTTACCCACTACTTCACCCATGGGTTGGCCCATGGATCCTATTTAGTTAATGGATCATTACTTTGGTCTTGGTTTAGTTAATTACTCTATTTCTTGTGGGCTTGCATTCATTTGGTTTGGGCTTCCCATTAATCCACACTTGGGCTAAACATTGCTACAACTTGGGCTTGTCCCTTAATGCTTAATGAACTTGCACACCCTACAAGATTGCACAAGTTCATTCCTTAGACATTAATTTCCTCAACGCTCTCAATTTAAGTTCGTATGCGAAATATTGCGTTTTCCATACTTAGATTATTATTACATAATCCATCTCTCTTCGATATTCTAACGTTACGTGTTTCTCAGAAGTTCAAAAATAATTCTCGAGCGGGAAACGGTGAATAGTGTTTTTCGTAAACTTTCTAGGAAAACATTTATTTTCATCTTGGAAATTCAAACACTTTAATTCATTCACGTGGTTCAAATACTACGATCTTCAGGCGTTTCTAGGTTATATACATCTTATTAACACATATAATAACAAATAATATTATTTTATTTATTATTTAATTCTTTCAAGTATTTTACAAAGGATCCGAATGTCACGTTCGTTACATTCTCCCCCCCCCCCTTATAAAGATTATGTCCCCAAAATCTCGCCCTACATTACTCAAATAAAATAGGATAATTCTTCTTTATCTTCTCTTCTAATTCCTATGTTGCTTCCTCGGCATCGTGATTCTTCCATAACACCTTTACTGACGATATTACCTTGTTTCGCAGAACTTGCTCTTTTCTATCGATGATTTGAATCGACATCTCTTCATATGTTAAATCCTTCTCGGTTAGAATAGGCTCAAATTCTATCACGTGCTTATAATCCAGTTTGTAAGGGCGTAACACTGAAACGTGAAATACATTATGTATTTGTTCTAAGTTTGGAGGTAACGCTACCCTATAAGCTACCTCACCTGCACGTTCTAATACTTCAAAAGGTCCTATGAACCTTAGGCTTAGTTTTCCCTTCTTTCCAAAGCGTATCTTTCCTTTCCAGGGAGATACCTTTAGAAATATGTACGAGCCTACCTCAAACTCTCTATTCTCTCGATGTAAGTCTGCTTATTTCTTCTGTCTGTCTTGAGCTACTACGAGACGCATACGTATCAACTTCACGACATCCACTGTTTGCTTCACCAATTTTGGTCCTAGCATTCGGCGTTCTCCCACTTCATCCCAATACAATGGTGTTCGACACTTTCTCCCATATAAAGCTTCATAGGGCGGCATACCTATGCTTGCATGATAACTGTTGTTATACACAAGTTCTACTAATGGTAGATGATCATCCAAACTACCCTTGAAATCCATGACACAAGATCTCAACATATCTTCTAACGTCTGAATTGTCCTCTCGCTCTTTCCATCAGTTTGGGGATGATATGTCGAACTCAACTTCAACTGCGTCCCCAACTACTCTTGAAGACTTCTCCAAAATTTTGATGTGAATTGTGGGTCACGATCTGACACTATCGAAACAGGTGCTCCATGTCTGGAAATAATTTCCTTAACATAGAGTGTAGCTAACTGATCTAAGTTATACTTAATTCGAATTGGCAAAAAGCTAGCCGCCTTTGTCAACCGGTCCACTATTACCCAAATCGTATCATATCCCTTCTGAGTCGTCGGAAGTCCCAGCACAAAGACCATCATGATATGCTCCCACTTCCACTCCGGAATATCCAATGACTGAAACAAGCCACTTGGTCATTGATGTTTGGCTTTAACTCTTTGACAAGGCAATCACCTACTCACATACTCGGCTATTTCTCTCTTCATGTTCGACCACCAAAAACTCTGTCGAAGGTCTTCATACATCTTAGTGCTACAAGGATGAATCGAGTACCACGAACTATGAGCCTCTTGTAAAACTTGCTCCTTTAATTCCGTCTCATTCGGAACCCACATTCTTCCCTCAAATCTCAATAATCCTTCATTATCAAGACTAAACTTAATATCTTTTTCATTGGTCAACCGCTTCTTCAATTGGTCACACTCATCGATTTTGAGTTGCACCTCCTTGACTCTCTCTATGATGGTAGACTGAATCTCTGTTGCAAACAGTCTCTGATCTGCCTCAATTGGCCACTTCACCTCTAACTCCATCATAGCCATCACTGTTATTAACTTAGTTTGAGCTGTTAACACAGACAACTTCTCCCGACCCTTTCTACTCAAGGCGTCAGCCACTACATTAGCTTTTCCAGGGTGATACAGGATTTCACAGTCATAATCCTTTATCAACTCCAGCCACCTCCTCTGTCTCATATTCAACTCCTTCTATGTGAAGATATATTTTAGACTCTTGTGGTCCGTGTATATCTCACAGTTTTCCCCATAAAGATAATGTCGTCATATCTTTAAGGCAAACACCACCGCGGCCAGTTCCAGATCATGAGTAGGGTAAACTTTCTCATAATCCTTCAACTGCCTAGATGCATACGCAATGACCTTCCCATGCTGCATGAGCACGCAACCAAGTCCTCTATACGAAGCATCGCTATAAACTACGAAATTTACTGTGTTAACGGACAATGACAAAATAGGTGCTTCACTCAATCTCTTCTTCAGTTCTTCAAAACTATCTTTTCATTATCAGTCCATACGTACTTCACCGTCTTCCTCATCAAGTTAGTCAGCAGAGTAGCTATCTTCGAAATGTCCTGAATGAACCTCCGATAATAACCCGCTAACCCTAAGAAACTTCGTACCTCGGTCGGTATTTTTGGTTATTCCCAATCCATCACGGCTTCCACCTTCGCTGGATCTACTGAAATCCCCTCATGGTCAATAACATGACCTAAAAACTGTACCCTCTCTAACCAAAATTCATACTTAGTAAACTTCGCATATAACTTCTCCTTCCTTAATGTCTCCAACACTATTCTTAGGTGTTCAGCATGATCTTCTGGCGTCTTAGAGTAGACTAGAATATCATCAATAAACACCACAACGAACTTGTCCAAATATTGTTTGAACACTCTGTTCATCATGTCCATAAATGCAGTAGGTGCATTAGTTGACCCAAATGACATCACCAGAAACTCGTAATGACCGTAACGAGTTCTGAATGTTGTCTTTGGCACGTCTTCATTCCTAACCTTCAATTGATGATACCCCGTCCTTAAATCTATTTTGGAAAAATATGTTGCTCCTTCAACTGATCAAAAAGATCATCGATCCTGGGCAATGGATACTTATTCTTTATCGTTAACTTGTTCAACTCTCGGTAGTCGATACAAAGTCTTAACGATCCGTCCTTCTTCTTAAAAAACAGTATCGGTGCTCCCCATGGCGAAACACTCGGTTGAATGTACTTCCTATCCAATAATTCTTGCAACTGTATGATCAACTCTTTCTTCTCCACTGGCGACATACGATACGGTTCCCTGGAAACTGGTGCCGCTCCTAGCACAATATCTATTACAAACTCGATCTCTCTATCCAGCGGAAGACCCGACAACTCACTTGGAAATACATCCATGAACTCATTCACTATAGGTATTTGTTCCATGGTCCCTCCCACTCTCTGGGTATCAACCACATGACACAAATAGCCTACACACCCCTTCCTCAATAATTTCCTAGTTTGTGTCATGGTAAGATAACACGAATGTCCCGGCGATTTATTCCCGTAAAATATTACATGAGATTGTTTTAATGTTTTAATATTTACGCATTTCTTTTGACAATCTATAATTGCCTCGTGATTAATCAACCAATCCATTCCGAGGATTACGTTGAATTCTCCTAACATTATCGGTATCAAATCTACCGATAATTTACAACCTCGAATGTCTACGCAACAACTCCTATGAATATCCTCAACAGGAATTATCTCTTCGTTTGCTACCTTAATAATTAAAGGTATAGGCAATTTTTTTGGAAGTAATCCTAATCGTCTAGCAAAATCACATGCTATAAATGAACAAGTAGCACCTGAGTCAAACAGCATGTATGCATTTAAGTCTTTGATTGGAATAACACATGCGACTACATCCCCCGATGCCATTGCGTCTTGGATGGTCATATTAACGATATGGGCCATCGGCCTACTCGGCTGCATTGGACTCCCAATAGGTAACTTACCACTATTGGTGCCCCTATTCCCGTCTGTCCCCTTCTTTGGACAGTTCTTTGCCATGTGGTCAGTTGATCCAAATACAAAGCATCCATGATTCTTCTTCGGGCTTGGACAGTTTGGTGCAATATGCTCCTCCTGTCTGCAGTTATAACACATAGCCTTACCTTTGAGACAAACTCCTAAAAGAGTCTTCCCACAGGTCTTGCAGGCCTCCATCCTCTTCTTAGGCTCTCCTTGTTTCACTCCGGTATTCCCAGAGCTAACTATCTTCCTCTTATAACCCTCGTCACTCCCGCTGGCACCTTCAACTTTTATTCCCCCATCCACCTTCCCCTTGATTTTCTTGTCCTTGTGGTATTGGTTCAACTCCTCGCTACCACCTTCGACAATTATTGCCTTCTCTAAAACTATTCCAAAGGAAGTACTTTGGAACACAGAGATACGGTTATAGAGCCAGGGTTTCAAGTCCTGCTCAAAGTGTCGAGCTTTCCTCACCTCGGTATCCACTTGGTGTGGAGCGAACCTTGCGAGTTCATTAAACTTGGTGGCATATTAGGGAACCGTCATGTCCCCTTGCTTCAACTCCAAAAACCGCATCTCCATCCTTCCCTGCATGCTCGTGGGAAAATAGCTCTCACAAAATATTTCCTTGAACCTCACCCACGTTATCACATCTATTCCGACCCTAGCCTGATTGGCCTCCCACCAAAAGTTGGCCTCTCCCTTCATTATGTAGGTTGCAAAGGCAACCTTTTGGGCCTCGTCGACATTTGCTATCATAAATGCCTTCTCGATCTCCTTCACCCGCGTTTGGGCTTCGATAGGGTCCGTAGTTCCTTTGAACTCTGGTGGACCCATACTCTTAAAGTCCTTGAATGTAGTAGCTCGTACTACACCAGGATTTACGGGGATATTAGCCCAAGTTTGATTAAATGTTGCGGTTAAAAG